>BJKM01000588.1:87500-341223 GCA_015082035.1 Chaenogobius annularis | reverse complement strand
ACCAATTAACCAAATTTACCACAAAAGAGGCATTTGTTCTAATGCTGAATAAACGCTAGGCCTAATAATGCTTAAAATACATCTTCTGAGCTTCCCAACATTCACGCATCAAACCATTCAGGATTTCACAAAATTCCAGTATTGGTCAGGCCGCATATGATCTATACCGTCACACATTTATATCTATGTTTCTATTGAGTGTCCATTTCATTCATCATTTATTTATTTAAAAGGAACCCCCCAATGTGGAAACTTCTCTTTTCATGGGTCCTGTCATTTTAAAAATCACACAAAATAAACAACACACACAGGACCTCTAAAACACAAATAAAACATTTCAATAAATTAACACCAAATCTAAAAACACATGTATACATACAATTGAGATCAAATGATACTAAAACAAGTGCATCGGCACTGCGTGGGTTCCAAGCGACTTTCAAATCATAAAAAGGCATAAAATGATTTCATTTAAATCGTGTGTTGCTCCATCAGGAGGGAAGCAAAGTCGTCTGAAAGCCTTTTTGCTTGTCTCTGTGTTAAACACGATGGGATGTGTAAGATCCAAAAATGTCCTGAGACCTCCAACTGATTGCCAATAAACTCTTGATCTGATGGCAAATAAACTTGATCAAAATCAGGCACAAACGACCACGAGTAGCTTTAGAACACAACAAAGGGCAGAGCGTTCTCTCACATCCATGATGCATTGTCATCTCTTACTTTAGAATTAGAAATTCATCAGTGAGTGGAGTGTCTGTCTCCTATCTCCTGTAAAACCTTCCTGAGTGAACCTCAGAGGCTGAACCTTAGAGCTGAGCCTTAGTAGCTGAGCCTCTAAGAGGCTGAACCTTAGAGCTAGAAGGCCCTTAGAGCTGAGCCTTAGCTGAATGAAATTCCAAGGTTCCTACATGTTGCCTGTAAGGTATCCATCTAATATAATGTCCCATAATCTAGAACTGGGGGACAACATGCAGCCTGGATGAACTGTTTTCTACAATCCTCAGATGGAAAACTCAGACTCCAAATCTTTATTTTCTAATAGAAAGAATTGACAATCTGGCTTTACAGAATGATTTGTCGCTCTTGTTGTGGTTTGTGAGAGATTTATCATCGGAATCCAGATGCCAAGTATTTGTTAATGGACCTGACTGGTTCCAATTAATATTACCATTCAAGCTTAGAATAGATATATATTTCTGTCACAAGATCTTCCCACAACCGGTCCGACCCTCCCGAGCACCCTCAAACTGTCCCTATAAAAATATCTCAGGGAGAGCGTCTGACCAATGAATCCAGACCTTAATGTGTGAATATAACTTACGAACCAACCCTTACCAAGACACTGAACCGTAAACGGTTGTTGGTTGTGGAAACTGCTTACCCCCTCCTGCAGGCGCGGACGGTTTTGCCCAGAAATTTCTCCTTGGGGGCCGACCGATAGTCCCTCCTCCCAGGGGCCTCCCCGAACATCCTCCCGAGCACCCGGGGTTATTTCCTCTGCGACCAGCACACGAGCTGCGGCACGCCTGGGCACCGCGATACCCTCCTCTACGTCAACGGCACTCAGGAGTCCCACCAAGCCAAAGAGGCCTTGATAGGCCTCCTTCTTCCGCCTGACGGCATCCCTTACTTCCCGGTGCTCGCACCACGGCGTTTCGGGGTGTTGCCGCCTGCGACAGGCACCTGCAAGACCCCTTGCCGACCACAGCTCCGAGCAGCGCATTGGGACAATGAGAAGAAGGTCTCAACCGCTAGAGAACCATGGGTCCACTTCGCGGACTCAATGTCCCCCATCCTCCCCCCGGTGATTTGGAGAAGCTCTTCCCGGAGGTGCGAATCTGAAGACCCTGCTGACAGCGAGCTCCGCAAGACGTTCCCAACAGTCACCCATCACTAATACGCTTGGGCCTTGCCAAGTCTGGTCCGGCTTCCTCGCCGCCAGCGGATCCAACTCACCACCATGTAGAGCTGGTCGGTTGACAGTTCCGCCACCCTCTCTTTACCCGAGTGTCCAAAGACACGCGGCCGGAGCGTCAGATGACACGACAAACCAAAGTCGATCATGACTCCCGGCCTAGGTTGTCCTGGGTGCCAACGTGCGACTGGTGGACACCCTTGTGCCTAGTGAACACTCGTGTTCGTTATGAGCAGTCCGTGACTTAGCACAGAAGCTCCAATAACTGAACACCGCTCGGTTTTAGATCGCGGGGGGCCGTCCTATTCCCAATACCCCTTCTCCAGGTATGTCACATTTGTCGTTGCCCACAGTGGGCGTTGTAAGTCCACCAGTTAGAACAACGGAGTCCCCCGGTCGGTTGCCACTGTCCAGTTACCCCTCCCAGGGAACTCCCAGAAGGCCGTTGGTACTCCAGGCACCGTTGTTCGGCCCGTAGCGCCGACCACCCACAGTGAAGAGACCGTGTCCCCCAACCCGCAAGGCGTAGGGACGCGACCTCTCGTTCACTCGGGGTAAACTCCAAACACTATGGCGGCTGAGCTGCTGGGGGCATATGAGCAAGCCACACGCCAGCCCGCCGCCTCTCCCGCAGGCAAAGCACCAGAGACAGTGGGAGCGTCCAGCCCCTCTCAAAAGAGGATGGGTTCCAGTGCGCCCACTGTGGTGGAGGTGAGGCCGGACTATATCTAGTCGGAACCCGTTCAACCTCCCCGCAACCAAGCTCAGGCTCTTTCCCCCCCTAGCGAGAATATTCGAAGAGGTGAGTTCGTTCCAAATGTCCCCCAGAGTTAGTCTCCTGTCGAGTGTCCGGGGATACCGCTTCTCGAGGCCCCCGCCGTCCGACCTGCCACCCCAGATCCCTCTGCCACCAGCCCCTACGGATCCTTCCTGGCACGGGGGGGGTTCCGGGTGGTCCACGGGGATAGACGGCCCCACGTCACTTCCGTTCGGGTTGCACCGGCCAGCGGCCCCGTGGCGGAAAGGCCCCGGCCACCAGGGCGCTCGCCCGTCGAGCACCCACCCCCACGGCCTAGGCTCTAGGGGGTGGGGGACACCCAGTAACGCCAATGCCGGGCGACGTTAACTTGCTCGTAAATTTTTTTTTCATGGCGAGTAGAAGGGCTTGTGAACCGATCTTTGTATCGCTGACCCGTCACCCAGGACCTGTTTTGCTTGGGAGACCCTACCAGGGGCTTGAAGCCCCGGAAATCATAGCTCCCTGAGCATCATTCGGGCGGCTCTCAAACCCCTCCACCATCGTTAAGGGTGCGGTCAAGGCAACGGGTTTTTTTTATTTATTTTATTTATTATCTATTTATGGTTTTTATGTTCTTAAAATTGTATTCACCCATTCAGACATTACCCCAGTTAGTGAGAGAAATAACAATAATAAAATAAATGAAATAAAATAAAATAAATGAAACTTAAATAAAATAAAATGAAATGAATAAAATAAATGAAATAAAT
Source organism: Chaenogobius annularis (assembly GCA_015082035.1). NCBI lineage: Eukaryota > Metazoa > Chordata > Actinopteri > Gobiiformes > Gobiidae > Chaenogobius > Chaenogobius annularis. The sequence continues at coordinate 337,796 of BJKM01000588.1, read as the reverse complement.
AAAATAAATGAAATCAATAAAATAAATGTGAAATAAATAAAAATAAGATGATAAATGAAATAAAATAAACTAAAATTGAATCAATAAACATAACAATGAAATCCAATAAAATAAATGAAATAAATAAAAAATAAATGAAAATAAATAAAATAAATGAAATCAAAAAAATAAAATGAAATAAATAAAAATAAAAGTGAAATAAATGAAATAAATGAAATAAATGAAATAAATGAAAAATAAATGAACATAAATGAAATAAATGACACTCACACATTCTCTCCAGAACAAAACCTGGAAATGAACTGAGGGTTTTTTAAACGTGGCAAATATTTCATCTTCAGAATGAAAAATGTGCAGAAGTTTAGAAGTTTCCTTCAAAAACACAACATTATTTCGATCTCTCTCTTTCTCCTCGTCCCACTTTCTCCTCCCCTCTCTTCTCTTCCTTCCTCTCTTCTCCTCCTCCTCTCTTTCTCCCTTTCTCCCTCTCTTTCTCCTCCTCTCTCTTTCTCCTGATCTTCTCTTTTCTTCCTCCTCCTCTCTTTCTCCTCCAATCTCCACTCTAACCCACCCCCACTTTCTCCCTCCTTCTCTTTCCTCCCCACTTCTCCTTCCCCCTCCTCTTTCTCCTTCCCCCTCCTCTTTCTCCTCCCCCTCTCTTTCTCCTTCCTCCTCTTCTCCTGCTCCCTCCTTCTCCTTACACTCTCTTTCTCCCTCCTCCTCTCCTTTCTCCTCCCCACTTCTCCCTTCCTCTCTTTCTCCTTCCTCTTCTTTCTCCTCCCCCTCCTTTCTCTCTCTCTTTCCCTCTCCCACTTTCTCCACCCCTCTCTTTTCTTCCTCCTCCTCTCTTTCTCCTTCCTCTCTTTTCCTCCTCCCCTCTCTTCTCCTCCCCCAGCTTTCTCCTCCCCTCTCTTCTCCTTCCTCCTCTCTTCTCCCTCCCCACCTCTTCTCCCTTCCTTCTCCTCTTTCTCCTCCTTCCTCCTTCTTTTCTCTTTCCACTCTCTTTCTCTTCCCCTCATCTCTTCTCCTTTCCCCCACTTCTCCTTTCTCTCTTTCTCCTCCCCCTCTCTTTTCTCTCCCCTTCTCTTCTCCTCTCCCATCTCCTCCGCTCTCTTTTCTCTCCCCTCCTTTCCTTCCCCCTCTCTTCTCTCCCCTCTCTTTCTCCTTCCTCTCTCTCTCCTCCTCCTCTTCTTTCTCCTCTCCCGTACTTTCTTCCTTCCTCACCTCTCTTCTCCTCCTCCTCTCTCTTCTCCTCCTATTCCCACTTTCTCCTTCCTCTCTTTCTCCTCCCCTCTCTTTCTCTCCCCCTCTTTCTCCTCTCCCACTTTCTCCTCCGCCTCCTTTCTCTCCCTCTCTTTCTCTTCCCCTCTCTTTCTCTTCCCCTCTCGTTTCTCCTTCCTCTCTTTTCTCTCCTCTCTCTTTCTCCTCTTCCCACTTTCTCCTTCCTCTCTTTCTCCTCCCCTCTCTTCTCTCCCCTCTCTTTCTCCTCCCCTCTCTTTTCTCCTCCTGCCTCTCTTTCTCTCCCCTCTCTTTCTCTTCCCCCTCTCTCTCTCTCTCTCTTTTCTCCTTCCTCTCTTCTCCTCCCTCCTCTCTTTCTCTCTCCCAACTTTCTCCACCCCCTTCTTTCTCCTCCTCCTTCTCTTTTCTCCTTTCCTACTCTTTCTCCTCCTCCTCTCTTTCTCCTTCTCCCACTTTCTCCTCCCCCTCTTCTTTCTCCTTTCCTCTCTTTCTCCTCCCCTCTTCCTCCTCTCCACTTTCTCCTCCCCCTCTCTTTATATCCTTCCTCTCTTTCTCCTCCCCCTCTCTTTATTCCTTCCTCTCTTTCTCCTCCCCCTCCTTTATCCCTCCTCTCTTTCTCCCTCCCCCTCTCGTTTCTTCTCCCCCTCTCTTTCTCCTCTCCTCTTTCTCCCCCTCTCTTTTCCTCCCCCCCACTTTCTCCTCCCCCCTCTCCTCTCTCCGTCCATCGGCTCCAAATATATCTCAATACACCCACATCTCGCGGTCCAGAAGGAAACCACCTTACCGGACACGTGCTAAACACATAAACTCCTCCTCTACTTATGAACCTCCTAAGCCCACTACCTGCTCGTTTCTCAACTCCACGACGACACTTCTCCTATAACTACCCATTTCCCTCTTCTTTATCCTTCACATCCGTCTATCTCTCCCCTAACCTTTATCTCTCTCACCCTCATAACTTTACACTCTTGCCTCTCTTTCATCCATCCTCCCTCTTTCTCCTCCCTCTCTTTTCTCCTCCCCTCTACTATTTCTCCTTCCTCCCTCTTATCTCCATCCCCCTTCTCTTTTATACCCTCCTCATCTCTCTCTCTCTCTCTCCTTCTTCTCTCCTCTCTCTCTCTCTCTCTTTCTTTCCCTCGCTGCCTCTCGTTCTCTACACATGTCCTTTTTCATAGATGTTCTCCCTCTTCTTACAGACGCTCCCACGCGCAAAACTGATGTGTTAATTTATAAAGATATGTCAAGGTCTTGGTCTTAAATGAGAGACTGTTGTCGACCTCTTCCTTCACTTCCCTTCCTCCTTCTTCCTCACGTTCCTCCTCTTCCTCTTTCTCTCTCCTTCTCACAAGGAAGCAGGAGGGAGCTGGTGCTGATAGGACGGAGTGAGGAAAACCGTTTCTTGACGCCTCAGTCACAGGAAAACACAAGACAAAACACAACAACAAAACCTCACAAAATCAAATGTGCGATCGTCACATCTAGGCTCAAGATCCAGGGCGTCCACAGACCAGAGATTCAGACCACGATCAAGACCAGACCAGACCAGGATCAGACCGGGCATCAGACCAGGACCAGACCGGATCAGACCAGGAATCAGACTGCTGATCAGACCAGGACCAGACTCAGTTATCAGACCAGTATCAGACCAGGATCAGACCAGGATTCAGGACCAGGATCAGACCAGGACCAGACCAAGATCAGCACCAGGACAGACCTAGGATCGACCGGAGATCAGACCCAGGACCAGAACCGAGTATTCAACAGACAGTATCAGACCAGGATCAAGACCAGATCAGACCAGGACCAGACCAGGATCAGACCACGGGATCAGACCCAGGATCAACGGGGATCAAGACCAGGATCAGACCAGGACCAGACCAGGATCAGACCAAGGATCAGACCGGGATTGCAGACCAGGACCAGACCACGGATCAGACCAGGACCAGGTCAGATCAGACCAAGGATTTCAAGGACCAGGATCAGACCCAGGCATCCAGACCAGACCAGGTCAGATCAGACCAGATCAAGACCAGGATCAGACCGGCGAGGATCCCAGACCAGGATTCAGACCAGGACCAGACCAGGATTCAGACCAGCGATCAGGACCGGGGACCAGACCAGGACGCAGACAGGACCAGACCAGGACCAGGTCAGATCAGGACCAGGGATCAGACCAGGGATCAGACCAGATCAGACCCAGGACCACGGGTCAGATCAGGCCAGATCAGACCCAGTATCAGACCGAAGGCCAGGACCAGATCAGACCGGGATCAGAATCAGACCAGGGATCAGACTCACACCAGGATCAGAACCAGACCGGGATCAGATCAGACCAGGGATCAGACCACACCAAGGATCAGACCAGACCAGGATACAGGATCAGATCAGACCTGGATCCAAGACAGGATCAACCAGGATCAGACCCAGGATCAGATCCCAGGATCAGCGTCTAGTATTCAGGACCAGGACCAGGTCAAAGAGCTCTAGAACCAGGAATCAGACAGGATCAGACCAGGACCAGGACCAGGGTCAGATCAGACCAGGATCAGACCAGGATCCTGACTGTTCCTTAGACTATAACATTCCACAGAGATAAAACTGACCCGTCTCCATGGAGAATGTTCTGGACTATGGTTTTGACTTTCTATTTCCATTGAATCTGCAGCTCCAGAAAGTTACACATTGAACACTGGAATTCTATAGTTCGTCTTTTAAAAGCTCTAAAACCAGCTCCTCACAGTTTGTAAAGCCTCAGACTCCAGGACTCCACCGGTCTAATCCTTAAAGAACCCTCCCATTGACCTCTGACCTCTGCCTCTCTTTGAACCCGCCCCCCCGCCGTGCGTTTCCTGTGCGTGATTGACAGGCAGTGAAAGGAGAAGAGGAGCCTCGAACGACCTGAAATCGATACAGACCCGACGGAGGACTTCCCCGAGGGAAAGCGGACGCTCGTCTTCTTCACCCGCCGAAGCACGACGCGCACCGGGCAGCAGCATGGCCGACGTCAACAACGGCGTCCGGTTACAGAAGCGCCAGGTCCTGCGCAGGAAGTCCATGGGCGCGGCCTAATCTGGACAAAACAACACGTTCAAGAGCGTCAGCACCAAAGGAACGGATGAAGAGCACACTGAGAAGCCAAACGAAACGGCAGAACTGAGCGACGACGAGCCTGAAATGAAGCGTTTGGAGTTGATCTTCGTCTTGAATCAAACTGAAAAGAACAAAAACGTCTCAAAAACCAATGAGATTCAACGTTCTTTGGTTTTTAAAGAGTTTCGATCGAGTGGATTGAGGATTGATGTGACACCAGATCATAACTGTCCTTTAAATGAACTCTGAAAAGGATGTGATTGGCTGATGGCCGCGACCTCTGACCCCTCCCCTCTGGCCTGCATCCAGGTCAGTTATGACTTTACGAGCCTGGTGGTCTTTTAACACGTCCTCGTGACACTTCCCAGTCTGCTGTGATTGGCTGACGGCAGGTGTCAGGTGACCTCCACTCGCTCATAACAATCATTCATGAGGAATGTGTTTGTGTTAGGAGGAGGAGGAGGAGGAGGAGGAGGAGGAGGAGAAGGAGGAGGAGGAGGAGGGAAGGAGGAGGAGGTAGGAGGAGGAGAGGAGGAGGAGGAGGGGCGAGGAGGAGGAGAGAGGAGGAGGAGGAGAGGGAGGAGGAGAAGAGGAGGAGGAGGAGAAGGAGGAGGAGGAGGAAGGAGGAGGAGGAGGAGAAGAGGGAGGAGGAGGAGGAAAGAGGAAGAGGAGGAGGAGAGGAGGAGGAGAAGGAGGAGAAGGAGGAGGAGGAGGAGAAGGAGGAGAGGAGGAGGTGGAAGAAGGAGGGGGGAGGAGGAAGAGAAGGAGGAGGAGGAGAGGAGGGAGGAAGAGGAGGAGGAGAAGGAGGAGAGGAGGAGGAGGAGGAGAAGGAGGAGGAGGAGGAAGAGAGAGGAGGAGGGAGGAGGAGGAGGTGGAGGAGAAGGAGGAGGAGGAAGAGGAGGAGGAGGAGAGGAGGAGGAGGAGAAGGAGGAGGAGGAGAAGGAGGAGGAGGAGGAGGAGGAGAAGGAGAGGAGGAGGAGGAGAGGAGGAGGAGGGAGGAGAAGGGAGGAGGAGGAGAAGGAGGAGGAGGAGAAGAGGAGGAGGGGAGAAGGAGGGGAGGAGAGAAGGAGGAGGAAGGAGGAGGAGAAGGAGGAGGAGGAGGAGGAGGAGGAGGAGGAGAAGAGGAGGGAGGGAGGAGGAGGAGGAGAAGGAGAGGAGGAGGAGAAGGAGGAGGAAGGAGGAGAAGGAGGAGGAGGAGGAGGAGAGGAGGAGGAGGAGGAGAGGAGGAGGAGGAGGGAGAGGAGGAGGAGGAGGTGGGGAGAAGGAGGAGGAGGAGGGGAGGAGGAGGAGGAGAAGGAGGAGGAGGAGCGAGAAGAGAAGGAGGAGAAAGGGAGGAGGAGAGGAAGAGGAGGAGGAGGAGGAGAAGGAGGAGAAGGAGGAGGAGGAGGAGAAGGAGGAGGAGGAGGAAGAGGAGGAGGAGAGAGGAGGAGGAGGAGGGAGAAGAGGAGGAGGAGGAGGAGGAGGAGGAGGTGGAGGAGAAGGAGGAGAGAGGAGGAGGAGAGGAGGAGGGAGGAGGAGGAGGAGAGGAGGAGGAGGAGGAGAAGGAGGAGGAGGAGGAGGAGGAGAAGGAGGAGGAGGAGGAGAGAGGAGGAGGAGGAGGAGGAGGAGGGAGAGGAGAGGAGGAGGAGGAGGAGGAGGAGGAGGAGAAGGAGGAGGAGGAGAAGGAGGAGGAGGAGGAGGAGGAGAAGGAGGAGGAGGAGAGAGGAAGGAGGAGGAGGAGGAAGAAGGAGGAGGAGGAGGAGGGAGGAGGAGGAGGAGGAGGAGGAGGAGGATAAGGAGGAGGAGGAGGAGGAAGAGGAGGAGAGGAGGAGGAGGAGGAGGAGGAGGAGGAGGAGAGGAGGAGGAGGAGGAGGAGGAGGAGGGAGGAGGGAAGCAGCTGAAGCCTCTTTCATTATCCAATAGGTGTAAGACCGACCTCCTGCTCAGACCTCCTGCTCAGACCTCCTGCTCAGACCTCCTGCTCAGACCTCCTGCTCAGACCTCCTGCTCCAGACCTCCTGCTCAGACCGACCTCCTGCTCAGACTTCCTGCTCAGACTCCTGCTCAGACCTCCTGCTCAGACCTCCTGCTCAGACCTCCTGCTCAGACCTCCTGCTCAGACTCTCTGCTCAGACCATCCTGCCACGTCCAGTCTCTGCTGGAGGAGTTTCTTCAAACCTTTGTGCACATGAGGTTTCTTCAGGACTGTTTTTTCAGATAATCATGTTGTCACGACGTTGTGAGTGACAGATCGCACAATGTGCAGCATCTTTTTTATCTATCGATCAATCCAAACCACTTTTGGTTCGTTTGTTAGCAAAGATCTGAGCGCATCGAGCAGGTTCACGCTGTACGAGGCCGATTTATGAATGGCTTATGAACGAGCGCTGTCATATCAAGGCCACTTCAATCATGAAATATCGTCAAGCTAACGACCAGCAACACTGACCCCGCCCATTCCCCCCGCCCATTCCCCCGCCCCCGCCCATTCCCCCCGCCCCACGTTCTCTTTTGTGCCCCATGATCCTTTGTGCTCGGAGGCCCGCGGCTCCCCCCTGTGGCGAGAGGTTACCCAGAGTGCACTGCTCTCAGATTTCAGCTCCTGCCGCTGTCTTTGTGAGGCTCGGCAGGAGGCGGCCCGACGACAAACCATGTGCGCGACCCGAACAAAGACGCAGCGCTTCTGAACGCTTCTGAGCGCTTCTGAACGCTTCTGAACGCTTCTGAGCGCTTCTGAGCGCTTCTGAACGCTTCTGAACGCTTCTGAGCGCTTCTGAACGCTTCTGAACGCTTCTGAACGCTTCTGAACGCTCCTGAACGCTCCTGAACGCTCCTGAGCGGCCCACTTTAGAGCGCTTTGGAACGGCTCTTTCAACGACAGAATGAGTGCTACGTTTGGACTAAAGCGTGTGTGAAGCGTGAGAGAAATGTCATTAATGCACAAAAAGAGGGTGATTTCCAGTTTGTCTGAGATGTGGCTAAAAGGCGACGAAAAGTGACTCAAACTGGACGGAAAAAACAAAAAAAGCACCAAAAAGTATCATAAACTCGACTAAAAGAGACAAAAACTCGACTCGAACAAATGACTAAAAGCGATTCACAAAAAGACGTTTAGTGATTATGTGGAGCTCCTTCTCAGCGAGCTACTTCCTCAGAAGGTCCGCTTTGGTACCATCACATGTTAGTTGGAAAATTAGCATGCTAATGTTTGTTAGCTTTACTTGGGATGGCAAATCTCGTGCTGAAGCTCGTGAAAAGTGCTTTTAAACTCATCGCGGTGAGTATTTAGGACGCTCGGTTCAAAAACGTTAACCAAAAACCGGCCCGATTCTTCATGGAGATCGCCACATTTGGAATCAAGTACGTTTTCGAAGGGGAACTTCTCTTTAGTTCCAGACACACTTCAGAACTTTCTCCTGCAGAGTTCAAACAAAGCACAAGACGTCGTCTGAAGTCCTGGTCTTTAGTCCTGGACACTTCCTTTCATCTGACAACTCTGAAGACGACCTTTGACCCGGCGTGACCCCCACACACTCTTTTCACGACCTCTGAAGAGCCACACCTCAGAGCGACAGTCCGAAGGGTGAAGCGTCTGACGCCGTCGTTCACGGGTCCAAAAACGCCACTTTACGAAGAAGATTCGGTTCAATTCACGCCTCAATCAAAGTGAAACTAAAGTGTCATTTGCGTTCAGTCGTCAAGGAGAACTTTGAATGCAGAAGGTTTGAACCAAAGAGAGCAGGAGAACGGAGGCTCAGTGGCTCAGTGGTCGAGCAGACGCCCACAAACGGCGGAGGTTGGTGGTTGATCTGGAATCGGTCCATCTCAGCCCGGTCCATCTCAGCACGGCCCATCTCAGCCGGTGCCATCTCAGCACGGCCATCTCGCCTAGCGGCACTGCGGAGCTTCGGGGGGGGGGGGAAGAGGCCCTCGTGCGAGCGGGGGGGGGGGGGCGCCCATCTCAGCACGCCCATCTCAGCACGGCCCATCTCAGCACGGCCCATCTCAGCCCGGCCAGCTCAGCACGGTCCATCTCAGCCCGCCCAGCTCAGCACGGTCAATCTCGGTCCATCTCAGGTCCATCTCAGCCCGGTCCATCTCAGCGTGGCCCATCTCAGGTCCATCTCAGCACGGCCATCTCAAGCACGGCCCATCTCAGCACGGCCCATCTCAGCACGGCCATCTCAGCACGACCATCTCGGTCCATCTCAGCACGGCCCATCTCAGCACGGTCCATCCCAGCACGGTCCATCCAGGTCCATCTCAGCCCGGTCCATCTCAGCCAGGTCCATCTCAGCCCGGTCCATCTCAGCACGGCCCATCTCAGCACGGTCCATCTCAGCACGGCCCATCTCAGCACGGCCCCATCTCAGCCCGGCCCATCTCAGCCGGTCCATCTCAGCACGGCCCATCTCAGCACGGCCCATCTCAGCACGGCCCATCTCAGCACGGTCCATCTCAGCACGGCCCCATCTCAGCACGGTCCATCTCAGCCTGGTCCATCTCAGCACGTCCCCATCTCGGTCCATCTCAGCAACGGTCTCATCTCAGCACGGTCCATCTCAGCACGGCCCCATCTCAGCACGGGTCCATCTCAGCCCGGTCCATCTCAGCACGGTCCATCTCAGCACGGTCCATCTCAGCACGGTCCATCTCAGCCACGTCCATCTCAGAGGGTCCATCTCAGCCCGGTCCATCTCAGCCCATCCATCTCAGCCCGGTCCATCTCAGCCGCAGTCCACTCAGCCCGGTCCATCTCAGCACGGTCCATCTCAGCACGGCCCATCTCAGTCGGTCCATCTCAGCACGGCCCATCTCAGCACGGTCCACTCTCAGCACGGTCCATCTCAGCAGCCATCTCAGCCCGGTCCATCTCAGCCCGGTCCATCTCAGCACGTCCATCTCGGTCCATCTCAGCACGTCCCATCTCGGTCCATCTCAGCACGGTCCATCTCAGCCGGTCCATCTCAGCACGTCCCATCTCGGTCCATCTCAGCACGGCCCATCTCAGCAGGCCCATCTAGCCGGTCCATCTCAGCAACGGCCCATCTCAGCACGGCCCATCTCAGCACGGCCCATCTCAGCACGGTCCATCTCAGCAACGGTCCATCTCAGCACGGCCCATCTCAGCACGGCCATCTCTGCACGGCCATCTCAAGCACGGCCCATCTCAGCCGTCCACTCTCAGCACGGCCCATCTCAGCACGGCCCATCTCAGCACGGCCCATCTCAGCACCGCCCATCCAGCACGGTCCATCTCAGCACGGCCCATCTCAGCACGGCCCATCTCAGCACCGCCCATCTCAGCCCGGCCCATCTCAGCCCGGTCCATCTCAAGCACGGCCAAGACGGATTGTTTTGTATCGATTCTGTAACTTTATTGTTTAATTTGCTTCATTTGAATGATAATCATGCCTCAACATTAGCATTAGCGTTAGCGTTAGCATTGGCCACAAACCCTCTGTGTCCGCAGGGGAAATTCACACACCATTTGAAAGTCTCTAACATTTTTGCAGCGACGTTCATTCTGCAGCTCCGTCTGTGTCTTTCTCGGGCCAGTTTAATCATTTTAGTGTGAAAAACCGACAGGAAGTGGTGACGCGATCGTTTTAGTTTGGAAGTCCCAGTAACGCAGGAACTTATTAGCCAAATTGAAACAAACTATTTCTCGTTACGATGGTTGAACATGGACGTTAGGAAAAAAAGTCCAATCGACAAAGTCCCGCCCCCGACGCTGGACACTACCTTCCAGGTGCATTGTGGGAAAGCTTGAGTGCGCCACCTTCAGACGCCACTGGAAACAGCGTGAGCCCTGAACAATGCCCTGTGGGGGTCCGCGCGGACACTCGGGCGCACGATATGTCCGACGGTCTCCCTCCTCGAGCCAAACGGAAGCAGCAAGAGCGTGTTTCCATGGTAACATTTGGGTCACATGGCATGCTGACCACCCGGCCTCGACCCGGCCTCGACCCGGCCTCGACCCGCCTCGACCCCGCCTCGACCCGGCCTCGACCCGCCTCGACCCGGCCTCGACCCGGCCTCGACCCGGGCCTCGACCCGGCCCGACCCGGCCTCGACCCCGCCTCGACCGCCTCGACCCCGCCTCGACCCGCCTCGACCCCGCCTCGACCCCGCCTCGACCCGCCCTCGACCCCCGCCTCGACCCCGCCTCGACCCGCCTCGACCCGGCCTCGTAAACCACCCTCCACCAGAACCTCCCGCCACGAGAACAGTTTCTTGTTATGTTCATTGTTGTCGGTGAAGCAAGTTCCTAGTTCCTAGTTCCTTGTTCCCAGTTTTTAGTTCCTAGTTCCAGTGCAATAACCTCTTTCTGAACCGGGTCAAACCTGGCTCTCATGCTAATGTGGTCAAACGCACTGAAAGGGTCGATTCTATGGATTTAGAGCCGAGAAGAGCTGGTGCACGTGTGAAGTGATGAACCATGTCAAAGTAAAAGTACAGTTACGTGGTACAATTACTACTGCTGTCAGAGCTTGTAAAAGTATTAAAGTATGCGTGAAAAGTACCAGTTCTCTAGTACTAGGAAATTATAAATGATGATGAAATCTACGTTTTCAGGCCGTTTGGGCAAAGTGGTTTTGGACAGGCCTGTTCGGTCTGGACTCAGCCTGGACTCGCCTGGACTCAGGCTGAACTCAGCCCTGGACTCGGCCTGGACTCGGGCCTGGACTCGGGCCTGGACTCAGCCCTGGACTAGGGCCTGGACTCGGGCCTGGACTCGGGCTGGACTCGGGCCTGGACTCGTCCTGGACTCAGCCCTGGACTCGGGCCTGGACTCGGCCCTGGACTCGGCCCTGGACTCCCGGCCCTGACTGGGCCTGGACCGGGCCCTGGACTCGGCGCCTGGACTCGGCCCTGGACTCGGCCTGGACTCGGGCCTGACTCGGCCCTAGGACTCGGGCCTGGACTCGGCCCTGGACTCGGCCCTGGACTACCAGCCCTGGACTCAGCCCTGGACTCGGGCCTGGACCTCGGCCCTGGACTCGGGCTGGACTCGGCCCTGGACTCGGCCTGGACTCGGGCCTGGACTCGGGCCTGGACTCGGGCCTGGACTCGGGCCTGGACTCGGGCCTGGACTCGGGCCTGGACTCGGGCCTGGAAAACCATTACGTTCAACGGAAAACAATTACAAAAGCTTAAATCTTCATCAAACTTCTGTTCCTTTCACACTCAGAACCTTCTGTTCCACCCTGTGATGTCATGAAGTGCTCCCCTGTGTTTTCAAAACCTTTCACCTGCGCCCAAGTCTCCGCCCACGACCCGACTAACTTCAGCGTTATTCAGAAAATCCAGGATCACGGGCGCAAAAGTGTAAAAAAAATGTTTAAAAAAATGTTTAAAAAAATGTTAATTTTTTATTTATTTTTTTAATGTAAAAAATACAAAATAATACAAATCTGCAGTTTATAATGAACACGATGTAAAACAATCAGCTAATTATGTTATTTCAATGCTAAATACCAGACAAAAGCATCATGTTTCTTTAAGTCAAGCACGTTTTTTAGGCTTTTGGACCGGATCACTTCCCACGCTTTACTTTTGTTACTTTTGGGTTTTATTCCTCTTCCAAAGCCAGCGTAAATAGCTTTTTTTGTAAATCTACGATAAGTACCTGTCGTCTCACTTTTACCGGTCTTGTACATGTACTTTTACTTGTAAGTCGTGTACGTTTGCCACTTCGGAGGTCTTAAAAAAACGAGGAAATACCAGCGCTGACGTGTTCCAAAGTAGGTCCGAAATGCGTGACATTTGGGCCCAGAGTTCACAGAGTTCATCCTGGTCCTTCAGGCGGCGCCGGCCGAGGCGCGGCAGCCGCTACAGGCCAATAAAACACTTGCACATGTGTCGGACCAATCGGGGGGCCGGGATTCCTTTCTGGACGGCCCAATAAACGCCAGACTTCCTGCTCCGGTCGCTGTTAAACAAATGACGGTCGTAACCCGGGCGTCTGCTTGGGGTCCGCGGCGGGACAACGCAAAAAGGATCAGAGCTTTAAATAATGTCAGGACTGTTTGAATGACACAAGATGATTGAAATGACTTTTTCCCAATCCGATTGATTTATAAAGCGCTTTAAAAACGCTGTGTGGGGGAGTGGGGGGAGTGGGGTGGGGGGAGTGGGGGAGATGTGTGGGGAGTGGTGTAGTGGGGGGGGTGGGGATGATGTGGGGAGTGGTGGGGGCGTGGGGTGATGGGAGTGGTGGTAACTGTGGGGAGGTCCGGGAGTGTTGTGGGGGGGGGAGGGGAGGGTGGGGGAGGGGGGTGATGTGGGGGAATGGTGTGTGGAGTCAGTGGGCGGGGAGTAAACGATCTGTAGCATGACTTCTTGGAGGCTGACAGTGGGTTTGAAGCTTTTTTCATCTCATTTTTCTCTAAATCTTGTGATGTAACCGCCTCGAAACATCGTCGTTGATCCCTAGGCTGAGTGGTCGATTGGCGCGAACATGGTCTCGATGTCAGTGAGCGGGCACATTTAAGTTGGTCCGAGTGGTCCGCATTGAGCGGGATCAATGGTAGTGTCGCTGAGCGCAAGGATCGTGTTCTAGTGGAGGGACACGTTGGGTCCGAGGTGAGCGGACAAAAAAGTGTCCGAGTGAAACGGAGACAAAGTGGTACGAAGTGTAGCGTGACAAAGTGGCCACATAATGCCCCACTCCATGTCGAAGTTTATGGTAACTTGGAATGAATGAAGGTTGAATGAGTGGAATGAGTGTGACATGAGTGTTAATTTCTCGCTCGTTTACAACGGTTAGGCACATGAAAATGCACGATCGTGTTTCCAGTGGTTTTCTGAGCAGATGTGTGCTGTGGCTGGATGAAATGAAGCACTCATTGCAGTATCCATGATGAAGAAGAGCATTTCTTTTCCTTCGCGCGCGCTTCGCGTCCTTTGGCTCGTCTAGGCTGTTGCTAAGGACAATTCACAGCCCGAAAAATTGATTGAAGGACGCTCATTTTTAGTACGTTGTAGTTATTGCTTCAGCCCAAAGCGCTTCACTTCACGAAAGAACACCGGTTTGATGAAACGTATAGTAGAGTGGGCGATAATCGACGATGAGGAGGCAGAGGAGAGGAAGGGACGGAGGAGAGGGCCAAAAAAAAGTAGATGGAAGGAGGAGGGAATGCAGGAGCGCAGTGAAGTAAGAGGAGGAAGTTGAGGAGGGGAGGAGGAGGAGCCCAAGGTAAGAAGAAGGGTGAAAGAGCGCCGGGGTGAGGAATAAGTGAGATGAGGATGGAAGAGCAGGAGGAGATAAAAAGAGAGACGAGAGTGTATTAGATGAACCGACCTGGGCAGGGAGGAGCGGGGCCTGATGTGAGGGGCGTATTCGGTGGCAGTGAGAGAGGGGTCTATATGCGTAAGGATGGAGAAGGAGATGAGAGACGAGTTGTGTCAATTGATCACGCTCGGTGAGGAAGGAAGACGGGCGAGCGAAACGGGAGACGGAAGAGGGATAGGAGAAGGGTAAATAAATGAGAAGATGGGGATGATTGCGACAGACGAGGCGATGAAGACGAAAAATGATAGATTCATATTCAGAGAGAAACGTAGGACGGTAAGGGACGAACGAAGAGAGTGAGAGAGAGGCAGGAGAAAAAGGAAGACAAAGAGGAAGGCAGAAGGAAGGGAGAGGTATACAGGCGGGGTTCCCTGACACGTGACAAGATGGCAAAAGATCGGAGGGGAGATGAGGAGGGGGTGAGAGGGAGGAAGGAAGAGGAGAGGAGATGAGGAGGGGGGCAGGAAGGTTGTTAGTAGTGTAGAGGAGAGCGAAGAGGCGGGGGAGGGAAGGGAGGAAGGAGAGGAGACGAGGAGAGGGGGAGGGCCAAGGGAGGGAGGAGGCAGGAGACGAGGATGTTGGAGGTAAGAAGGTGAGGAGGAGAGGTAGACGAGTGAGGGGGGCAATGGAAGGAGGAGGAGAGGAGAAATTTGGGTGGGGGTGGTGAGGTGGGGAAATGGTAGGCCGGGGGAAAGGGAGGAGAGGAGACGAGGAGGGGTTAGGAAGGGGGAGAGGAGAGGAGACGAGGAGTAAGGCAGGGTTAAGGGAGAGGATGATGAGGGAGGAGAAATCGGGGTTAGGAACAGGAGGAGGGAGAGGAGACGGAGCAGTAAGAAGGAGGAGGAGTGGAGACGAGGAGGGACAGGAACGGAGGAGGAGAGAGACGAGGAGGGGGGAGGAGGAGGAGGAGAGGAGTAAGGAAGGAGGAGGAGAGACGAGGAGGGGAGGATAGGGAGGAGGAGAGGAGACGAGGAGGGGTTAGGAAGGCGAGAAGGAGAGGAGAATGAGTGAGGGGGGAGGAAGGGAGGAGGAAGGGAAGGGATGACGAGGAGGGGGGAGCGAAAGGGAGGAGGAGAGGAGACGAGGAGGAGGGAGAAGGAGGAGGAGAGGGAGATGAGGAGTAAGGATAGGGAGGAGGAGATTGAGGAGGGTGGGAGGAAGGGAGGAGGAGAGGAGACGAGGAGGGCGGGAGGAAGGAGGGAGTAGAGGAGACGAGGGGGATGAAGGGAGGAGGAGACGGACGAGGGATGAGGGGAGGAAGGGAGGAGGATAGGAGAGGAGAATGAGGGTGGGAGGAGGGAGGAGGAAGAGGAGCACGAGCGAGGGGGCGAGCGAAGGGCAGGAGGAGAGGGAGACGCAGGATGAGGGAGAAGGGAGGAGGACGAGGGAGACGAGTGAGGGAGGAAGGGCCAGGAGGAGAGGAGACGAGGAGGGGGCGAGGAAGGAGGAGGAGAGCGAGACGAGGATGTAGGGAGGAAGGCGAGTAGGAGAGGAGACCGAGGAAGGGGGAGGAAGGGAGGAGGTAGAGAGACCGAGGATTGAGGGAGGAAGGGAGGGGAGAGGAGCACGAGGCAGGGGAGGAAGGGAGGAGGAGATTGGACAAGGAAGAGCGGAGGAAGAGGAAGGAGAGGAGATGAGGAGGGGGGAGGAAGGGAGGAGGGGAAGTGAGGAGTTAAGGAAGGAGGAGGAGAGGAGCGAGGACTCGGGGGTAGGACACGCCGGAGGAGGAAGAGAGGAGACGGAGGGGGAGGAAGGAGGAAGGGAAGGAGTCGACGAGGAAGGAGGGGGAGGAAGGAGGCAGCGAGAGGATGCATGAGGGGAGGCAGGATATTGGGGAGGAGGAGATGCGAGACGAGGAGGGGAGGAAGGGAGGAACGAGAGGAGCACGAGGAGTAAGAAGGGAGGAGCGAGATGACGGAGGGGTGGAGCAAGGAGGAGGAGAATGACGGAGGGGGAGGAAGGTGAGGAGGAGAGGAGACGAGGAAGGAGGAAGGGAGGAGGACCGAGCGAGATGAGGAGGGGAGGAAGGGAGGAGGAGAGGAGACGAGGATGGGAGGAGGAAGGGGAGGACGAGGAGACATGAGGAGGGGGGGGGGAGGAAGGGAGGAGGAGAGGAGACGAGGAGTAAGGAAGGGAGGAGGAGAGGAGATGAGGAGGGGGGAGGAAGGGAGGAGGAGAGGAGACGAGGAGTAAGGAAGGGAGGAGGAGAGGAGATGAGGAGGGGGGAGGAAGAACATGAGCAGGTTCATGGATCAGATGGCGACAGGAAACAGCCAAAATGAGGGACTTTACATTATGAGACATGTTTAAAGGGCGTGGTTAGATGTTTGAACTCTTCTTCTTCATCTTCATCTTCCTCCTTCCTCCTCCTTCTTCTTCCTCGTTCTGAGCATTTGAACACATTCTGTTTCTGAGCACATTCTGAACGTCGTGTTTGGTTCCACTTTTCGGAACCTTTGGTCTTTCTCCGGACCCTTCAAACGGGCTGTCCGGGGCCTCATGACATCATCGGCCCCGTTCACAGGCTCGTTCCTGCCTCTGGTTTTCTATGGCTTAATCTATGGCGCCATCTGGTGGAAGCAAACACATATTGCAAGACTGCACCTGGTGTCTTCAAGCTCGAACCAGCGCAAACACATGAAACAAGGTACGGAAATAGACTTTGACGTAAACACGGCGTAAACACGATGCCCGGGCGATGTCACAAGGCCACGGTACAGGTCAGATCCGTGGAAAGGCGAGTCTTTTCAATAAGAACTCTGATTTCATGATAAGTTTAATGTAGTTTCCAATGACCAATGAGAGGCAAAAGTGTCAACATAGTTTCAGCGCTCAGTGGAGATGCGCCGGAGACCCCCCCCTGACAACCTGCCCACGGTTGTCAGGGGGACGAGGCGTTAGGGGAGGCGCCGCGCTGATCGACAGGAAGCTGAAAGGCGTGAATGAGAAGGACCCAGCCCTCGTGCGTTGGCGTGAACGTGACGGACACGCCTCAACCTGCGGCTTCACGGGACATTTTACGGTTTTCTGGTGTGAAAAAGCAAGAATGTCGCTCTGACTCGTGACACCTTTGGTCACGTCTGACCTTTGTCTAACGTCCGATCACAAACAATCAATCGTGGTCAATATAGAAAGGATTTGATCGGATTCTTTTGCTCTAAACTCTGTCCGTCGCTGGAGCTCCTGCGCAGATGTTCATGTCCAAGTGTTTTATTTTGCGTGTCTGTGTGCTTGTTTTTCACTTTTACTTCCTGTCTGTGCCCTGATGTGTCTCCCCTGTTGCGCCCCCTAGTGTTTTCAGCCCCATGTTTCACCCTTTGGTCCTTTTTCCAATCACCCATGAATTCCTTTTGTTTGTGCATTTTAACGCGACAAAACACGACAAAACTTACAACAGTGACGCTAAAGGTGACAGAGGACGTGTCCAGAAGAGGGACTTGAACGCCCCCCGAGCCGTGGCCCTGATGCCCTCCCACTCACTGTCTTTGGTGTCTTTCTACGGAGAAGTGAGTCCATGCAGAACTTTAGAAATAAAACATGTGATTTTGAAAAGGTACAAAATGATCTGTATCAGTGTGTTTCTCTAAGACCGTGTCAGGAACAGGTCGACTTGAAGCTGGCATGACTCGGGGAGATGTTAAAGATGTCTGTGAAGCTGCGATGTCTGACGCTGGAGGTGGACCTTGAAGTCACATCGTCGTTATGGGTTCAAAAAATGCTTCGTCCTGTCACTATTTTGATTTCTTTTGCACGAGAACCCCGTGCATTTGAGGAGGAAACAAAGATTCAAGGACTGAGTCAGGATCCTGGTCTGGGCTCGGTCCGAGCCAGGATCTTGGTCAAGTCTCGGTCTCGGTCTTGACCCCGCTTGGTCTTGTTCCTGGTCTATTCATGTGAGGGCTGTATTGTTGTGGGTCATGAGGTTTTACTGTGAATTAAAGCGAACACATCGATTCTCCTCCGTCAGCAGCGCCCCACGTGCTGCAGACCACGCCCACTCAAGATCTCAACCAGAAACCAGGACCGGAGCAGGACCGGAGCAGGACCGGAGCGGGACCGGAGCAGGACCGGAGCGGGACAGGAACGGGACAGGAGCGGGACCGGAGCAGGACCGGAGCGGGACCGGAGCAGGACCGGAGCGGGACAGGAGCAGGACCGGAAGAGGACCGGAAGCAGGACCGGACTGGGACAGGAGCGGGACCAAAGCAGGACTAGAGCCGGACTAGAATAAGACTAGAATAAGACTAGAATAAGACTAGAGCAGGACTAGAACAGGACTAGACCGGGATGGACCAAGACTAAACCAATCAATAAACCTGGGCTGAAAAGTTCTTTATGTTAAAGTTTTACGAAGAAATGTGTCTTTTATTTTGGTACATCCAACCAGTAGAGGGTGCTCTAAGCGCCACTGTGGGGACTAGAGAGAGACAATGCGCCGGCTCATGCGTTTTGAAAACGATTAGAGTCAAACAAGATTATTAAACCAGGTCTGGACGAGGTCTAGATCTGGCTGAACCGGACTAGATCAGGTCCTGGGGCTTAACAGGACCAAGTCAAGTATAAAAAAGCCACAACTCCACCATGACTATAACAGAACTACAGCGGAACTAAACCAGGTCTAACCAGGTCTAAAACAGGGTTCTCTGCATGTGCATATACCGTTAAAGCAGACCTAAGTAACATTTTCATTCATTTGAAGGTCTTTGTAATTCCCTGTGATGATTACAATATAATTAACCATCCCTACTACGCGTGTGCACAACCTGCCCCGCGAGTGCACAACCTGCCCCGCGTGTGCACAACCTGCCCCGCGTGTGCACAACCTGCCCCGCGTATGCACAACCTGCCCCGTTGTGTGCACAACCTGCCGCGCGTGTGCACAACCTGCCCCGCGTGTGCACACCCTGCCCTGCGTATGCACAACCTGCGCGTGTGCCAACCTTGCCCCGCTACGTGTGCACAACCTGCCCTGCGTATGCACAACCTGCCCACGTGTGCACAACCTGCCCCGCGTGTGCACAAACCTGCCCGCGTATGCACAACCTGCCCCGCGTGTGCACAACCGCCCCGCGTGCACAACCTTGCCCCGCGTGTGCACAACCTGCCCCGTGTGTGCACAACCTGCCCCGCGTGTGCACACCTGCCCCGTGTGCACAACCTGCCCCGCGTTGCACAACCTGCCCCGCGTGTGCACAACCTGCCCCGCGTGTGCACAACCTGCCCCGCGTGTGCACAACCTGCCCGCGTATGGCACAACCTGCCCGCGTGTGCACAACCTGCCTGCCGCAATTGTGCACAACCTGCCCCGCATGTGCACAACTGCCCCGCATGTGCACAACCTGCCCCGCGTTGCACAACCTGCCCCGCCATTTGTGCACAACCTGCCCCGCGTATGCACAACCTGCCCCGCATGTGCACAACCTGCCCCGCGTGTGCACAACCTGCCCCGCATGTGCACAACCTGCCCCGCGTGTGCACAACCTGCCCCGCATGTGCACAACCTTGGAGGTGTTGATTATCAGAATCAGAAAAGGTTTATTGCTATTGTCAGTGAATAAAAACAGGATCAGAAACACGAGGGCGTCTGTCCGCGGCGCCATCTTGGAAACACCGCCCATCACCAGCTTCAAACTGCCCGTGCCCGTCGCAGATGCAGTTCAACATGTTCATTTCTCTGACCATCTTTGAAGAAGTCGTGATTCAATCGATTTCATAGAGAACAACGGTGAGATGCCATCAACGCACGTTAGTGCAGAGGAACTGAACCGGGACTGAACCGAGGAGTGACACCATCTGTGCACATCACTACATGAGAACTCAACCAGGATCAGACCTGGACGAAAGGACCTTTTTTTATTTATTAGTTTTAACTTCAAAACAATATTACTTCAGTAGTTTAAGAAAGTAATTGTATGGAGTAAGAAAAGTACCACTCCTCACTTCTGGTTGAGTGTTGCCCCTGCCAACAGAGTGGGGCTGCTCGGTCCTGGGAGCTGAGGTCCAGGTGTTGGATGGATTCGTCAGAGTTCCACTTGACCTGAAAAGGCTCTTTGTTGCCCACATCTTCACAGAGTTTCGCAGACCCAAAAGAACTGCAGCACAACTCTGTCTGTGAATGTCTCAGGAGGAGATCTTTGTGCTCAAACCTCCTCCAAACTGTTTCACGACTCCAGCACTGAGAAGGTTCAAGACAAACGAGATCTACGAGCGTCGAAGGCCACAAAACACACACGGAACAAGTGCATTACAAGTGTGCAAGTCTGGTTCACATGACATCATCAACACTTTAAAGGAGACACGTTCTGCTAACGTAAAGACTCCTGCTTTATCCCATTTCCCCCACACCGTCCACACACACAGACCCTGTGCTTGGCTGACACTGCTTTTGGTGGCGCACGCCGCGTCCTCCGCCGCGCTGACGTTCACGACGATCGTTTCATTTCAGGGCGCTCGGCAGTGGCTTGTGGGACGCCTCTTCTCCGCGCCTTAGCACCGGTTAGGACGATGACTCTTATTGGACCAAGTCGAGCCCTCGTTAAGCCCTTGATTGATTTGCAGTGCTGCCATGCTGAATCCGCTTCCTGGTCACGCGTTGTCATGTGACTCACACGGCGATAAATCAATACACGGTCCGCGTCAGGTTAGCTTTTGTTTGCTAATCTTCTAGGATCAGCAAACCGAAGCTGAGCTGGCGTGGGCCGTGTCCAGGCTCTTCGCACAGTGTTCCCGTTCGACCATCGTCTTCATCATCAAGTGCACGGTGTTGCAGCGGACTTACTCGAGTAAAAGTGTTGTTTCTCTTCACTCTGAGTAAATCTACAAGTGACGAAATCTTTGCGTTGACAATGTGAAATCTTTTGAACATTTGTGTTTCTTGCGACATGAATTCGTTTAGTGCCTTTGATTTAATGTTTTTTCCTTCAAACCCAAACTGTTTACTTGAGTAGTAATTCACCAAATACTTTTTAATGTTTTTTATTTCTTTACGCATTTTGTACGTCATTTAACTTGTACTATTATTATGAAGTAACTACTTTTTTTTTAATACTTTAAACGTCTCCGACTGATTTAGCATATTATTATTAATGATCAATTCATTTGTGGATTTTATTATGAAAAGTATGTTTTATATCAACAGGGAAACGTGGCCAATCCTGTTCTAGTCCTGTTCTAGTCCTGTTCTAGTCCTGTTCTAGTCCTGTTCTAGTCCTGTTCTAGTCCTGTTCTAGTCCTGTTCTAGTCTAGTCCTGTTCAGTCTGTTCCAGTCCTATTCTAAGTCCTGTTCTAATCCTGTTCTAGTCCTGTTCTAGTCCTGTTCTAGTCCTGTTCTAGTCCTGTTCTAGTCCTGTTCTAGTCCTGTTCCAGTCCTAGTTTAGTCCTGTTCTAGTCCTGTTTCTAGTCCTAGTTTAGTCCTGTTCTAGTCCTGTTCTAGTCCTGTTCTAGTCGCTGTCTTCTAGTCCCCGTTTAGTCCTGTTCTAGTCCCGTTCTAGTCCTGTTCCAGTCCTAGTTTAGTCCTGATTCTTAGTCCTGTTCTAGTCCTAGTTTAGGTCCTGTTCTAGTCCTAGTTTTAGTCCTGTTCTAGTCCTGTTCTAGTCCTAGTTTAGTCCTGTTCTATCCTGTTCTAGTCCAGTTTGGTCCTGTTCTAGTCCTGTTTCTAGTCCTAGTTTAGTCCTAGTTTGGTCCTGTTCTAGTCCTGTTCTAGTCCTAGTTTGGTCCTGTTCTAGTCTGTTCTAGTCCGCGTTTAGTCCTGTTCTAGTCCTGTTCTAGTCCTAGTTTAGTCCTGTTCTAGTCTGTTTAGTCCTGTTCTAGTCCTGTTCTAGTCCTAGTTTAGTCCTGTTCTAGTCCTGTTCTAGTCCTAGTTTAGTCGTTGTTCTAATCCTGTTCTAGTCCCAGTTTAGTCCTAGTTTGGTCCTGTTCTAGTCCTGTTCTAGTCCTAGTTTGGTCCTGTTTTAGTCCTGTTCTAGTCCGCGTTTAGTCCTGTTCTAGTCCTGTTCTAGTCCTATTTGTCCTGTTCTAGTCTGTTCTAGTCTAGTTTTAGTCCTGTTCTAGTCCTGTTCTAGTCCTGTTCTAGTCCCAGTTTAGTCCTGTTCTAGTCCTGTTCTAGTCCTGTTTCTAGTCCTGTTTTAGTCCTAGTTTAGTCCTAGTTTGGTCCTGTTCTAGTCCTGTTCTAGTCCTAGTTTGGTCCTGTTCTAGTCCTGTTCTAGTCCGCGTTTAGTCCTGTTCTAGTCCCAATTTAGTCCTGTTCTAGTCCCCGTTTAGTCCTGTTCTAGTCCTGCGTTTGGTCCTGTTCTAGTCCCAGTTTAGTCCCAGTTTAGTCCTGTTTTAGTCCCAGTTTAGTCCTGTTCTAGTCCGCCTTTGGTCTGTTGAAGCCTGCGTTTAGTCCTGTTCTTGTCCTCGTTTAGTCCAGTTCTAGTCCGCGTTTAGTCCTGTTCTAGCCCGCGTTTAGTCCTGTTCTAGTCCGCATTTGGTCCTGTTCTTGTCCGCGTTTAGTCCAGTTCTAGTCCGTGTTTAGTCCTGTTCTTGTCCGCGTTTAGTGCCTGTTCTAGTCCGTGTTTAGTCCTGTTCTAGTCCGCTTTTTAGTCCTGTTCTTGTCCTCGTTTAGTCCAGTTCTAGTCCGCGTTTAGTCCTGTTCTTTTCCACGTTTAGTCCAGTTCTAGTCCGCGTTTAGTCCTGTTCTTGTCCTCGTTTAGTCCAGTCTTAGTCCGCGTTTAGTCCTGTTCTAGTCCACGTTTAGTCCTGTTCTAGTCCGCGTTTAGTCCTGTTCTAGTCCGCGTTTAGTCCTTTTCTAGTCCGCCTTTAGTCTTATTTTAGCCCGCGTTTAGTCCTGTTCTAGTCCACGTTTAGTCCTGTTCTAGTCCACGTTTAGTCCTTTCTTGTTCGCGTTTAGTCTGTTCTAGTCCACGTTTAGTCCTGTTCTAGTCCACGTTTGTCCTTTTCTTGTTCGCGTTTAGTCCTTTTTTAGTCTGCATTTGGTCCTGTTCTAGTCTGGCATTTAGTCCTGTTCTAGTCTGCATTAGTCCTGTTCTAGTCCATGTTTAGTCCTGTTCTAGTCCGCATTTAGTCCTGTTCTAGTCTGCTTTTGGTCCTGTTCTTGTCCGCGTTTAGTCCTGTTCTTGTCCGCGTTTAGTCCTGTTCTAGTCCATGTTTAGTCCTGTTCTAGTCCACGTTTAGTCCTTTTCTAGTCCACGTTTAGTCCTGTTCTAGTCCGCATTTAGTCCTGTTCTTGTCCGCGTTTAGTCCTGTTCTAGTCTCAGTTTAGTCCTGTTCTAGCCCGCATTTGGTCCTTGTTCTTGTCTGCATTTGGTCCTGTTTTTAATATACCAAACTTTCTTAAATTGAAATCTAAAACCCTGAAAATTACACTGTCACGTCTCTTTTTCGTCCCGGTTTCAACTCTTTGGGTTTGAACGTTCACGTTTGGTAATAAGTGCGTCCAATCAGCTTCTGCATGTGAACAGTCTTGGTACAGCCCTTTTTCCATGTGATCCTGAGTCTGGACCAAAGAACTTATACAGGGTCTACAACATCCTCACTACCCACAGCTACTACTCCTACTACTACTACTACTACTACTACAAAATGCACATAACGACTGAGGAGAAGATCGAGCTGGGCCTGAAGGACAACGGCACTGACAACCAAGGATTCATGGTGAGCAAATGTGTCTAAACTAGATATTTACAAACGGATTCATGAACTTGGATCTTCAGGCAAGTCATTCAGAAGACGTCGGGCCCTTCATCGCGCCGAGTCGACGTGTGGAGTCGGGTCAAAAGTCGCACGTATTGTGTAAATACAGTGTCGAGTTGTGGGACGGAGCGCCTGGTTAAGCTCCCGAGGAATGCGGCGTGAGCGAAACAAGCGCGTTTTTGATGTCAGATCTACAGTGAGAGGGAAAAATCGTTAAAACAGAGACAGTAGTTATGGAAACGCTTCAGTTTTGTCTGAATTCCAAATGTTTTAATGACTATTTCACGATGCAACGCTATTCATCTTCAAAGCTGCACTGTGTAACTTTTATGATGGCAACTGCATTCGTTAAACCACAGGTGTATTGACCGCGACAAGAACGTTTTGAAGAACGTCGTCTCGTTCCTGAATCGCGAGGGAATGCGACGCTCGTTTGGGTAACGCAGGGGAACGTATTCCAAAACCGGTTCGTGACGATTCTATGAGAAGTTGAAAAATGCATTCAGCTCACCGTTAACGCGGCGGAACAACCTCGCGGCTAATCGTCACCGCCGATGTCGCTGCCGTGCGACGACGCGGCGGATTCGCCCTCGTCGTCTCGCGCCAACACGGGATGATCAAGATAAGATTCATGACATTCTTGAACATCTAACTAAACTGAGAACCGGAGAACCAACGATTACAGGGATCAAGCGAATGGACGACTCGTTGTTGTGTCTTCTCCGTCAGATGAAATACGATGACCTTGACGTGTTTCGACGTTGACTTTCGCTTTCGTCAGCTTATCTTTTGTCTGATGCAGAAGAAACAACTATTCTAATTAAGAAGACAAGATGAATATTCTTGGATCCAATGGAAACCTCCCAGACCATCGCTTGTCCTCAGACTCACCTTCTTGTCAAGGAAAGAAAACATTTTAGGAAAGTTGAAACTATCTCAACAAGCCTTAAATTGGTCTGAATCCTGATTTGCGACAACAATGCGTTTAATTAACTGGTGTAAATTTATACTGTAATCGGGGTGTGCATCAAGGGTCCATTTTGGGCCCGCTACTTTTCTGCTTCTAAATGACTTTTAACTGGCAGCAGCCGTTACACAGTTTTATTTTTATTTATCAAAGTGGCTCCATGACAACAGTTTGACTTTCAATTGCACTTGTGAAGAAAAAATAATAATATAAATAATCTGTCAATATTGATCAAAGTGATGAGATTCTTGAACCCTTTCACCGCCTCTGTATATCGTTGTAATCCCTCATCCTCTATATATAGTTAGACCGTTTATTCCCCATCGAATTTATGTTGTTTCGTTCCGATTCGGATTCACACGTTTTGAAATAGTCTTTCAGCTTTTCCCACTTCTTTTCCCGCGCGCTCCGTAAACCAATTGTCAGGGAAAAATAAATAAAACGATAATAATAAATTTCACAAATATTTCATGCACTCGTCTAGTTTAGTTCAGGGTTTTGTCCTAGTTCTAGTTTTTAGTCAGGGTTTAGTCCGAAGTCTAGTTTTAGTTCACGTGGTTTAATTCCTAGTCTAGTTTTAGTCTGAGGTTTAAGTCCGGTTGTCTTGTCTAGTATATTCAGAGGGTTTAGTCCTGAGTCTTGTTGTAGCTATTTTAGTTTCAGGGTTATTTGTCCACATTTTGATCAAGTTTTGAGTCCTTATAGTTTTGTTCAGGGTTTAGTCTACTGCTGCTAGTTTTATTCAGTGTTTAAGTCTTAGACTCCATTTAGTCCAGGGTAGCTCGTAGTCTTTTAGAGTTCAGGGTTTAGTCCAGATAGTCTAAGTTTTCTGGATGTTCTAAGGCGTTTTAGTTCAGTCACTCTAGTCCTAAGTCTTAGTTTCTAGATCAGGTTTAGTCTCTAGTACTAGTTTTTAGTTCAGGGTTTGAGTCCTCGAGTCTAAGTTTTAGGTTAAGGGTTTAGTCTCCAGTCTACGTCTTAGGTTTCGGGTTTTAGTCCTACGTCTATTTTAGTTTCAGGGTTTGTCTTCCTAGTGGTCATTTATAGTCTGCAGGTTTAATCCCTCGCTAGTTTTAGTTCAGATTAGGTATTTAGTTCTTTTTTCGTAGTCTAGTTTTAGTTCAGGGTTTAGTCCTAGATCTAGTTTTAGTTCAGTGGTTTAGTCCTAGTCTAGTTTAGTTCAGGGTTTAGTCCGAAGTCTAGTTTTAGTTCAGGGTTTAGTCCTAGTCTAGTTTTAGTTCAGGTTTAGTGGTCTAGTTTAGTTTTTAGTTCAGGCGTTTCAGTCCTAGCTCTAGTTTTAGTTCAGGGTTTAGTCCCAGTCTAGTTTAGTTCAGGGTTTAGTCCTATCTAGTTTAGTTCAGGGTTTAGTCCTCGTCGTCTAGTTTTAGTTCAGGGTTTAGTCCTTAGTCTTAGTTTTAGTTAAGGGTTTAGTCCTCAGTCTAGTTTTAGTTTCAGGGTTTAGTCCTAGCTCTAGTTTTAGTTCAGGGTTTAGTCCTATCTAGTAGTTTTAGTTCAGGGTTTAGTCCTCGTCTAGTTTTAGTTCAGGTTTTAGTCCTATTCTAGTTTAGTTCAGAGGTTTAGTCCTCGATCTAGTTTTAGTTCAGGGTTTAGTCCTAGTCTAGTTTTAGTTCAGGGTTTAGTCCTAGTCTAGTTTAGTTCAGGGTTTAGTCCTTAGTCTCTCTGATGTTTTATAGTCCAGGGTTAGTCCTCGTCAGGTTTTAGTTCAGGGTTTAGTCCTTGTTGTAGTTTTAGTTCCATGGGCTTTAGTCCTAGTCTATTTTAGTGTCCGGGTTTACGTCCTAGTTTAGTTTAGTTCAGGGTTTAGTCCTACTCTAGTTTTAGCTCCAGGGTTATCCTAGTCTAGTTTTCTTAGTTCAGGGTTTAGTTCGCTTGTCTTGTCTAGTTTTAGTTCAGGTTCTAGTCCTAGTCTAGTTTTTAGTTCAGGGTTTAGGGTCCTCGTCTAGTTTTAGTTTCAGGGTTTAGTCCTAGTCTAGTTTTAGTTCAGTGTTTTAGTCCGAGTCTAGTTTTAGTTCAGTGGTTTATCCTAGTCTAGTTTTAGTTCAGGGTTTAGCCTCGCTCTAGTTTTATTCAGGGGTTTAGTTCGCCTAGTCTAGTTTTAGGTCAGGGTTTATCCTAAGTCCTAGTTTTTAGTTCAGGTTTATCCTAGTCTAGTTTTTAGTTAATGGTTAGTCCTCGTCTTAGTTTTAGTTCAGGGTTTATAGTGTCTAGTCTAGTTTAGTCAGGGTTTAGTCTGCGTCTAGTTTATGTCAGGGTTTAGTCCTAGTCTAGTTTTAGTCACAGGGTTTAGTCCTAGTCTAGTTTTTAGTTCAGGGTGTAGTCCTTGTCTTGTCTTAGTTTTTCAGTTCAGGGTTTAGCCTAGTCAGTTTTAGTTCAGGGTTTAGTAACCCGTCTAGTTTTAGTTCAGGTTTGATTACTGTCTCGCATCGTCTAGTTTAGTTCAGGGTTTAGTCCCTAGTCTAGTTTTTAGTTCAGGGGTTTATCCTAGTCTAGTTTTAGTTCAGGGTTTAGTCCGAGTCTAGTTTTGGTTCAGTGTTTAGTCCGAGTCTCGTTTTAGTTCAGGGTTTAGTAATCTAGTGTAGTTTTAGTCAGGGTTTAGTCCGAGTTCTAAATTTTTAGTTCAGGTGTTTTAGTCCTCGTCTAGTTTTAGTTTCAGGGTTCAGTCCTAGTTCTAGTTTTAGTTTCGAGGGTTTAGTCCTAGTCTAGTTTTAGTTCAGGTTTAAGTCCTAGTCTTAGTGTTCGTTCAGGGTTTAGTCCTTAGTCTAGTTTTGTTCAGGGTTTTGTCCTAGTCTAGTTTTTTATTCAGGGTTTCCTAGTCTAGTTTAGTCAGGGTTTAGTCCAGAGTCTAGTTTTAGTTCAGAGGTTTATCTAGTCTAGTTAGGTGCAGGGTTTAGTCCTGTCTAGTGTTAGTTCAGGTTTAGTCCTAGTCAATTTTATTCAGGGTTTAGTCCTTGTCTAGTTTAGTTCAAGCTTTAGTCCTAGTCTAGTTTTAGTTTCCAGGGTTTAGTCCTCGCTCTAGTTTTAGTTCAGGGTTTAGTCGCGAGTCCTAGTTTTAGTTCAGGGTTTAGTCCTACGTCTAGTTTTTAGTTTCGAGGTTTAGTCCGAGTCTAGTTTAGTTGAGGGTTTAGTCCTAGTTCTAGTTTTAGTTCAGGGTTTAGTCCTTAATTGTCTCGTCTATTTTAGTCAGGGTTTAGTCCTAGTCTAAGTTTAGTCCAGGGTTTAGTTCCTAGTCTAGTTTAGTTTCAGCGGTTTAGTCCCTTGTCTTGTCTAGTTTTTAGTTCATGGTTTAGTCGAGTCTAGTTTTAGTTCACAGGGTTTAGTCCTAATGTCTCGGTCTAGTTTTTAGTTCAGCGCGTTTAGTCCTAGTCTGTTTTAGTTCAGGGTTTAGTCCTAGTCTAGTTTTTAAGTTCAGGGTTTAGTCCGAAGTCTAGTTTTAGTTCAGGGTTTAGTCCTAGTCTAGTTTTAGGTCAGGGTTAAGTCGAGTCTAGTTTTAGTTCAGCGGTTTAGTCAGAAGTCTGTTTTAGTTCAGGTTCAGTCTAGTCTAGTTTTAGTTCAGGGTCTAGTCCTAGTCTAGTTTTAGTTCAGGGTTTAGTCCGCAGTCTAGTTTTAGTAATCGGGTTTAGTCCTAGAGTCTAGTTTTCTAAGGTCAGGGTTCAGTCCTAGTCTATCATAGTTTTCTAGGTCAGGGTTGAGTCCTCGGTCTAGTTAGTTTCAGGTTTTTGTCCTTAGTCTAGTTTTAGTTCAGGTTTAGTCCTTTTAGTTTTGGTTCAGCGTTTAGTCCTAGTCTAGTTTTATTCAGGGTTTAGTCCTCCGTCTAGTTTTAGTTCAGGGTTTAGTCCTATGTTAGTTTAGTTCAGGGTT
This sequence comes from Chaenogobius annularis, assembly GCA_015082035.1. Classification (NCBI taxonomy): domain Eukaryota; kingdom Metazoa; phylum Chordata; class Actinopteri; order Gobiiformes; family Gobiidae; genus Chaenogobius; species Chaenogobius annularis. The sequence goes on along the minus strand of BJKM01000588.1, from coordinate 309,651 downwards.
TAGTCCTATTCATTGTCACAAGTCCAGTTATTGTCCAGGGTTTAGTCCTAGCTAGTTTTAGTCAGGGATTTTAGTTCCGTTTTGTCTAGTTTTGGTTCAGGTTAGTCACTAGTCTAGTTTAGTCAGGGTTGAAGTCCGTCTAGTTTTAGTTCGTTAGTCCTAGTCTAGTTTTAGTTCAGGTTCTGTCCTTGTCCTCGGTCTAGTTAGTTAGTTCAGAGTCGATAGTTTAGTTCAGTACCGTTCGTAGTTTTAAGTTCCGGGTTTAGTCCTGATCTAGTTTTAGAGTCAGGGTTTAGTCTAGGTCGTTTTGTTTCGTTCAGTCTAGTTTTTAGTTTCGTTTAGTCCTCAGTCTAAGTTTTAGTTTGCAGGGTGTTAGTCCTAGTCTAGTTTTTAGTTCAGGGGTTTAGTCCTAGTCTAGTTTTAGTTCGAGTTGGTTTAGTCGCTGTTAGTCTAGTTTTAGTTCAGGGTTTAGTCCAGAGTTCTAGTTTTTGTTCAGGGTTTAGTCCTGAGTCTCCAGTTTTAGTTCAGGGTTTAGTCCTCAGTCTAGTTTTAGTTCAGGTTTAGTCCGAGTCTAGATTTTGGTTCAGGTTTAGTCCATAGTCTAGTTTTAGTCTCAGGGTTTAGTCTATTTTTTCAGGAGTAGTACTAGTTTTTAGTTCAGGTTGTCCTCAGTCTAAGTTTTGGTCAGGGTTATCCTAGTCTAGTTTTACTTCAGGGCTTTATTCCTATGTTAGTTTTAGTCAGGTTTAGTCCGAGTCTAGTTTTAGTTCAGTTTTGTCCTAGTTCTAGTTTTTAGTTCAGAGGTTGTAGCCTAGTCTAGTTTTTAGGTCAGGTTTTAGCTCCTAGGTCTAGTTTAGTCAGGGTTGTCTCCTAGTCTAGTTTTAAGTTCAGGGTTTCAGTCCTGGTCTAGTTTAGTTCAGGGTTTAGTTCCAGTCTAGTTTTAGTGCAGGGTTTAGTCTAGTCTAGTTTGGTCAGGTTTAGTCCTAGATCTAGGTTTTAGGTCAGCGGTTTATTTCCAGTCTAGTTTTAGTTTCAGGGTTAGTCCTTAGTCTTAGTTTTAGTCAGGGTTTAGTCCTTGTCTCATCTAGTTTAGTTCAGGTTGAGTAGTGTTATTTCCAGTTTTCGAGTCTAGTTTTAGTTCAGGGTTTAGTCCCGAGTCTAGTTTAGTTCGGGGATTTAGTCCTAGTCTAGTGTTTAGTTCACGGGTTTAGTCCTAGTCTAGTTTTTTAGTTCAGGGTTTAGTCCTAGTTTCTAGTTTTAGTTCGGCGTTTAGGTCCGAGTCTGTTTGGTCAGGGTTTAGTCCGAGTCTCGTTTTAGTCAGGGTTAGTCCGAGTCAGTTTTAAGTTAGGGTTTTTTCCTAGAGTCAAGTTTGTAGTCCAGGGTTTAGTAGTGTCCTAGTCTAGTTTTAGTTCAGGGTTCAGTCCTAGTCTAGTTTTAGTTCAGCGGTTTAGGTCCGAGTCTTAGTTTTAGTTCAGGGTTTGTCCTAGTCTAGTTTTAGTTTCAGGGTTTAGTCCTAGTCTAGTTTTTAGTTCAGGGTTCTATCTAGTCTAGTTTTAGTTCAGGGTTCGTTCCTTAGTCTAGTTTTTAGTTCAGCGTTTTAGTCGACGAAGTCTAGTTTCAGTTTAGGGTTTAGTCCTAGTTAGTTCAGTTCAGGTTTAGTCCTAGTCTAGTTTAGTTCCAGGGTTTAGTTCGCGAGTTCTAGTTTTAGTTCAGGGTTTAGTCCTAGTCTGAGTGTTAGTTCAGGGTTTAGTCCTAGTCTAGTTTTAGTTCAGGGATTGTCGAGTCTTTTCCGGTCTAAGTTAGTCTAGGTTTTAGTTCCAGTTCAGTTTGTCGGTTTAAGTCCTAGTCTAGTTCTAGTTCAGGGTTTATGCCTAGTCTAGTTTTAGGCTCAGCGGTTTGTGCCCTAGTCTAGTTTTAGGTCAGGTTTAGTCCTAGTCTAGTTTCTAGTTCAGGGTTTAGTCCTCGTCTAGTTTTAGGTCAGGGTTTAGTCCTAGTCAGTTTTAGTTCAGGGTTTAGTCCTAGTCTAGTTTAGTTATCAGGGTTATAAGTTTCCTAGTCTAGTTTAGTCAGTGGTTATCCTTAGTCTAGTTTTTAGTTCAGGGGGTTAGTCCTAGTCTATTTTTAGTCAGGGTTTTAGTCCGAGTCTAGTTTTTAGGTTCAGGTTATCCTAGTCTAGTTTTAGGTCAGGGTAGTCCTAGTCTAGTTTTAGTTCAGGTGTTGAGTCCTTCGTCTAGCTTTTAGTTCAGGTTAGCTCCTAGTTCTAGTTTTATGTCAGGGTTTAGTCCTCGTTCTAGTTTTAGTTCTCAGCGTTTTGTCCTTAGTTAGTTTTAGTTTAGGTTTATCCAGTCTAGTTTATTCGGTTTATCCAGTCTAGTTTCTAGGGTCAGGTTTAGTCCTAGTCTAGTTTAGTTCAGTTTAGTCCTAGTCGATTTTAGTCAGGGTTTAATCCTAGTCTAGTTTTAGTTCAGGGTTTAGTCCTAGTCTAGTTTAGTTCAGGGTTTAGTCCGAGTCTAGTTTTAGTTCAGGGTTTATTCCTAGTCTAGTTTTAGTTTCAGGGTTTAGTCCGAGTCTAGTTTTAGTTTCAGGGTTTAGTCCTAAGTCTAGTTTTAGTTCAGGGTTTGTCCGCAGTCTAGTTTTTAGTTCAGGGTTTAGTCCTAGTCTAGTTTTAGTTCAGGGTTAGTCCGAGTCTAGTTTAGTTCAGGGTTTAGTCCTAGGTCTAGTTTAGTTTTCAGGGTTTAGTCTGTCTCGTCTAGTTTTAGTTTCAGGGTTTAGTCCTAGTTAGTTTTAGTCAGGTTTAAGTCCGAGTCTAGTTTTAGTTCAGGGTTACTTGTCTCGTCTAGTTTTAGTTCAGGGTTTAGTCCAGTCTAGTTTTAGTTCAGGTTTTTTTCTAGTCTAGTTTAGTCCAGCGTTTAGTCCTAGTCAGTTTTAGTTCAGGGTTTAGTCCTAGTCTAGTTTTAGTTCAGGGTTTAGTCCGAGTCTAGTTTTAGTTCAGGGTTGTCCTAGTCTAGTTTTAGTTCAGGGTTTAGTCCTAGTTAGTTTAGTTCAGGTTTAGTCCGAGTCTAGTTTTAGTTCAGGGTTTAGTCCTAGTCTAGTTTTAGTTCAGGGTTTAGTCCTAGTCTAGTTTTTAGTCAGGGTTTAGTCGAGTCTAGTTTTAGTTCAGGGTTTAGTCGCTAGTCTAGTTTTAGTCAGGGTTTAGTCCTAGTCTAGTTTTAGTTCAGGGTTTAGTCCTAGTCTAGTTTTAAGGTCAGGTTTTAGTCCTAGTCTTAGTTTAGGTCAGGGTTTAGTCCTAGTCTAGTTTTATGTTCAGGGTTTAGTCCTCGTCTAGTTTTAGTCAGGGTTTAGTCCTAGTCTAGTTTTAGTTCAGGGTTTAGTCCTAGTCTTAGTTTTAGTCAGGGTTTTAGTTCCAGTCTAGTTTTAGTTCAGGTTTATGTCCTAGTCTATTTTAGTTCAGGGTTTAGTCCTAGTCTAGTTTTAGGTCAGGGTTTATCCTAGTCTTTTATAGTCAGTGTTATCCAGTCAGTTTTAGTTCAGGGTTTAGTCCTTGTCTAGTGTTAGTTCAGGTTAGTCCGAGTCTAGTTTTAGTTCAGGGTTTAGATCCGTAGTCTACGTTTTAGTTAGTTCAGGGTTTAGTCCTAGTCTAGTTTTAGTTCAGGGTTTAGTCCTTGTCTAGTGTTAGTTCAGGGTTTAGTCCGAGTCTAGTTTTAGTTCAGGGTTTAGTCCTAGTCTAGTTTTAGTTCAGGGTTTAGTCCCAATGAAAAACGCTATATGTTCGTACTTAAAACACATCGAGGACAATTTTTTTACTTTTAAATTTTTTTTTTTACCAATTCCACAGATTTTTCTCGCCGTGAAAATTCCAAAAATGTTCGTTGTAGTTAAAGACGTTGGTCATGTGTGCGTCATGAGCCAATCAGGCGACAGGCAACGTGTCAAAAACAGTTTCGTCCTAAAATCCATGAACTTTTTTTGTTTTCAGAATCATGATCAGGAAAGCTTTATTGTCACGGTCCGTGAACAAAAACAGACAGTCACAAACGAGGATCTTGTGTCGGCGATGAAGTGCAACAGGAAACAACAATAATGAGGCATGAATAAACACTATGGTTAACTACACACACTTATACTAAGTACTTTGACTGAATATACCGTGTACACACAACTTACAGTTTATGATGATCAGAAAACGCACACCAAAGAGTAATCAGATTGGTCGCGTTATCTGGTTTTTGCTGGCGACATGATCGTGTGTAAAGGCGATGGAGAGGCTGAGGAGGCTGATGGTTCTGCTGCTGTGGTGGAGGAGGGGATAGAGAGTGCGTTTCTATCAACGCTTGTGATTGGATGAGAGGCAAAGGTGGCTCTAAAATACAAAAGGGCTAATTTAATGTGTGTGACCTGCTTGTTCAGAATGTTCCACAGTGTGTTAAACGTATCTATCGCCATGGAGACGTGGCACAACCGGGCCAAGTTACAGCTCAAGCTCCAGGATTTTTTTTTTCCAGAAAGTCTCTTGTCAAAATGCAAATCCCATCAAACGCATACAGAAGAATCAGACTGACGCGAGCGCCTTCATCTAATCGCTCAGGCAGTAGTTGTTGTTGTTGTTGTGTGCAGTGGTCAGCAGGGGGCGACGGCGGACACAGCTGCAAAAAAGCAAAACAAACAATGGACAGATGTCTCAACATGAGAGCATGTTCACAGGGCGACACGTGTGGGGGGCCGGGCATGTTACATCAGGGGCCCAAATGAACAGAATGAAGAACATTCATTTTGAGACTGGTTTAGATCTACTCGAGTAGATCCAGCTTTTCACCAATCTGAACATGAGAGGAAACGGTTTGGTCTGTCCAGGACCACCAGAGCTAGACCAGGTCTAATACTGTTCCAGATCTAAAGCTAGACCAGGTCTAATACTGTTCCAGATCTAGAGCTAACTGTTACCCAGGTCTAATACTGTTCCAGATCTACAGAATCCTGGTTCATTTACACATTCTGGAGTCGTTTATTGTGTTACTTCTTGTGTTCATCGTCCTTATTGTGAAATGATGTCGTCCAATCATCTGGAGACCTCCAGCTGTTGTCCACATGTTGAATGAGTGAGTTAATTAAGGATCTGTTAATCGTCTAAACTCTCTTGTCTTGCCGTAGCAGGAGGAAAATGAGGCTTCTGTTGCAGAGTTCAAATGCAAATGTTCAGGTCCTCTCCGTCTTTAGTCCGGTTTCTTGTCCGTCTTTGGACTTGTGGCTGAGAGTGGGCCATGTTCTCATTCCACCACTAGAGGGCGGTGCTGTCCTGTGTGCTGCCCTGTAACTGCCTCGCTGTTAAACTGCACTGTGTGGTCTCCTGATCAGAACCACGGCCCCTGACACTGGAACCACATACTTCCCCTTTTTCAGGCATTTTGAAACATCTTATTTTAAATTTCCCAGTTTCAAATATTGAGTCTTTGTTTGGATCATATGAAAAAGTGATTGACAAACATGTGTGTCTCCAGGGGCGCGACAAGGGGTCCAGTGACAGCTAATGAAGCACGCATCACATTCAGGAGGGCGTCTGGGGTCTTCCTCCCCCGACTCGTGTAGAACAACAATCCCAGTACTTTGGTCTCATTACTCATGCGATTGTGAGGGCCCCCACAGCCCCTGAGCGTCCCTGATCCCACCCTGCTGCAGCTCTGCGTTGAAGACACCACCGGCTGCGTACGTTTATAAAAACATAGACTTTGACTGTCCCGCATGTCCGCAGTTGGACACGGTCTGGTTTCGTTGGATCTTCATCAGCGTTTTCTCCGTCTGGATTGTCGAATACAAACGTCCCATCTGTGTCCCTGATGTCTGTTTGAGGTTCTCCAAAGAGCCACAGTGGAGCGTCTCAAACGTGCAGAGCGGGACACAACACAGACTCCAGGAATGTCCATGTTCTGATCAAACCGTCCTATAAACTTTAACGTGTTGTTTGTGCAGCCAATTTCACATCGCATCGGACTGTGGAGAACTTTACTTTTCTGCTTTCTTTTGCCGAAAGGCAACATATGGACGTAAGTAACTTTGTTAGAACTGGTCCACACCAGATGGAGAAGGTCAAGGAAGATTCACTCACAGAAATCCACAAACAACGAACGTTCTCAGATCAACAAGTCACTGCACTCGGACGTGAAACGTTCTGACTTTAGCGATCCTAAATGTGGTGAATTCACGTGAACGCGACCTATTCCCGTTCAGGCGCTCAGTGCCGTGAGTCCAGTCCTAGTCTGTCCCTGGTTCTGTTGTTACGACAACAACAGTTCAAACTCGCCTTTGATCCAACAGAATAAACTCAAGTTCTCCATATCTTTGATACGACACAAGGAGGATTCAAATGTCTTTGGACCATAAGCTTTCTTTATCAAAGCCTCTGATGTTGTAGGAGTTCAAGTGAAAGCTCAAGATCATTCCAAAACAGAACAGAAAAGTCTCATTGTTTGACTTTCTCCTGATGAAATCAACACTTTTGGAACTTCTGTTTGAGCTTCCCAAAAATACATCGAATTGAATTGCAAAGGGTTCGATATCTGACTTTCGATTCTTTGGACAACACTAGTCCCTTTTGTCCTGGTTTTAGTCTTTAGTCCTGTTTCTAGCGTCGCATAAAAAACCCACACAATCAGGTTCAATATCGACATAACTTTACTCTCAAACACTTAACAAAACGTCCTTTTCTGGTCTTACTCACGCCCCTGCCGGGCCCGTCGCACTCGGAGTGACGCGCCGGCCTTTGTCTCCCTGCGTGGGCGGCTTTTATTGTGACGAGGCGTTCGGGGACGTCCTCTGAGGGTGAGTCATTGGACCGCTACTGTTGTTGTAGTGAAAGAACACACGATCCCGGTGCGGAGGCGGCGCGTTCAAATGCAAAAAAAAAACCGGGAGAATCAGGTCACTCGCTCCCCCGCAGTGGCCCGGGACCCGAGAGACGGATCCGGTGTCTCTGAACCAGGACCAGACCGAGACTCCCGAGATTCAAGAGGGGTTTCACAAAGTCCGGCATGAATCACAGATGCGCTGACGAGATAAGATTGAAATGTGTTGCTGTGTGTGTGTGTGTGTGTGTGTGTGACCCTTTTCTGGTGGGAGGTCTTTCATAGCCGCTCGTCTCCATGGAGATGTTTCTAGAGCGCGGATGAACCAAGCTCGGTATAGCATGAAACCGTTCGATACTGGAGTCACAATTCGATAATGTCGTTTCAGATGCGATTTGAAGGTCTTGATTGACTCAAATCATTAATTACAAGTCAATTAACTTAAGCACTCATGACTAACTCTTTGGATTTCAGCTCGTCTCAACCGTCGTCGCTTATTTGCACTCACAGGTTACAGGCCAGATCTGTGGAAAGTGAACATAACATCTGTTAATGGATGCATGAAAAATGGATTCCTTTTAATGCCACACTGTGGAACATGTGTGCACCGTCACTTCTCTGCTTTGCCTGGATTGTTCTACATTTTTATTTTTAATTGCTACAAAAAAAAATAAACTGAACGTGACAAACTCCACAGATCTGAGCTGTAACCTCTCACTGCTTTTCTCCATCAAGATAAATATGTTAAATGTCGTATTGCGGAACATTACCCGGCTAAAGACAGACTATTTCAAGTAATTCTAAGTGATGAAAGTATTAAAGACGCACTATGTGACATTTTGGGGTGGGTCTTCCTCCAACCTGCTCGTCTCCATGGCGATGATATTGCTTTGCACCGACGCTTAACATAAAATAAAATGCAAAAGGCTTTTTCCAACGTTTCTTTGCAAAGTTGCGAGCACCAAACGGGTCTGAACTAGGATTAAACCGGGTCCAAACCAGGTCTAAATCTGGGACTAGATGAAGTAAACAAGGACAAAATCAGGACCAAACCAGAATTAAACCGGGACTAAACCAAACGAGTGAAAATATATTTTTTAATGATTGTAAGATGGGCCAGAATGTTCCAGAGTTCCTTCATGGACCTGCAGGGGGCGACCTTAACGACGCACCGTCTGTTTACCGTGATAGAAGTGTCATCCAAACCCCCAACAGGCCAGAAGACGTCTCGCCAACGCATTAAAACATGATGAAAGCTCCTCCAGGACAGAACCTTCTCCAGGAGGACCACACCCGAACTCGGCCTCTGTTTAACATCTTCAGTTTGATTCATTTGACTTAGAGAGATGACTTTTTCCACAATCGAGCCGCCTTCAAAGCGCGGAGACGGCGGACGTTCGGGGATCTCAGAGGGCGTTGAGGTGCGCGAGACGGGGTCGGACACTCCACCCACCACGGCACTTTGAGGGGTTCAGCCCTCGTGTCGGCTCAGTAAATTTAGAACCTGCTTTCAGCTAATGTTGTGAGGAGATCTGACTGTGTTTATGGAACTGCAGAGAGAGAGAGAGAACGGGAGGAGATGTTTGGGTTTGACAAAATCTTGAGACTTTTTTCTTATAAAATGACACTGTTATAATTGTATTTTGTGTATAAACTGTCTTGCCTTTGTTTTGTGTGTCTGCTAATGCTTTCCTCTCTTCTGACCCTGTTCTCACTCTGTTCCTCGTCACAAACTCAGCTGGAGCACATGTAGCTTCGTTCACAGTTTGATGGATCCTGGTTAGAAAGTCCTCTCCCCTCCGAGCCTCAAAAACACCCCGTTCCGAATGCCCTTCCGTAAATGACTTAACTGACGTTTTTCTCCATCCGCGACGACACTCTGAGAATCTCAAATAACTAATCACGATCTTTTACGACGGCGCGGCTACATCAGGCAGTCTGAGGCTCGTGTAATTCCTTCTGCAGCCGGTAGATGGAGCCACAGCTCAGTTACTGTGGCGTTTCTTAAGGCTTTGAAAAACTGTAAATGTGTGGGGTTATTTGTGTTTTTTTTAAACATAAGAAGCCAAAATGAAGGTACTCAAAGCGTGTTTGAAGGTCAGTAACAATACAAATAATGCATGATATTTGTCCTTTAAAGGCAGTTACTTTGAAAAGCAATTAGTTACTCATTACAAGTCACCGTTTAAAATACAAATGCGGCCTCAAAGTGGATTCATTATAAGCGTTTCAGTTTTAAACAGAAGTAAACAAAACCCAGTTCTTTAAATCAGCTCTGACTCCGAGGACAATTTAATAATAATAATAATAATAATAATAATAATAATAATAATAATAATAATCATCATCATCATCATCATCATCATAATAACAATAATAAAAATAATAATAAAAATAAAAAATAACAACAATAATAATAAAAATCATAATAACCATAATAATCATAATCATAAGTATAATAATAATAATAATAATAATAATAATATAATAATAAGACAGTAACTATACAGCCGACAAGAGCATAATGTGTCTACTTTAAACCATGTCTCCAACTCAATGAACAGAATACAGACGTTAAATTGTTAAAAAAAAACACTATTTGCATCAAATAATAAAGAATTTTGGTCAACTCTGCGTCACTTCTGTCTGAAAACGCTGTCCTAAAGTTGTGCTCGTGGGCCCAAAATGTGTGCATGTGAATACTGAAACGGGCTGAACATTAAGAACTGATTTTAACACCTTCTTCTTCCTTTCATGGCGTGAAAACACCGCGTTTTCCTCGTAAATACGAGTGCGTTCAGAGGCAACATGGCAGTGCCTTTTGCAACGCACCGTTTGGAGCTCTAGAACAGATAAACGTCACGTGCAGACCCTTTCATCGTCCGCTTAACGACAGGTGCCTCGTCCATCTCCGCTTTATAAACACACGCCTGCTTTATTCACGGAAACACGGGACCACCGCGGCGCCAGAATCCGCCGTAATTCAGATTTATCCAAGATCTGACCCTAGATAAAAGCATTCTCCAACCGCGGCTTTAAAAGGTGTATTTTGTTTAAGTGGAAAAGACTAAATCGGGCTTTGGTCGAGCGCCGCGCTGACGACGCGCTCAAATGTTTTCCTTTATTTGAAGCGATGGCCCAGAATGCGATGCGCTGAAGCGTGTTGTTTGAAGAGTGAACGATGCCTGCGCTTTGGTCCAGGACAAGAGCAGTGATGGAGAGCCACAGCTGACCGAGGATCTGGAGCCACACACGGAGAAGGAGGACGAGGCCAAGGCCGGCGTGGACCTGGTCTACGCCCTCAACGACCGCCCGCCCTGGTACCTCTGCATACTGCTCGGGTTTCAGGTAAAAAAACGGGTCTAATTTGGACCATTTTCCAATAAACTGACTGAAATATTTACTTGAAATTTTAGCATAGATTTGGTGTTATTTATGTATTATCTGCATTTATAAATCCAAAAAAGAGTTAAGAATAGGAACTGACGCATTTCCAAAGATTATTCGTCCATCTTCGACTTAACGGAGCTCCTCACCCTTTCGCCACCCCATCACGACCGCTTGTACCCGCAAGACGCCTTTTTCACCTGAAGGGGGCAAGACGCCTTTTTCACCTGAAGGGGGCAAGACGCCTTTTTCACCTGAAGGGGGCAAGACGCCTTTTTCACCTGGAGGGAGCAAGACGCCTTTTTTCACCTGGAGGGAGCAAAGAGACCTTTTTCACCTGGGGGAGCAAGACGCCTTTTTTCACCTGGAGGGGGCAAGACGCCTTTTTCACCTGAAGGGGGCAAGAGACCTTTTCACCTGGAGGGAGCAAGACGCTTTTTCACCTGGAGGGAGCAAGAGACCTTTTCACCTGGAGGGGCAAGACGCTTTTTTCACCTGGAGGGGCAAGACGCCTTTTTTCACCTGGAGGGGGCAAGACGCCTTTTTCACCTGGAGGGAGCAAGACGCCTTTTTCACCTGAAGGGGGCAAGAGACCTTTTTCACCTAGAGGGAGCAAGACGCCTTTTTCACCTGGAGGGGGCAAGACGCCTTTTTCACCTGGAGGGAGCAAGACGCCTTTTTCACCTGAAGGGGCAAGAGACCTTTTTCACCTAGAGGGAGCAAGACGCCTTTTTCACCTGGAGGGGGCAAGACGCCTTTTTCACCAGGAGGGGGCAAGACGCCTTTTTCACCTGGAGGGGGCAAGACGCCTTTTTCACCTGGAGGGGGCAAGACGCTTTTTCACCTGGAGGGGGCAAGACGCCTTTTTCACCTGGAGGGGGCAAGACGCCTTTTTTCACCTGGAGGGAGCAAGAGACCTTTTTCACCAGGAGGGGGCAAGAGCTTTTTTCACTGGAGGGGCAAGAGACCTTTTTCACCAGGAGGGGGCAAGACGCTTTTTTCACCTGGAGGGGGCAAGACGCCTTTTTCAACAGGAGGGGGCAAGACGCCTTTTTCACCTGGAGGGAGCAAGAGACCTTTTTCACCAGGAGGGGCAAGACGCCTTTTTTCATCTGGAGGGGGCAAGACGCCTTTTTCACCAGGAGGGGGCAAGACGCTTTTTTCACCTGGAGGGGGCAAGACGCCTTTTTCACCTAAAGGGGGCAAGAGACCTTTTTTCACCTGGAGGGGCAAGAGACCTTTTCACTGGAGGGGGCAAGACGCTTTTTCACCTAAAGGGGCAAGAGACTTTTTTCAAACTGGAGGGGGCAAGAGACCTTTTTCACCTGGAGGGGGCAAGACGCTTTTTTCACCTAAAGGGGGCAAGAGACCTTTTTCACCTGGAGGGGGCAAGACGCCATTTGCACCTGGAGGGTGAAATTTCACTGTCGTTTTGTCACAACAATCGTGAATAAGCGTTACACTATCATTTGATATGGTGACATCCCTAGTATCCGTGTACCAATACTGACTACAAACAGGAAGTGACATCACACCAGGGACGCTCAATTCCCGTCAAAGTTTATGCAGATTTTATTTTTTTGACTCTCCAAACATGAATTCAACAAAATAAAGTCTGTTGTGTAAAAAAGTTGAGTTTGTTGTGTAATTTCCTACTGTGATGTCATCAATTACAAACAGGAAGTGACATTATAAACCTAAAAAAATTTACTTTTCTGTGACATTTTTTATAATTGTTTAGCAAATTTCAAAATATACTTATCTCAACTGCGTTTTGGTTCAATGAGTTGTCCGACCTGTAGGGGGCACTTTAATCGGGAATAATGTAAAGAATTGACATTTAAAGGGGACACGTGCTCTCCAAAGCCACCGGGCCTGGTTGTACTTCTCTTCTTCTGGTTTTTCATGTCCTCAAGTTCTCACATCCCGTTTGGAAGTGCGTCAGGCCTGGACCATCCGTGGTTCTCCTCCAGATTTCTACTATTTCCCCACTGGGTTTGTTGTCCTTTCTTTCTGCACAAACGATCATCCATTTGCCTGGTTTACTCTGAACATTGTTCAATCTTCTCCTCTAAAATGGACCAATGACTTTGTTTGATGGACTCTCTCTCTCTCTCTCGAACGGAAATGAAGTCGGAGTCTTGGCGATCCTTCACGACCAAACCTTCAGGTTTCGCCCTGGACTAAATAAGACAAATGCTCCGGGAGTCAAGTTGTTCTCCAGATGCACCGACATCTCTTGTTTGTGGAATTCAGGTTCAAAAATCAATCTTTACCTCTCACTCGCCTTCGCCTCTTCGCTCAGCATCCCGCTCTCCACTTTGTCCTTTCACCTTTCCTTACCTTTTCGTTCTCTTCCCTCCCCGTCCCTTTCTTCCTTCCCTCGCTTAATCATCTCTCCTCCTCTCTCCCTCCCCTCACTCTCTCCCTCTCTCTCTCCTCTGCATTGACCCCGACCTGCCCCATGGACTTGTGGGAGTTGTAGGTAAATGATAGCCTCGTAAATCTCCCGCCGTGCATTTGTCTTTTTTATCTTGTGGATCTTCTGCGCCGGTCAACAGCTCCATCGGCGTGCACGGTATTAACCGGCACCAATCCAACTGTCACATAAAACGTCCCAAACGAGGTGATAAACAATAGCCTCCGGAGTGAGCGCTCGTGGAGGGGAAAGGGTCCGGCCAAGCGGTGTCACGAGAGAGAAGAACATGAATCAAAACCGTGTGTCTTGGATTGAACTGAGCAGAATGTTTGCCCCACCCAACGTCACCCAGCGTCACACTTTTTCTCCAATGCCCCCTTCATTAATGAGACCCCTTGTCACCAAAAAAGGATGATGACATTTTTTGTTAACAGCATTTGGCTTTTCAGCTTCACATTTTCATCATTCACATATTTATTCTCGGCTCGAGGATCTCCAGCATCTCTCCAGACCCTTCATCTACAACGCTCAGAGGGCTTTGATGCCCAGGTTAATCAGGCATTTGATCAGAAACCTCCTTTCTGGAAGCTGATAGGAAAGTGGACCATGTGACCGACCATGTGACCAACTCAACCTTAACGACACACACATTTCCGTTGGCATGACGTTCCTTGTAAAAGTGGTCTGAAGCACGAGTTCATACCGGTGTTCAGATGATGCTCCTTGAATATCGTGGACCACATTTTACCTGTGCACAAAGGAGACAACTCTTGAAAACGGTTCCTTAGCACATTATGGAATAAACATTTATTTTATTTGGGGAAATTTGATCGCGATAATCCCACATACGTTTGTTGTTGTTGATGGTTCTATGATTGGAGCCGACTTCACTCGAAACACTCGAAACTCGGAACCAAACGAGAGACCAACTTCCGTTTGCCCGTCGATCCCATGTGACACCCAAACGGCACAGTAGATGTGTTGGTCACATGACATTTCTTAAAGTGTCAAGGCCCATCACTGAACCACAATCCCAGCGTTCAGCTCAAAATGGAGGCGGAATGTGGACTCGGTGAGTTAATTTCATTTACTTTTGTGTAGTGATTGCAGAAGACAATTAAGTCTCATTTTAAACCTTTGGTCATTGGTAGAGCCAAGAAAAAGAATTGTGCTGGATTTGATTGGATCATGCCTCATTTTACTCTGAACGTGAGTGACTCAGCATATGGAGAGTTAATAGAATTGGACCAAGTACTGACCCCTGCGGCACACCCAAGGTTACTTTAGAACAAGGTGAGGAGCTCTGGTTTACATTGACAAAGTGGTACTTATCCGATAAATGGGATTTAAAGGGCGGTCCCTCTGACACCTACACTAAGCTAACACTGATTACAGTCTGTACTTTTACTTGGATGTCTCTGGGCGTTTTAAGACCATTTTCTGTCACAAATGTTGCCAGGAGACATAAGGGCATAAGTGTATTATATAAGTATATTTTAGTAGTTCAGATACTATGTGCTGATATATTTGTCAGTGACATTGATGAGTGGAACATTTGCTTGGTCGGTGCCGGCTCCGCGGGGGAAACCTTATGTTTCAACTCGTCAAACTGTCATTGTTGTAATGCAGATTTATGAGCAGAAGTGTTTCATTGTCGTTAGAAAGAACTTAGTGTGTTTTCCCGCTGAAGATGACTCTTATCTTGAGGGAATTATCCTGACTGTTAGTTTCTTTTCCAGAACACGGTGTGAGAAGAACACCACGTAAAAGAGCGTGAAGATATCGACCGTCACTGATGAAGATGATGATGTCACAGGTTCTTTGCTCTGGTAGTTCTTATGGACACTGTGTCTTCCCAAATGCCTTTACTCTGCTAACACCTGAAACATTAAATATATTCATACATAAAACAGACTTTAACACAGAAGTCTCCTTTAAGTTTGTAATGAATGGTTCAAATTGTTAACGAAATGCTGCTTCAGTGCAGAAAAGTGCCTGTTAACGTGCCAAAATCACAGTTTATTTGAATGCAAATGACAGCTTGTTGTTAGAGCAGTGACGTCTGTAGAAACTGTCTCTCGTCTTTTAAATATGGAATTAAAGATTTAATAAATGTAATGTTCTGCTTCTGTTGTTCTCGATGTTGTATGAAGAGGACAACTCCATTCGCGCCTCAAGTAAGGCAACTTCCTGTGAACCGTTTTGAGTTCACCCGAAGCTCAAAAGAGTTCTCTTTAGTTAAGTTTATCTGCACTCTGACCTTTTAAACAACTTAGAAGGATTATTTAGGTTTTTGTATTGTGATCTTTCCTCTTATTGGAAGTACTTTGAATTTCTTTGTGGACAAACCACAAATAAACATGCTTTGAAGGGTCCTACACAAAAAGTCAAAATGACCCTGTAAGTGTTTTTGTGTGACTGACCTGTGGTTCATGAAGTGTGGACATTAAACCGTGGTCTAGTGTTGCATGTGGAGTGTTAAAGCTCAGCAGAACCGGCTTCATCACTGCAGTTTGCCACAGGGACAAGCAGGTTTTCTTTACCCAGAGATGTTTCTATCATCACCTCATATATTCACTATTCCTCCTCTCCACTAACCCTCTCACTCCAGACTGTTCTGTGTCTCAGTTCTTCACATGAATCACTCTGAGAAGTCTCTCGCCCAAAGGGGACGTTAAGAAAATACTTCCCTCTGATTGGTCGACACTACAGCAGAAGAAGCAGAACAATATGAAATCCAGAGTTCCTCTTTCTGCTCCACAAACGCACGTGTCGTTGTGTGCACCTTTCTGAAGAACAGAACGCTCCATATTTCTCCTAAAACGGGCCAAAGTGCGGCCGTCGGCGCCGCCATGTTTGTTTGGGCTCGGGTGATTTGGCTTTGCCCAAACCACAATGCTGCTCTGTGATTGGCTCCAGTCCCGCCTGTGGGCCCTAAATGCCTTGTGATTGGCCCGTTCACCACTGGTGCGGCGCAAACGAATCAGCGGGAGCAAAACAAGATGGATTCTCAAGAGTTTTATTGAAGTCTAAATTTTTGTGCCCATTTTTTCAGCATGTGAAATCCAAGTTTTCAAAATGGCGTTCAAAGGGTTAAAGTTGTATTCATGCTTTCAAAATATTTTTTGTAGGGCTTGAAAACGTATGAATCTACGTGTTTTCCTAGAGGTGTTTGTAAGCGGACATTTCAGCGTCCTGTGTGAGCGGTCAGGAACATCTCTGCTCCAGTTTGCTCCTCAAACGTTCTAACTCTTCCTCCTCTCGTCGGCAGCACTACATCTTGGCGTTTGGTGGGATCATCGCCGTTCCTCTGATTCTGGCTGAACCTCTCTGTATCAAAGACAACAACGTGGCCAAGAGTCAGCTCATCTCCACCATCTTCTTCGTGTCAGGCCTGGCCACTCTGCTGCAGACCACCGTCGGGACCAGGTAAAGTCTCCATAGAGTATGCCATTGCCATTTTAAGACGCGCATTCTGACGTTTAAGCCCAGAACTCTGTGGAACAAACCAAAAAACAGAAGCGCATCAATTCTTGCGTCTTTGCGCTGACTTCCAATTTGCTTTAGAATTTCTTTCAAGATCTTATTTATTTTTAAGGCTTTGAATGGACTAAAACCGCATCCACATTTTGCTCTGAGGTCCGAGGGCCAGCCCCAACTTGTGGTGTGAGACTTTCTCTGTGGTCGGCCCCAAACTCTGGAGCTCTCGGCCCCCTCATGGCAGAACTCCCCCACAGTGGTGTTTTAAGGCTAGTCATAATCCCGTTGTGTGGTCCTCTAAGTCTTATATTTGTTTTATTTAACCTAAAAAGTGTGCTGGATATTTCTCTATGAATATTTAGATGTTTCTCTGCGTCTACACTTGCGACTCTCGTGAACGTACGAGTCTGTCTTCTCCTCTGCTGCCACGCTCTGATCTAAGTGTGCTTACGGTTTGTGTTAAAAGCACATGTGCAATCGCGCCGGAGCCATCGCAGCATTAGAAGGCTGACGGGAAATCTGAGAAAAGTCCAGATCTGTTCAGTCCATTCCAGTTCACTCCGGGTCAAACACATCCAAGAAGGACTTCAGTTCATTCGTTTTTTTTGGTCCCGTCTCCTCAGAGATTGTGGACGTGGAGCAACGGAGCTGTGCACGAGCTAACCGGGGGCCACAGTGAACCCAGCTCCACAGTACTAGTAGCACCTTTTAAAACAAGGACTAGAACCAGCTGCTGAACAACAAATAAAACAACACTTTTCTTGGTTCTTTTCAGTAAGAGAACCTTCAGAAGACTGTGGCCTGTTGCTAGAATCTGGTTGAACTTACTCGCGTTTTGGAGACGCTTTTGAGTTGACCAAACCAATACCCAAGGGTGATTTATGCCCGTGCCATGTTCGCGCTCCTACACCCATGCGTACGCAGCAGGACCCCGATGAGCGCCGCAGAAGCTCGAATGAGGTTATGAGCACGTGACTGCGGCGAGGCTGACGGAGAAAGACATCAGCCTTCAGAAGAGAAACTTTCTCTGCCGACTCTGAGGTAAACCTGAGCGAAGCAGGGCCACGGATGAAGATCAGGCACAGCTCAGCCATTAGGAGTCCGGCTAGAGGGGAGGGGGCGGGGCTATCTCAGGGGCACAGGTGGAGGTGATTGGAGCAGCAGAAAAAAACAAAAATAGGAGCTGTTTTCTTTTGTTTTTTAAATAGATTGATGCAAACAAAATGATTTAAAATAACATTGAAATACCAGAAACTTGCGGTTCTGCCCCATTAATCAGTATTCAATTGTTGTAGACCATCATCAGAGTGACAGAAATGCAAACTAAAACATGGAACAGACTTTCGTAGCTCTAATTACTCGGCCTGAACCAATGACCTAAACTCCAGCGTTTGTAGATTTCACAAGGACAGTCTTTGTGATGTGTAATTGTAATAACTACAATCATGTACTCTAAAGACTTTGTGATATCCTCTCCCGTTCTGCCTTGAACCTGTTCAAACCTCTACAAACGGTTCTGAAACGCATGGGATTCTTGAAGTTTAGCGGCTCAGAGCTCGGTCTCTTAATGCTTTGCGCTCCAACAATATGTCATTCATTGATGTTGTTTAAGTTAAGTTTACTGTCCCTTTGAGTGTAACTCGTCTTGGGCACGTAGTACTTGGGTGCATCTCTGTATCGATACATGTACGTCACAATATATCACAATATACACAGAGTTTTACACGTATACGCACAAAGTCAGCGATCGAAAGAGTCTCAAACCTGCATCTCTCGACTTCCTGTCAAGTAGCTTCCCAAAGGATGTAGGAATGGTGCATGTGACACTGAAAAAGACACGCCTCAGAGACCTATCACCACCTGGTGCCACGATAACTGGATTATGGTTTATGTTTAGTCCCTTGAGGGTAATCGCCACTGTTGTATCAAGTCACTTCCTTCTTCTAACGGGAGTAAGTCGCTGATGTTGGGCAGAGACAGGCCAAGACCCATGTTTTCAAGAGAGGCTGAAGTTAAAGGTTAAAGGTCTTACAGTATCTGCACGTGTGATGTTTGTGCTGACGGTGATGAAGAGGAAACAGATGTTCTTTGTTGTCAGGGAACCAACTTCAGACAATTTTCCACATTCTAGAGGAGCCTGCGATCGGGGCCACACACCTTCGCACGGGGCCTGGGCGAGGGGGGCCGCGAAAGCAAATCTCGTGCTGTTTTTCTAAGCCCCCCATTGATAAAGTCTCAACGCGTGTTTGTGCTTACTGTGTGTTTAAGTTGGTTTTGTGGACATTTTAACATCATGTGAAGGCTCAAAGGATTTACACTCGTTACGTTCATTATTTAGACTTTTACCACACTTAAAAGTCACAGATCAGATTTGTGGAGAAGTGCCACTCACGATAAGAGGAGGTCCATGCTGGCACCACCAACGAGGTTCTTCCGCAGTGACATGGGAGCAGCTCGCAGTAAAGCCGCTGCTCCTCCAAAGTGGCTCCTCTGCTCTGGAGCCTCCTGGACAAAGCCTCCATGGCGAGATGTTCGTGTTCGTGGAGATGAAGAGGCCAGAAGAGACAGAAGTGTGTGTGAAGACCTGGAGTGAAGTGTCTGGGGATGCCTGCTCAGCCTGCTACCTCGGCGACCCGGCCTGGACAAATGGAAGAAGACGGATCGATGCATGGCAGGTTCCAGGAGTCGAGCAGAACCTGAACCTGAAAAAAGTGACATAGTGCTCCTTTAAATACACACAAAAACAATCATGTGATCAGTTGAAATGGATATGTCCTCTCACGTCTCAGCAGCAGCTAAAGTTGACCCACAATGGCTGCCACAGGTCCCGGCGACGGCTCACGAACAGCTCATTAACGAGGTTTAGTTCACAAATTGTGTAATGGATTTCACACGACCAGAACAAAGTACTGGAATAAAGCGGCTCATTGTGACCTTTGGGCGGAAGTTTCACAAGAACTGAATCTGGGTGAGTTTCACATCCAGGCCCATTATTTAAACGCCCAAACGGGTTCATAATGCACCTTTGAAATACTCACTAAAACTACATCACATCATTATTATTATCATTAGTTTAACACTGACTTTTAGATGACAATCAGTGAAACGTCACTATGAAGAGGTGGAGCTTATCTGAAGGGGCGGACTTTGGACAGTAGGGCGATCAATCAACAAATCAAGCTTTATTTCAGACTCAGGGGGTCCTTATAAAACATTTAAAAACAGACAATACAATAATGATATATAATTATGATTCACTCCTTTGAAAACAGCACAGGAGAACTCCGGAGCTCTAACTTTGAACTGAAATGTAAGTGTTTTTGTGAGGCTCAGAGAAGGAGCAGAGAAGAGGAGCTCGTGAACAGGATGAATAAAACATGTAAATGAAGCTAAACACAACTCCAGATGTTGATGAGGGAACAGCGTTATAATAACGGTGAAAAGCTCAATTTAGCATAATTTACTGTCTGATAGTGATGAGTGGTCGTTTTTTTTCCAACCCGTGGGTCCCGCGTTTCTGACCCTCTATGACGCCCCTGCCCGTCCCACACCACAGAATCTATTTTTCAACCCACCCTCCCCGCATTAAAAAGGTTGCGCATTGAAATGCAGTAGAGCTTAATTTGGACTGGGTTCACATCTTTCCATCGCATTCTCAGCGGAGCAGAGCCAGACGTGGAGGTGAATCAGCTCACGCAGAGAGATCCTGGACAGTGGGGACAGTGGGGACAGACATGTTCTCTACATGTTAAGCTTCAAAATATAGCGTGTTTTATTGCAATCCGACTCAACTTCATGGAGAAAGGAGTCTGAATTTAGACACCACTAAATCCAAAGACACGTTCTGCGCGGATGAATGATACAAGAAGCATTTTTAAACCCGGCCAAACCCAACCCGCAGTAAAATGATCATTTCTTGGACCGCCCCGACCCGAGTAATACTGAACATCTGTATTGGGTCAGTCCATGTGAAACAAAAACTCCCCTTTAATGACTTTTTGAGGTGGTCAGACCTTCTGGCCTGGACTCCTTCTGTTTCTGAGTTAGAATCGTTTAGCCACATTGTCTCTCCCACTGTCAGGCAGATGTTTGTTTAAGTCTCTGAGACCGTTTAAAACTTCATCCTGTAGATAAAAAACCTTATCTATAGCGTTAATGTGAGAGTATGTTCAGAATAGTCGTGTAGTATTCATACATCATCCATCATCTCTAGGCCATGTTGTCGGCCTCAGATCAGTCCAAAGACTCGATTCCTTCTCATCCAAAACCATCTGTGAGACAGCATAATCTGAGCCAGGCCTTCCTCTGGGTTTGACATAAAGCATGACTCTCAGACATGTTCCTGAGCCTCGTGTGCACCTCTGAGCCATTCCCCACAGAGACCCTCGCTCTCCTGGGAGACGCCTGATCAGAGAGGAGAACCACGGCGTAGCTCGCTCCTCTTTCTTTGTGGGCCGGGTCACGGGAGGTTGAGCTGTGTCGAGTCACATGGAAACACAGGGGGAGGTGTTACAGCCCATGGCCTCCAGTTCTTCTCCAACCCGAACTCTAAGAGGAAAATCTTTGGAGTTGAATAATGGTGCCACTTTTGAGGCTGTTGTGAGAAGAATTATTTCACTTTTGTTTCTTTTTGCTGACAAAGATGTTGAACTTTGTGCCAGTTTTTGTCTCATGTGGACAAACTCAGAAATGACAGACATGATCCGTAAACCAGGACAACAAATCTGCACTCTGACGTCACACAGCAAAGTTAACCATTCAATTCACCACCAGCTACTGACAATTAAGTCCCTGACATAACTGACACATAGCTGACACGTAACTGACACGTAAATGACACATAACTGACATAACTGACATAACTGACATAACTGACATAACTGACACATAACTGACACATAACTGACACACTGACACATCACTGACACAACTGACACATCACTGACACATACTGACATAACTGACAACTGACATAACTGACACATAACTGACACATAACTGACACATAAATGACACATAACTGACATAACTGACACATAACTGACATAACTGACACATAACTGACACATAACTGACACATAACTTACACATAAATGACACATAAATGACACATAACTGACACATAACTGACACATAACTGACATAACTGACATATCACTGACACATAACTGACACATAACTGACATAACTGACACATAAGTGACACATAACTGACACATAACTGACACATAAATGACACATAACTGACACATAACTGACATAACTGACATAAGTGACACATAACTGACACATAAATGACACATAACTGACACATAAACTGACATAACTGACATAAGATGACACATAACTGACACATAAATGACATAACTGACATAACTGACATAAGACTGACACATAACTGACAGATACACATAACTGACACATAAATGACACATAACTGACATAAGTGACACATAACATGAACACATAACTGACACATAAACTGACACATAACTGACATAACTGACATGACACATAACTGAAAACATAACTGACACTGTTGTACATATAACTGAACATAACTGACATAACAATAGGACTGACACATAGACATGACATAACTGACAATGCACACATAACTGACACATAACTGACACATAACTGACACATAACTGACATCATGCACCTATGACACATGAACTGACATAACGTGACACATAACTGAAACATAACTGACGCAGACTGACACAACCGCACAGACTGACATAACAATGACACATAACTGACACATAACTGACACATGTATGATATGACATGACACATAACTGACACACACATAACTGACACATAACTGATGCACGTAGCACTGCAAATAACTGCACATGTTAGATTGACACCATAATTGAACACATAATTGACACAGTACATTGACACATACTTGACACATAACTGACACATAACTGAAACATGACCAACTGACACAACTGACACATAACTGACACATAACTGACACATAACTGACACATGTGACACATAACTGACACATAACTGACATATAAATGAACATGAATGACGTATAAATGACACATAAATGACACATAAATTTACACATAAATGACACATGAATGACACAAATAAGTAATATAAAGTAACATGCATTAACATAAATTAACATAAATGACCATGAATTACTCATAAATGAACACAAATTAACAGATAAATGGCCATGAACGACACATAAATGACACATAAATGAACACATACACATGAGAACACAAAATGACACATAAGATGAACATAAATGACACATAATAAATGACACATAAATGACACATAAATGACGAACATAAATGAACACAAATGACACATAAATGACACATAAATGACATAAATGACACATAAATGACACATAAATGAACACAAATTACCCCACATAAATGAATCAACAAATTGACATAAATGACACATAAAATGACCCAAAATGAACATAAATGAACACAAATGAACATAAATGACACATAAATGACACATAAATGACACATTAATGAACACAAATGACACACAAATGAACACAAATGAACATAAGAAATGACACCATAAATGACACACATAATGAACATAAATGACCATAAATGACACATAAATGAACATAAATGAACACTTAAAATGACACATAAATGACCATAAAATGACACACAAATGACACATAAATGACCACATAAATGACATAAATGACACATAAATGACACAGATAAATGACACATAAATGAACACAAATGAACATAAATGACACATAAATGACCATAAGAACTGACACACTAAATGACACATAAATGACACATATAAATGACACATAAATGACACATACAATTAACACAAATTACACATAAATGAACACCTAAATGAACACAAATGACACATAAATGAACACAAATTACACATAAATGAACACAAATGACCATAAATGACCACTAAATGACACATTAAATGACACATAAATGACACATAAATGAACACAAATTACACATAAATGACACATAAATGAACATAAATGACACATAATGAAATGAACATAAATGAACATAAATGACACATAAATGAACATAAATGACACATAAATGACAACATAAATGACACATAAATGAACACAAATGACACATAAATGACACACAAATGAACACAAATGAACATAAAATGACACATAAATGACACATAAATGACACATAAATGAACATAAATGACACATAAATGAACCACAAAATGAATAAGACACATAAATGACAATACATAAATGACACATAAATAAACAAAACGACATAGAATGCACATAAATGTCTTGTCTGGCATTAAACAGACGTCATCTCGCAGCGTGCCCATTCACACAAACATCTCTGGCGTTCTTTGAGAGCACGTCGTGCTTTTCTCCCGTCGCCGCGGTAAAACACGCGGATGGAACTCTAATGAAACGTTCTTGCGTTATTAACAGACTCTGTGCGGCCTCAGCGTCGGGTGGGAGATTCCTGGCTCTCACCCCCATTTCCGCCCGCGACGGACTCGTTCTTTATCAGTCCATTAAAAAAAAGTATTTGGAGAAAAATTCAAGTAAAATCCAATTAAAAGTGCTTTACAGACAAATAAAACGCATTACCATCGCATTACAAACTAATAAAAGCTTAAAGTGCCCGTACGACAGGTTTTTACGATTTTCTCTTTTGACTTCATTTGGTGTATTCATACTATCGTACATATGAATGATAGTTTTTACACCCAGGTATTTGTGGTGGGAAAGTGACAGGAAGTGACATCACACCAGGGGACGCTCAGTCCAGCTTTATGCAGAATCTACACAAAAGAAAACTTTTTTGACTCTCAAAACATTAGTTCAACAAAATAAAAATGCTCTCATACATATTATTTTATAGATTTATAAAATTGTCACATTAGATGAGTTTTGGCCCAGTCTGCTCGCGGCCCGTCTGCTCGCCCGTCTGCTCGCGGCCCGTCTGCTCGCGGCCCGTCTCCTCGCGCCCCTTCTGCGCGCGGCCCGTCTGCTAGGGCCCGTCTGCTCGCGGCCCGTCTGCTCGGCCCTTCTGCTCGGCGCCCGTCTCTCGGCCCTCTTCGCGCGGCCCGTCGCTAGCCGGCCGTCTGCTCGACGGCCGCGTCTGCCCGCGGCCGTCTGCTAACGGCACCGTCTGCTAGACGGCTCGTCTGCTAACGGCTCGTCTGCTAACGGCCCGTCTGCTAACGGCTCGTCTGCTAACGGCTCGTCTGCTAACGGCCCGTCTGCTAACGCTCGTCTGCTAACGGCTCCGTCTGCTAACGGCTCGTCTGCTACGGCCCGTCTGCTCAACGGCTCGTCTGCTAGCCGGCTGTCTGCTAACGGCCGTCTGCTAACGGCTCGTCTGCTAAGCGGCTCGTCTGCCTTCGGGCTCGTCTGCTAACCGCCGTCTGCTTACGGTCGTCTGCTTCACGGCTCGTCTGCTAACGGCCCGCTGCTTTACGGCTTCGTCTGCTTACGGCTCGTCTGCTAACGGCTCGTCTGCTTACGGCCGCGTCTGCTACGGCTCGTTCTGCTTACGGCTTGCTAGTCGTCTGCTAACGGCTAGTCTGCTAACGCTCGGCTCGTCTGCTAACGGCTCGTCTGCTAACGGCTCGTCTCCCTGCTTTGCTCTTTGCTGTTCCAGGTTGCCGATCCTTCAGGGCGGCACGTTCAGCTTCATCACCCCGACCCTCGCCATCCTGGCTCTGCCCAAGTGGCAGTGTCCCGATCCCAACTCTAACGCCACCAACGGGACGGGAGTGGCCCAGCACGATGACGACGAGGTGTGGATGTCCCGCATGAGAGAGGTACCCCAAAAACTCTCACCAGCAACCGTCCGATGAGTCAGATCTGTGTTTTTGTGTGGCGCCGGGACAGTTTGGGCTCCACTCTTGTGAATTTAAGGCTTATCTTTTCCCTTTGTGGGTTTTCGACTTCCGCGGTCCAACAGTGGTGTTTGTTGCTCTCTGGGACTTTAGCGTTGGCCCAAACCACGAGGTGGTTTCTCGGTCTTGTGGTCGGAAACGAGAATGCAGCCCAAACGTGTCAAAGGTCAACACTGAAATACTGCTCTAACTGTAAAAACTTAAAGTCAACATAAACCAAATGTGCGACCGTTTGTCATCTTAGTTTAAAACAGAGCTGAGGAACATTACTGCTGTGTTGTGATTGGTGGAGCAATACCACTGGATTAATATTATTTTAGTAGTCAACAAGTCAAACGATTATTTCTTTCATACTTTGACACTTTTTAAATACATTATCAACCAAATAAAGGTTGAAATATGGCAACGGAAGGTTCTAGACAGAAAAGTAATTTAATAATGTCTTTGTTATGAAAAGGTCTTTTCTGATTCTGTCTTTTTAAGTGTTTCAGAGTCCGTATTGTCTAGGCAACAATTACAATGATCAAACCAAGATCTAGTCCTCTTTTAGAACTGGTTTAGGGGAATAGTCCTGTTACAGTCCTGGTTTGGATCAGGTGGTTCCTCGGAAGACCAAATGTTTCCTCCGGTTGCACTTGGAGAGAACCGTCTGAGAACCTCGTGTAGAACGTCATTGTCCTGAGCAGGTTCTGGAGAGGTTCTTCACTCTGAATCGATGATCGTTTAGACCAATCAGAGCCCTGAACCTGCTCTGGTCCTCCAGGTTCCCCTCCTCTCCTCTCCAAACTGAACTTTCTCTGTTTCTTGTGTCATTAACGCGCCGTTGCTTGGATGGAACAAACACATATTTCTGAACAGGTTTAAGGTTGTCAGCATAAATCACACCAATCAAGACCAAAGAGTGACATTTCAAAGGTTTGTGCGCGTATTTCCCACGCGGCATGGACATAGTTAACATGCTTTAGAACGTGTTCAGCTCTAAATGAAATGGAAGGCGCTCGTTGGTGGTTGGTTTGGTTCTTGGCTCTTTGTACTTCATAAAGAACAAGAGAACAGTACGATCAAGGACTGGACTGAATTCATGAATCGTGAAATGGAAAATATTGCGTTTGGACAAAATTCGAAAATGGACAAACTTGACACTCTTTGGACAAATTGGGACATTTACGCCAGATTACATCATTAGGACTATATTAAACGCTCGTATAATGCCTCTTTTAAAAGCAAACATGTCACGTATTGACGCATGCACGTGTGTCCTGTTCCCTCAGATCCAGGGGGCCATCCTGGTCTCGTCGCTGCTGCAGATCTTTCTGGGCTTTTCGGGCCTGGTGGGGCTCGTGTTGAAGTACATCGGGCCGTTGGCCATCGCGCCCACCATAAACCTGATCGGCCTGTCGCTGTTCATCGAGGCGGGGAAGAAGTCGGGCGGGCACTGGGGCATCGCGGCGCTGTGAGTTGGAAAGCGCTTTGCACTTGCAGTGGGCTCACTGTAAACAAGCTGCTAACGTTAGCGCTCAGCTTGACTTGTTAAAAGACCTATAGTTTTGTCTGTTTTCTTCACCAACGTGAGTTAAATAAACCATGTATGTTCAATATTTCTCCTTAAATGACACGTTTAACCAACAAAAACATATCTGGAGTTGTGTTTAGCTTCATTTACACTTACTTTATGAATCATCTGAGTAATAAATAAAAGCTAGCTTGCCCCAACATGCTAATGTAAGCACACAGTTGTAATCAAGCCCTAATCTAACCCTAACCCTAACTCAGACTGAGATGGTTTATGGACCTAAAACAGCAGATGAGACCTCCTGATCTCCACCTTTGACGTCACAATCTGGGAATTTTAAACCAGAGTTTAGTGTGAATGAAGCTTAATACAACCCCAGCTGTGGTTCAGATCAGTGGATAATGTTTAGGTTTAAAATCCCCCCAAAATCTACCCTGCATGATGTGTCTTCAGTAAGAGAAGAGTCCAACGCTGATGTCACAGGCTAAAGCAGCTTTACTGTTCTTTCCCATATTCTTCTGCTGGCTCCGCTCCTGAGGACTTGTTGAGGCTGAGGTTCTGTTCTCACTCAATCCCATGGAGATTTCTTTTAAGACGTGTTGTATATTATTGGAAAGATATATTTGTCCACAATACATTTCCTGCCACAGTGCAATTCAAAACAGCAATACAGGGCAATACATTTAAAAATGAGTTAAAAAGCATTACAATTATTATTTTCTTGCCTTTATTCAGAGGATGTCCAATCATGGGTTGGCTGGTCTAGTTTTGTTTAAAAAAATTCCACATTTCTAGAATATACAAGCATATTTTCACTCAAGTGCACCCTGTTTCCAGAAAACACCAACATTTTAAAATTGAATAGTTAAAAACGAAAAAAAATATGATAAATTGAGCAAAAATCATATTTTCTATCACTATAACATCATATCTTCATGTTCTTCCACTTTTCTTTTTCAAAATGAGATCATTCTCATGCATTTTTTTACCTTGAATTTTTGAATACCTCTGAACGTTGTGAATACTCTGGGCTCTAAAACTCTGGAGCTAACCCTAACTAACCTGGAGCTAACCCTGCTAACTCTGGAGCTAACCTGAGCTAACTCTAACTAACCTGAAGCTACTCTAACTCTGGAGCTAACCCTGAAGCTAACTCTGGAAGCTAACTCTGGAGCTAACCCTGAAGCTAACTCTGGAGCTAAGTCTGAAGCTAACTCTCGAAGCTAACTCTGGAGCTAAGTCTGAAGCTAACTGAAGCTAAAGCTGAAGCTAACTCTGGAGCTAAGCTAACTCTGAAGCTAACTCTCGAGCTAACTCTGGAGCTAAGTCTGAAGCTAACTCTGAAGCTAACTCTGGAGCTAACCCTGAAGCTAACTCTGGAGCTAAGCTAACTCTGCTAACTGAAGCTAACTCTGAAGCTAACTCTGGAGCTAACTCTGGAGCTAACTCTGGAGCTAACTCTGAAAGCTAACTCTCTCTGGAGCTAACTCTGGAGCTAACTCTGAGCTAAGCTAACTCTGGAGCTAACTCTAACTCTGGACTAACTCTGAAGCTAACTCTGAAGCTAACTCTGGAGCTAACTCTGGAGCTAACTCTGAAGCTAACTCTGGAGCTAAGTCTGAAGCTAACTCTGGAGCTAACTCTGGAGCTAACTCTGGAGCTAACTCTGAAGCTAACTCTGGAGCTAACTCATGCATTAGCTTTAGTACTTTTTCGCACTGTTTTTCTGCTGAATAACATCCAAAGTCTTATGAGTTTTACATAAAACAGCACTGGAACCATAGAGTGCTCCCTCTAAGTTTCACAAAGATGTGTCACACCCAGGTAAAGCCTCCAGGGGGCGCAGGGGATGCTGGGCACAATGGGACAGCTCATTCATATGGTAATTAGCCTCATTTACATTGTAGAACGTCCTATTTCATCATTTTTAGGCAGAATTGGTTGAAACTTTGTGTTTGCTTTTATTGCTTGTGTTTGTTTTACACTTTTGTGACATTTGTGCACAATTACACAATTATAAGCACAGATATATTGCAATAAGCACTATTTCAATGTACTTGGACCTTGAGCGCAGAAATTTGTTGTGTAACATTTTTTTTTAATCAAATAAATCCCCCCATAAATTGCTTGCATTCATCTCAAACTACAGTTCGAATGAGGCGTAACACAATCAAAGCAACGAGGCGAGAATGGGTGAAACAGTTGGACATTTTACAAGACAAACGAATCGTCCAGATCCCTTTTCCCGCACTTCTCCTGCCAGAAATCGGACGTTTTATTGCAGAGTTCTGGGCCCAAATCTGGTTCTAATCCCGGTTTAACGCGAGTCTTTCTCAAGCAGCCCTCCGACCTCGGCCTTTCACCGTGGCCTCGTCCCGTTTGAGGAGACCCCCCTCCCTTTATGTCCACGTTCGCAGATAAAACCGCCATTAGCGTCAGAGCGGTTGAGAAATGCCCGAAAGTTACGGGACAGCGAACACCGGCCCGCAAAAAACTCCCCCCCAAAAAGCAAAGGGGGTCGTACATCGCGTACATTTATTTGAGTACATTTGAACCGTTATTTCGCCGGTGTATATATTTTGACGGCGTAATCCCTCGTTCGTCCAGCAGTGGGCCGTTGCAGCGACGCTCTCTCGGGTTTCATCCGGACAGCGCTTTCAAAAATCAAGGTCATTTTCAATCTGAGGGGCAGCGTTTTAGAGCGGTCAGGACTGGGCCGCGGGGCTGGGCCAATCAGAGGTCGGGAGAGTGGAAATGCCTTGACTTGATTATAGTTTTGTGATCGTTCTAATTGTTATCTGGACAAAACAGACTCTAAAACCCAAACGAAGAGAGATTTTATATCAAACGTGGGGCATTTTTGAACGAAAATAGCTCAAGAAAAAGACTTTATGTGTAAATGTTGTGTGTCTTGACGCCTTTAGTCGTTGTAGTTATTTCCTTTGGTTGATTTACAAAGTCCCGAAGTGTTTGACAAGTCCCAGACCCAGACCAACCCAGATCTGCTCCTGACAGATCTTGGCTGTAGCTTTAGCACAACATTGGACTTCTTGTGTTGGTCTTCTCCCGGTTTCATCGTCTGCCCCCGGAGTCGGCCCCCTGAACCCCGTAAATGCGGCTCCATAAATCCTACGTCTTTAACGCGGCCCCCTCGGCGGGCGGACTCGTTTCACGCTCGACGGGACGCTCTCCGCTGCGCAGCCGGAGGAGATGTGTAAGCGGCGGGATCTGCCATGTTTAAAAGCCGCCGCCCACCAAGCGCTTTTGACAGTCTTTTTACCCATAATGCCTCTCAGCAGGAAGTGGAGTAAAAGTGTCGGCAACATGGACGGCCCGCTGAGTTTGGAGCCACGTTAAGTGCAGGTTTCACTCACGGAGGCCAGAGGTCGCGATGGAAAGGTCGAGAGAGTGGTGACCTCTGACCTCATGAGAACAAACATCTGCAACTTTCTGTGTGAACAATTTTAGTACGAAATGTTAAAATTGATGACTTAAATTAGGCAATTATTTTGCTTCATGGAGTTAGAGGGGACCTCCTGCTGGTGCCAGAGTCAGGACTAACCATGGACCGGCCTCCTGCTGGTGCCAGAGTCAGGACTAACCATGGACCGGCCTCCTGCTGGTGCCAGAGTCAGGACTAACCATGGACCGGCCTCCTGCTGGTGCCAGAGTCAGACTAACCATGGACCGCCTCCTGCTGGTGCCAGACAGGACTAACCATGGACCGGAGAGTGTATATTTAGTTAAACCAAATGAAGAATACAAGAAGCCAATTAAATAAACCCCCTCTCTCCCCCCTCCCCTCCCTCTCCCCCTCCCCCCTCTCCCCCTCTCTCCCCCCTCTCCCCCCTCTCTCTCCCCCTCTCCCCCCTCCCCTCTCCCTCCTCCCCCCTCTCTCCCTCCCCCTCTCTCTCCTCCCCTCCCCCCCTCCCCCCTCCTCTCCCCTCTCTCCCCCCCTCTCTCTCTCCTCCCCCCTCTCCTCTCCTCCCTCCCCTCCCCCTCTCCCCCTCTCTCCCCCTCTCCCCCCTCTCTCCCCCCTCCCCCCTCTCTCCTCCCCCCTCTCTCCCCTCTCCCCTCTCTCTCCCTCTCTCTCCCCCCCTTCCTCTCCCCTCTCTCTCCCCCTTCTCTCCTCTCCCCCTCTCTCCCCCCTCTCCCCCTCTCTCTCTCCTCTCCCCTCTCCCCCCTCTCCCCCTCCTCTCCTCCCTTCCCCCCCTCTTCTCCCCCCTCCCCTCCCTCTCTCTTCTCCCTCCTCTCCCCTCTCCCCCCCTCTCTCCCCTCCCCCTCTCTCCCCCCTCCCTCCTCCTCTCTCCTCTCCTCTCTCTCCCCCTCTTCCCCTCCCCTCTCTCTCTCCCCCTCCCTCTTCCCTCTCCCCCCTCTCCCCCCCTCCCCCTCTCTCTCCCCCCTCTCTTCTCCCCCCCCCCTCTCCCCTCGCCCCTCTTCTCTCCCCTCCCCCCCCCCTCTCTCCCCTCTCTCTCCCCTCTCCCCTCCCCCTCTCCCCTTCTCTCCCCCCTCTCCTCCCCCCTCCCTCCCTCCTCCCTCCTCCCCCCTCTCTCCCTCTCCCCCTCTCCCCCCTCCCCCTCCTCCCTCCCTCCCCCTCCCCCTCCCCCTCCCTCTCTCCCCTCTCCTCCTCCCCCTCTCCCCCCTCTCTCCCCCTCCCCCTCTCTCCCCCCTCCCCTCCCCCTCTCCCCCCCTCCTCTCTCTCTCCCTCCCCCCTCTCTCTCTCCCTCCCCCCCTCTCTCTCCCCCTCTCTCTCCCCTCCCCCCTCTTCTCTCTCCCCCCCCTCTCCCCTCTCTCTCCCCCTCTCTCCCCCTCTCTCCTCTCTCCCTCTCTCTCTCCCTCTCCCCCTCTCTCCCCCTCTCCCCCTCTCTCTCTCCCCCCTCTCCTCCCCTCTCTTCTCTCTCTCTCCCCCTCCCCCCTCTCCCCTCTCTCCTCCCCTCTCTCTCTCTCCCCTCTCTCTCTCTCCTCTCTCCCTCTCTCTCTCCTCCCCTCCCCCCTCTCTCCCCTCTCTCCCTCTCTCTCTCTCTCCCTCCTCTCTCACCCTCTCTCCCTCCTCCTCCCCTCCTCTCTCTCTCCCTCTCTCCCTCTCTCCTCCCCTCTCCTCTCTCCCCTCTCTCCCCCCTTCTCTCCCCCCCTCTCTCCCCCCCCTCTCTCCTCTCCCTCCTCGCCTCCCCTCTCCCCCTCTCCTTCTCTCCTCCCCCCCTCTCCCCCTCTCTCTCCCCCCCCCCTCCCCTCTCTCCCACCCCCTCTCCCCCCTCTCTCCCCCTTTCCCCCCTCTCTTCTCCTCCTCTCTCCCCTCCCCCTTCCCTCTCCCGCCCCAACATCCACCCTCTCTCCAGTATCGGCCGTCCCACACCCCCCACCCCTCTCTCTCTCTTCTACTCCTCCCTCTACTCACCCCCTGCCCTCTCCTACCTATCCCCTCACCTCCCATCCCCCCTCTCCTCCCGCCCCTCTCTCCCCCCCTCTCTCTCTCCCCCTTCTCTCCCTCTGCCCCTCTCCTCCCTCCTCACTTCCCCTCCCCCTCTCTCCCCCACTCCCCTCTCTCTCTCCCCCTCGCTCCCCTCTCTCCCCTCTCCCCCCTCCTCTTCCCCTCTCTCTCCCTCCTCTCTTCTTCCACCCCTCTCCCTCCCCCCCTCCCCCTCTCTCCCCCTCTACCCCCTCTCTCCTCCCACTCCCCCCCTCGTCTCCCCCTCTCTCCCCCTCACCCTCTCTCTCCTCCCCTCCCCCTCCTCGCCCCCTCTCCCCCCCATCCCCCTCTCTCTCCTCCCCTCCCCCCTCTCTCCCCCTCTCTCCCCCCCTCCCCCCCCCCTCTCTCTCTGCAGGACGGTGTGTCTGATCCTTCTTTTCTCTCAGTATTTGAGTAAAGTAGACGTGCCCATGATCACCTACAAGGACAAAAAGTGGAGGGTGTTCCAGTACCCGCTCTTCAAGTTATTCTCTGTGAGTCACTACACACAACGCCACCTACAGGACATCTGAGATTTTATCACAAGAACGTCATTTGTATGGGAACCCATAAAATACTTAAAATGTTTAAAGGGGGCTTTACAAAACAAAAAAGACCCTGTTCGTCATGTGTTTCCGCTGATGGAGTGAACTGTTGTTTTTGTCTCCCCCTGTAGGCGCTCTTTGGCATGTGCGGTGGCTGGTTCCTGTGTTTCCTCCTCACTGTGTTCGAGGTGCTTCCGTCCAAACCGGAGGAGTACGGTTACTCTGCTCGCACCGACATCAGCCTCGACGCCGTGGCCAACTCCCCGTGGTTCCACGTGCCGTACCCAGGTTTGTGCTGGACTGTACGATCATCCTCCTGTTTACAGCTGCTTCCTCAAACCAAGGCCTTCAGAGGACAGTAGGCTAGAGGAGCCCACACTGTATCTAAAGGAAACAAGGGATGGAAGTCCAGACATTTCGATTTCAAAAACATTGTACAGATGACGACCTTTTATGACCTTTTCTACCATGAACCATTTGTCAACAAATGCAGTCCTGGAACACAAGTGGTTTCACTTGTTCGAAGTCTGTAAATACCATGTAACTGATGTGTCATCGCCATTTTGAAGACCATTTCTGGTTGCCAAGGCCCGAGCTCGGCAGCTGAGCAGGGCAGGGCCTGCTTAGTGTCTGGGGCCCTCAAACAAAAAGCTTTCAACAAAAATCATATTATTTTCTGTATTTTGGTGCATTTTAGATGTTATTATGAGGGCCCCCCCTCCACAGTCCCTAAATGTCCCTGCGCCTCCCTTGCTCCGCCCCTGCTCTGTCCCTGCTCCTGCTCAGAAGAGGAACTTTGGCTTTGTACTCGCTCCACAGAGCTCGACACGTCACACGTTCTGTTTCATTCTCTCTTTTTCGGGACACACCCTCTGCACCGGACACGCCCTCTGCACCGGACACACCCTCTGCACCGGACACGCCCTCTGCACCGGACACGCCCTCTGCACCGGACACCCCCCCCCAAAGCTTTCAAGAGCACGGACTTTTTTTTAACTGTCTTCGAGTAGGCTAACGTTTATTAGCATAGCCACTAGCATTAGCCAGCTGCTAACGACCTGAAACAAACAGCTCCGCCTCAGTCTTGAGTGGTCTCTGTAAGTCCACTGGTCCCTCCTGACCACAGGAGCACATTTGTGGACAAGCGGGGTCTTTGGGGACGTCAGAAGAGGAAGAATCCTTTGTGTTCAGACTTTCGTTGGTGTGGCCCACAGTGAACATGCAGCTTTTGTCCTCAAGATGGCAGTAGCAGTGTGTCACGTCACTCCGGACGCATGACTACCAAACTAACGTGAGAAAACAAAGCAGAGCTGATTCAAGTCTGTTTTCAGGTCTGATGATCGTGGGCAAAAACTGTCATTTTTGTTTCTCTTTCTAAGAATAAAGTCCGTAAAATCGTCCAACTTTGATTCTCAGTTTATTCCGCCCCGCCCACTTTTGCCTCTTTCTGCCATGGATCGACACTGTTGTAATAGCACTTCCAGACGAGCGGGAAATCCGTTAATTTAGGAGGAGAACGAGGGAAAAGTCTGGCCTCTAAAACATGCGCTAAAGTCGACTGATTTGTGTCAAAAGTCCAATGTTCATGTGACCAACACTGCACCGATTCCCTGGGCCTGAAAACCACTTTTTAGTCTGCGTAGGACCTCTTTTCTGGTGAGATCGCGGCCCTGTGTTCACTCACACAAACAGAAGAGGATTATGTCGGATGGCAGCGCCCAAGGCAACTTCTGGAATAAGTTGGATGTACAGTATTTACAGGAGATTTAACAGAGAGAGCAAATAATAAACACATTTAAAAGAGTCAAACAGAACGATGATTCCCCTGAAAGCGGCAGAAGAGTGTGTTTTCTTGCTCAGACCTGACTGGTGGAAGCGTTCTGCCTGTGACAAAGATGAGTGATATGTTTTGTTGAACTCGTTTAATCCGCGTGACATGTGTGTTACATAAGCAACCGTAAAAGCACATTAAAGAGAAACACTGGCTTCAACTCTGAGATTCAATTTAACAGAAGAGTGAAAGGGGAGTTTGAAGCGGCTGGACATGATTTTATTCACGTGGAAAAAAGCAGATATATTACAAGAGCAACTCTTAGGGTCAAAATTAGAACCATTTGTGCTGCCTGCGGATGATCTGGCCTTCAGGACAGGTCGTCGGACGGGGTTCAAACAGCCATTTCTGAAATAAAGATAGCACTGAGCTGAATAAAGCTCTGCAGAAAGCGCTTTATTGCCGTTTTGCAACATGAAACAGTAACTCAAAGTTGTCACTGGAGCTGTCTGAACGGCCCGGACATGCTCTATGCGACGCAGGTGCGCACGAAGCATTATTAAAGGAGTTTCAAAACGCTGACAGAAGTGAGAGACGAGAGACATCTCTGGTGGCTTTGCGCTCGAGGCCCAACGTCTGCCACGTGCTAACTCCTGACACGATACGCCCAACCGGATCTGTCAAGTGCTCAGATACTGTGCAGGAGATTTTGATTCTGAGCCGTCCCTACTCACACTGTCGCCTTGTTTGTCCTTTTATTGGCTTTTATTTATCTGCTGAAGGCAAGTCTGTCAAATCCGTCAACAACAACGGCGTTATTTCTGTCCGCAGGCTCGATTAGACAGCACAGTGTAGCGTGAAATGGGGATGAGACTGAGGAGGGACGTTGTAGTCAGTCCAGTCCTTGAGCGGTTAAGTTCACGTCCTCAGTTTGGTGGCCAGCTCATGCTCCAAAGGGATCCATTTATTATGTCAGTGGCAGGAGTTTAGATGCCCAAAAACGTTGTTCAGAATAGTCCTCTGCCCCGCCCCGTTGCGCCCTGCCTCATTGCGCCCCGCCCCGTTGCGCCTCGCCCCGTTGCGCCCCGCCCCATTGCGCCCCACCCCGTTGCGCCCCGCCCCATTGCGCCCCACCCCGTTGGCGCCCCGCCCCGTTGCGCCCCGCGCCCCATTGCGCCCAGCGCCACAGAATCTCGTTATCCTCTGACGCATCTGAAAGCTCACGTAGAATCTGACCTTAGCAATGAGACAGTTCAACAAATGAATCCAACCTGCCACGACTAAAAATCATGAAATTGAATTGAATTTGAATTAAATTAAATATAAATTAAATTAAATTAAATTAAATTAAATTAAATTAAATTAAATTAAATTAATTAAATTAAATTGAATTGAATTGAATTGAATTACATTAAATTAAATTACATTAAATTACATTGCATTAGATTGAATTGAATTAAATTAAATTAAATAAATTAATTACATTACATTACATTACATTACATTACAGTACATTA
This sequence comes from Chaenogobius annularis, assembly GCA_015082035.1. Lineage (NCBI taxonomy): Eukaryota > Metazoa > Chordata > Actinopteri > Gobiiformes > Gobiidae > Chaenogobius > Chaenogobius annularis. The sequence continues at coordinate 273,833 of BJKM01000588.1, read as the reverse complement.
CATTACATTTACATTACATTACATTACAGTACATTACATTACAGTACCATTACAGTACATTACATTACAGTTCATTACATTACATTACATTACAGTACATTACAGTACATTACATTTACATTAACATTACAGTTCATTACATTACATTACATTACATACATTACAGTACATTACATTACATTACAGTTACATTACATTACATTACATTACAGTTACATTACATTACAGTACATTACATTACATTACAGTACATTTACATTACATTACATATACATTACATTACAGTTACATTACATTACATTACATTACTACATTACATACAGTTACATTACAGTACCATTCATTACATTACAGTACAGTACATTACATACATTACAGTAACATTACATTACATACATACATTACATTACATTACATTACATTACATTACAGTACATTACAGTTACATTTACATTACAGTACATTACATTATACATTACAGACATTTTACATTAACATTACATACATTACATTACATTACATTACAGTACATTACAGTACATTACAGTACAGTACATTACATTACAGTACATTACATTACATTACATTAACATTACATTACATTACAGTACATTACAGTACATTACATTACAGTACATTACAGTACATTGCATTACATTACATTACATTACATTACATTACATTACATTACAGTACATTACAGTACATTGCATTACAGTACATTACATTACATTACATTACAGTACATTACATTACATTACATTACATTACATTACATTACATAGGCGTTTGAGTCTTCCCTTCTCGTCCTCTCTCTCTCCCACTCGCTCGCTCTCATTGCAGCCGGCCCAGAGGCAGACGTGGAGGCGGCTGTGGAGGCAGGACCAGGTAAATCCGCTCAGAGAGACGACTGCACAGACACGGCTCATGATGCCAAATGCTTTTCTCGCAACAGTAAAACCGAGGTTTTACGGCCCGAGCGGCTCACAGTGGGACATAAAAGTTGATTTGTTTTAGTGCGTCTCATGGTTTCCCCCCCGACAGAGAGAGAGGTCTGTGCCCAGCAGGAGGCCGGGGCCGGGGCACTCAATTACTATGCACTAGAACACAGAAGATAAAATAATGCATAATCGTGTATATTTTGTATGTATATTTGATATAATAGGACCCGTTAAACCCTGGCTTACCTTTTGTGTTGCATTTATTTTTCATTTCCTCTTCTGCATCTGCACTTTTGACTCGTGTTTCTCTGACGCTGTTTGTACATGTGTTGTTTTTATAGTCTTCATCGATCAAATCGGGTCAATTTGGTTTTTAAAGTGCATAATAAATGAAGTGGCAGTGGCAGTTAGTACTTCTAACCCTCTCACCCTTCTGACCTCTTCATACCCGAACCCTATCATGAAAACCACAATGGAAACATGTGCATCTTTTGGGTTTTTTATTGTGGAGCTGAAAGTCTGAGGAAATGTAAACTGGCCTAAAGAGAGGAGAGCTCGGTCCTGCCCTCGGGGAGGCGTGGTACCCTGTCCTGAACCTGGTTATTTTTTATACCCCATTGTCCTCTGCCAGCCTCCCCCTCACAGCTGTTAAGTACCTGATTACTGGCTTTGTTTGGACCAGTGGTGTCCAAACTATGGCCCGCGAGCCAAACGCAGACACATTTTTCTCCCAACACCTCGTCAGGAAACAACTGGCTCCTCAAAAAGCTGTGGCCTCAGTCTTATCTCACCACTAAACGGTATATTGGGGTCCTTAGACATTCTTCTGATAATGTCTTATCTTTAGGATCCACAGATGGCCAACAGAAGAGTCCATAAAGCCCTTAATGGGGGGCGAGGGGCAACAAAAACATTCTCACGTCCTTTACAAGAAGCTTCTTTGTAAATGAGTGAAACAGAGAAACAAACTGCCCACCATAATGCGGCCCTCGGTGGAGATCCCTGGTTTAGGCCGAGGTTTGAGGAGGCTATTGTACACAGAAGATCTTCTCAGTCGCGTCTGCGCTGCGTCCCCCTCTTTAACCTGTCGCGTCTTGTCCAGCAGGTCAGTGGGGCTTGCCGACCGTCAGCGTCTCCTCCGTCCTGGGCATGATGGCGGGGGTTCTGGCTTCCACCATGGAGTCCATCGGGGACTATTTCGCCTGCGCCCGGCTCTCTGGCGCCCCCCCGCCGCCCACGCACGCCATCAACCGAGGCATCGCTGTGGAGGGCATCGGCTGCATCATGGCGGCGCTGTGGGGCACGGGCAACGGCACCACCTCGTACAGCCAGAACATCGCCGCGCTGGGCATCACCAAGGTGACGGACGGGGGGGGGACACGTGTTTTTAACCCCGCGCCGACATCGTTCCTCATCAAAAACACAGCTGCATCTTCTCCGAGCCTCATAAAAACACTTGGTTTACGATTGATCAGATTTGGGACGTTTTTAAGCAAACGAGTGTGTTTTTCTAGCAGTGTCTAAACGTCTCATACATTTGCTGTATATATATTTTTTAGATTTGCAATTTTTTTCCAGCAAGTTTCCCATTTGCATCATTTTGACTCCTAAAGCGCTCCTTTTCCGTGGATGATGTGCATGTTTCACATCTCATACATTTCCCTGTTGCTTCTTTTCGCTCGCAGGCTGGTGCGGTTAAACATTTCTGCTGCGATAGTAAGCAAATGACTTTTGTGTTCCAGGATCATGGAATCAGTCCCAGATGTGAGAAGCGCCTTCATGTAGTGACTCATAGATATTACTGTGACTGGGTCGTATTTTCTGCACACGCGGCCGTGAATCACCGGGCGAACCTCAGGCGACATCGTGCGCTCGTGAATGTGCCGAAAACGTGTTTAAAGGCCGTTAAAGGTGTTAATACTGAAACAAGTATCGTCAGGAGTCGAGGTCTGGTTTCACAGACTGTGTTGGGCCCAAGCTCAGCCACACGGTAGCGAGAAGGTCCGGGATCCAGTCCTTTCTTTGGTTCAAAATGAAACCCATTTTGGCCCTGATTTGGTTCAGTCCTGTTCTAGTCCTGGTTTATCCTGGCTTATCCAGGTTTAGTCCAGGTTTAGTCCAGGTTTAGTCCAGGTTTAGTCCAGGTTTAGTCCAGGTTTAGTCCCAAATCTGATGTGGTGATTGTGCAACAAACTGAGCGTAAACTGGTTCCTCTGAGGGATTGTTGCTCAGACTGAATTTAGACTGAATTTAGATTGAATTTAGACTGAATTTAGACTGAATTTAGACTGAATTTAGACTGAATTTAGACTGAATTTAGATTGAATTTAGACTGAATTTAGACTGAATTTAGATTGAATTTAGACTGAATTTAGATTGAATTTAGACTGAATTTAGACTGAATTTAGATTGAATTTAGACTGAATTTAGACTGAATTTAGATTGAATTTTGACTGAATTTAGGTTCGATTTAATTGTTTATTTGTTTATCTTCTTGTGTACTTTTTACTTCAGTACAGAAGTTGGTCCCAGTACTCGAGTACAAACGGTCAGCATCTCAAAATTCAAATTCAGTGAGAAATGTGAGAAGAGGAAAAAACAATTCACAGTTAAAAATCTGATTCAACAAATTATCATCTATAAACCCCTCGCCCAGGGTTATTCAACAGAAGGCCCGGGGTCCAAATCAGGCCCTCAAAGCAATTCAATCCGGCCCACCCACCCATTTCCCAAATATTACTACAGCAACAAAAAAATCGTGTTTATTTGTTTGATTCTGGGTTAATCCTGGTTCAGACCTGGTTCGGTGCTGGTTCAGACCTGGTTCTAGTCCTAGTTTCATTCTGGTTCAGTTGTGGATGGGACATTTTGCAAAGCAGTGTTGGCAAAGCCTTTTGTATGTGATTTGAACAAATCTAATCTAATCTAATCTAATCTAATCCATCAGAAGTTATTGTAATGTATTCACTGTATTAAAACAGTGTTGGGGGTATTTTGTGCGACCCAAAATGTCGTTGCGTGTTGTGCTCCACCGGCCCAGTGTGAACAGCCCTGTCCTGGCCGACCCAAGAGATTCTGCCGTGTCTAAAATGTACGTGATCGAAAAGCAATACAAGATTGATGAGAGAATAAAACAGACCAAAAGAGGCTTCAGCGCTGATGTTGATCCACTCAATCATCTCGCCGAAGATTTAAACTGAAGAAAGAGAAGACCCTTCAAGCCAAATCCACTTCAGATTTGCGATGTTGCACCATCTAACCTCTGCCGTTATCGAGCCGTAAAGTGGGGAAATATTGCCTTTTTGTCCGTTCCGCTGGGCCGTCAAACCATAGCATTAGTGTAAGTGCGCTCGTGTCCTGTGGCTCACCCATCACGCTCGGCTGATGTACGAGCCCCTGCGGACCCTAACCATACCCTCCTCCCTTCTGCGCAGGTCGGCAGCCGCTTGGTCCTGCAGTCGACTGGAATCCTTATGATCATTTTGGGAATCTTTGGGAAGTTCGGCGCGGTTTTTATCACCATCCCGGACCCCGTGATCGGAGGCATGTTTCTGGTTATGTTCGGGATGATCGCCGCCGTGGGGATATCGAACCTCCAGGTACGGAACGCCGCGCTGCACGCCTCGCACTTTTATGTCCCGCTCCAGACGTTGGCGCGCTGCCTGTTTTGTGTCACAGAAGAATGTATTAAGATAGTGAGATACCGCCAAACTTCCTCTAAATGTGTCACGAGAAGATCCTACTGTAAGAAGAAGCTCACGTTGACTTGTCCAAACAGAGTCGTCGGCCTCACAGAAAGTAGGTCCAGGTTTCTGAGTTTGCATGTTCTACTGACAACAAGAACAATCTGATGGTCCTGGTTGGGGATTAAAGGTGCCAGAGGTGGAGCAAAGTCTCAAGTACGTCTCAAGTCAATGGCCTCAAGTCCAAGTCAAGTCCTCGTCAACGGCCCACAGGTTGAAGTCAAGTCTTTGTGCCTAAGATTCGAGTTTCAAGCCTTGATATCGTTTTACAAAATGCACCTCGTATTGTTCTACTTTCTTGTCACAAATAGAGAAGTGAGGGACAGGTTCTAGTCCAGAGGTTTTTTTTTATTTTATTGAGGAGAAATATCAGGTCGTCTGAAGTCCCAGGGCTCCGAGTCCAAGTCAAGACCTGAGTTGAACAGCTGTGGGTTCTTTTAACCCAACGCAGTGGGTTAATGGCCCGACGCACACTTGACCTCGTTCTTTCTTGCGGTTTAAATGTGTTTTTGTTAAACTCCACAGGAATTCACGAGTGCTTTTATTACTTTTACGTGTTGATGAGTTAGTTCATCTGTTTAACTCTTTTTGTACCGCCGTTCTTGACTCCGTTGCTTCTTTTAAACATGTGTCTGAGCCATGGTTACATGAAATGTGCTGAGAAGAGGCGGAAAAGGACATGCTTCATGTTTCTCTGGGCATTTTAAGAGAACGTTTGAGTATTTTACATAAAGCTGTGCCAAAGCTGGGGACATGATATCCACGAAGACCTCAAGGGCTTCTCAATACCTCAAACCACCTAGTGAACTCTTTTGAGTCTTGCAGAACTGTAAAATCACTGTGTGGATAAAATATGTTGAATTAGGGCCTCATCTCCTCCTTGTACAGCTGTAGACCCGTCTGTAAACCCTGATTAAAACCTCCTAAAATATTCCTTTGATGTTATTTAAGGACAATTCTGAGCACTTCTTTGAGCCGAGGCTGTGTGCCAGGCGCTGAGGTTCTGTCTAACTATAGGCTGAGTTCTAAGCTTCCCTTTCTGTCCAAAGTGTCAGAGAGATGGTTTAGGTGCAAATTCAAACCCATGTGGAGGGTTAGGGTTAGTGTGTAATGTTCTGTTAACCGTTGACTCTGGCTCCTCCATGATCTATCCTGTGGCGTTTGGACTGCAGCATGTGATTCTGTGGATCATCACGTTTGGATGTCCTGTCTTGAGAACTGTGTTGGCATCACAGGTGTGGCCCTAAAATGGTTCAGGTCATATCTGGAGGACAGGTCGTTCTCCGTTCAATTACGCCCCCATAGTTCAGACATGGCACAACTTAGTGGGGTTCCACAGGGCTCCTTTTTAGACCCTTTACTGTTTTATCTGTACATGGTGCCGCTGGGGTCAATCATTAGAAGACACAACAGTTGTTTTGCAGCGGATGTGCAGATTTACCTGCCCTTAAAACCCAAATCCCTGTTTAGCTGCCTTCAAGATGTGGACGGCTCTCAACTTTATGAAGTTGAATGAATCAAACAGAAATTGTGGTATTTTGTGATTTATTAAATGCTAAAACTTGTCTGGGCAAATCACTCCATTTGTGTTAGCATTTCTGGTTTAGCAGAAGTTGTATTCATTTCGATGGAGAACTAGAGAACTCTGGAATGCCGCTCGTGTCTAAAAGTGTGCAAATCGTCCACAACGAGCCTTTCTCTGGGAGGCTCTGGGCAGTGCACTGGCTCCACTGGTCAGAGCACAAAGCAGGAGGACAGAAGACAGAGTGTGGACCTGATGGTGTCTCTGCAGTGGCCCCTCTAAACCCCACGCTCCATCACCTCCAGCTCCAGCCTCCATCTCTCATCTTCACGCTTTTGGCCCGAGCTCGTCAGCACCTGCTCCAGCGACTCGCACTGAGCGCCGGCTTTTGTCTTCTCTCAGTGGAAAGTTGAAAGTGTTTTTCCTGCTACGAGTGTCTGAACCAGAGTCCAAATATCTGGAGGAGCTGAGGAGGTCTTTGCAGGAGCCACGAGGCAAACGGAGCTGCCCTGGGGCGAAGAGCTGGGGCGAAGAGCTGGGGCGAAGACTTGGCGGAAGAGCTGGGGCGAAGAGCTGGGGCGAAGAGCTGGGGCGAAGACTTGGGGCGAAGAGCTGGGCGAAGAGCTGGGGCGAAGAGCTGGGGCGAAGAGCTGGGGCGAAGAGCTTGGGGCGAAGAGCTGGGGCGAAGAGCTGGGCGAAGAGCTGGGAGCGAAGAGCTGGGGCGAAGACTTGGGGCGAAGAGCTGGGGCGAAGAGCTGGGAAAGAGCTGGGGCGAAGACTTGGGGCGAAGAGCTGGGGCGAAGAGCTGGGGCGAAGAGGTCGTAAAGGTTTCGCTCAATTAAAAGAAAAACGACCCGCGAAAAGTAAGTGCTGCTCACTTTTTCTCTTGCCTCCGTCGCCTTGGAGAACGAGGTTTCGATCTCAGTAGGTTTACCCGGCCTAAACCACATCTTAACCATAACTGGACCAGGTCTAAACGAGCACTAACCAGAGCTAAACAGGACTAAACAGGACTAAAGCAGGTCTAAACGAGCACTAAACCAGAGTAACAGAGCTAAACAGGACTATACACAGGACTAAAGCAGGTCTAAACGAGCACTAAACAGAGCTAAACAGAGCTAAACCAGGACTAAACAGGACTAAAGCAGGTCTAAACGAGCATAAACAGAGCTATAACCGAGCTAAACCAGGACTATACCAGGACTAAAAGCAGGTCTAAACGAGCACTAAACCAGAGCTAAACCAGGACTAAAGCAGGACTAAAGCAGTCTAAACGAGCACTAAACAGGGCTAAACCAGAGCTAAAACGGACTAAAGCAGGACTAAAGCAGGTCTACTAAAGACCAGAGCTAAACCAGAGCTAAACCAGGACTAAACCAGACTAAAGCAGGTCTAAACGAGCTAAACCAGAGCTAAACCAGGACTAAACAGGACTAAAGCAGGTCTAAACGAGCACTAAACCAGAGCTAAACCAGAGCTAAACGGACTAAACCAGGACTAAAGCAGGTCTAAACGAGCACTAAACAGGGCTAAAGCAGGTCTAAACTAGCGCTAAACCAGGACTAAACAGACTAAAGCAGAACTAACGTACGCTAAACAGGGCTAAACCAGGGCTAAACCAGGGCTAAACCAGGATTACTTAAGGACTAGTATAAAATGACATCAGCTTCTACAGCAGCTATCGCCATAACACGAGTATTCAACACATATATCACCATGGAGAACAGCATGTGGTACCTAAAGCCAGGTTAGGTCCGATCTGTGGAGAGGCGGACCCGCTCACAGAAATAATGCAACAACTTTAAGATTGTTTTTGGTTCAAAATAACATGCAGCATATTAGCCATGATAATGCTTTAGATGGCGCTGTTTCCCCGCCCGGCCTTGAATGAGGCTGTGTGGGTGATTTTTGATGGCGTCCACATTAAATCTCCTGAGCTCGGGTCTAATCCGGCATCTGACCAGGCGCTTCCCCTGATTACTCCTGAGGAGGGTCAAGGCTCCACTAATGTCGCATTAAAAGTAGCCACCGCAGAGGTAGCCCCGCCTCCACTTTTATTGACCCTGAACGAGACAGGTTTAAGTAACAGGTTTAGTAGATTATTACCGAGGTCAGTCCTGGTCAGTTCTTTTATAGTCAAGTCCTTTTGTGTCCATCAACTTTGACCTGCTTTTTATTATAGTCCTGGTTCAAGGGGCAGAGCAGACTTTTGTGTGTGTGTGTGTGCGTGTGTGTGTGTGTGTGTGAATGTGTGTGGTGTGTGGTGTGTGTGTGTCATGCATGTGTGTGTGTGTGCATGTGTGCGTGTGTGCATGTGGGTGTGTGTGTGCATGTGTTGTGTGTGTGTGCGTGCATGTGTGGTGTGTGTTGTGTGCGTGTTGTGTGTGTGTGTGTGTGTGCATGTGTGTGTTGTGTGTGTGTGGCGTGCGTGCATGTGGTGGTGTGTTGCATGTGTGTGTGTGCATGTGTGTGTGTGTGTGCATGTGTGTGTGTGTGTGTGTGTGTCGTGTGTGTGTGTGTGTGTATGTGTGTGTGTGCGTGTGTGTGTGTGTGCATGTGTGTGTGTGTGCATGTGTGTGTGTGTGTGTGTGGTCAATGTGGTGTGTGTGGTGTGTGTGTGTGTGTGTGGCAGTGTGTGCTGTGTGTGCGTGTGTGTGTGCTTGTGTGTGCATGTGTGTGTGTGTGTGTGCATGTGTGTATGTGTGTCGTGATGATTAGTTGTGTGTGCGTGTGTGTGGGTGTGTGTGTTGGAGTGTGTGTGTTGCATGTGTGTGTGTGTGTGTGTGATGTGTGTGTGTGTGTGTGTGTGTGTGCATGTGTGTGTGTGTGTGTGTGTGTGTGTTTGTGCATTGTGTGTGTGTGTGTGTGTGTGTGTGTGGCGTGTGTGTGTGTGGTCTGTGTATGTGTGTGTCATGCATGTGTGTGTGTGCATGTGTGTGTGTGTGTGCATAGGTGTGTGTGTGTGTGTCGATGGTGTGTGTGTGTGCATGTGTGTGTGTGGTGTGTGTGTGTGGCTGTGTGTGTGTGTGTGTGTGTGTGTGCATTGTGTGTGTGTGCATGTGTGTGTGTGTGTGTGTGTGCATGTGTTGTGTGTGTGCATGTGTGTGTGTGTGCATGTGTGTGTGATGTGTGTGTGTGTGTGTGCTGTGTGTGGTGTGTGTGTGTGTGCATGTGTGTGTGTGTGCATGTGTGTGTGTTATGTGTTGTTGCATGTGTGGTGTGTGCATGTGTGTGTCATGCATGGTGTGTGTGTGTGTTGGGTGTGTGGATGTGTGTGTGCATGCATGTGTTGTGCTGTGTGGTGTTGTGTGCATGTGTGTGTGTGTTGTGTGTGTGTGCATGTGGTGTGTGGTGTAGTGTGTTTGTGTGTGTGTGTGTGTGCATGTGTGTGTGTGTGGCAGCATGTGTTGCATGTGTGTTGTGTGTGTTGTGGTTGTGTGCATGTGTGTGTGTCTGGTAGTCGGGGGTAGGGGCTCGGGCACAGTATCATGTCATGGATGGCGTAGGACCCCTTGTACATGATGAAGCTTCACTGCTGAACACCATCAAATACTGTCAAACGGACTTTCATGTGGTTTCATATTCAGTTATTCACATGAAACCACATGGGCACTGGGCTGGGGGGCACTAGGCTGGGGGCATTGGGCTGGGGGGCACTAGGCTGGGGGGCACTGGGCTGGGGGGCATTGGGCTGGGGGCATTGGGCTGTGGGCCAACTTGGGCTGGGGGTGCACTGGCCTGGTGGGGCACTGAGCTGTGGGGCACTGAGCTGGGGGCACTGGGCTGGGGGCCTGGGCTGGGGGGCCCTGGGCGCAGATGATTTTTTTGTTTTTGTGGCTGAAGGCTTTATAACACGGAGGACAGTGTGCAATGGGGGATGAGAGAGAGGGGAAGACATGCGGTAATCGTCTGAGTCGGGATTTGAATTCACGACGCTGCTCTGCACTTGGAGCCTGGCATATGTGTGCTGTGCCTTAACCCTCGGCCACCGAGGGGCCCCCCGGTGGGGGGGGGGGGTCCGACGAGTAGTGAAAAGGTGTCAAATCTTATGGAAGCGCACAAAGTCACGTTAGGGTTAATATAATTTAATCCTTTAATATTGTCATTTGTGGAAACTACACCTTTTACTCGAGTAAGAGAACACTGCACAATATATCATAAAGAGTAAAGTACGGTGTCAAAAAGTACACTCGAAGTACAATCGTGTTAAAAAGTGAGTGAAAGGGTGAAGTTTTCAGACAAACCGGTTTTGGCTCTTCAAGTGACTGCGTGACTCATCCTTAGGGAGGGAGGAACAGTGGCCGGATCAGGGTCAAGACGGTTATACCACGCAGAGGAAGACGTGGGTGGCACCGTGAGTGACACCGTGAGTGACACGCGAGTGACACGCGAGTGACACGCGAGTGACCCGAGAGTGACACCATGATGACCACATGAGTGACAGCGAGAGTGAACACCATGAGAGTGACACCGTGGGTGACAGCGTGAGTGACACCGTGAGTGACATCGTCGAGTGGAACACCCGTGAGTGACACAACAGATGAGTAGACATGAGAGTGCACCACACAGAGAGTTGGCACCGAGAGTGGACCCGAGAGTGGCAAGGTGGTGACACAGCGTGGGTGACACCCGGGAGTGGGACCCGTGTGGCGTGACACAGTGAGTGACACCGTGAGTGGCACTGTGGGTGACACCTTGAGTGGCACCTGGTGACAGCGTGAAGTGACACCTGTGAGTGAACCGTGAGTGGCACACGTGGTGACACTGAGTGCCACGTGGGTGACAGCGTGAGTGCACCGTGGTGACACCGTGCATGACACGTGAGTGACACGTGGGTGACAGCGTGAGTGCACGTGAGGCCACCGTGAGTGACACCGTGAGTGACACCCTGTGAGTGACACCGTGAGTGCACGTGGTGACACCTGGTGGACAGGTGGGTGGACACGTGAGTGCACCGTGAGTGGACACGTGGGTGACAGCGGAGAGTGACACCGTAGTGACACCGTGGGTGAAGCAGAGAGTGTACACGTGAGTGACCAACGTGAGTGACACGGTGGGGGGGGAATGAAACACGTAGAGTGACACCGTGAGTGACACGTGAGTGCACCGTGGTGCACCGTGAGTGACACGTGGGTGACACGTGGTGACATGACCGTGGGTGGACACCAGTGGGTGACACGCCCGTGGGTGACACCGTAGGTGACACCGTGGGTGACAACCGTGTGGTGAACCAACGTGGGTGACACCGTGGTGACACCGTGGGTGGGTGAACACCCGTGGGTGGACACACCGTGGGTGACACTGTCGGTGACACGTGGGTGACGTGGGTGACCCGTGGTGACACCGTGGTGACACCGGTGAACCGTGGGTGACACGTGGGTCCGTGGTGAACGTGGGTACACCGTGGGGTGACCTGTGGGTGAGCGTGAGTGATTGCGTCTGTAGTCAACAAGGTTTGTTTCCATTGTCAATGAACAAGGAGGAATTTGTTCGACGTTAAAGGTGCAACATAAACACCTGAGCACATGAATAAAAACAACAAATGAAATCAAAAGGGCATGAATTAAGAGACAATTTAAGATTAGTTTAGTATAAAATAAAATAAAAATAAGCATTACTAAGTACACCGAGAAATACAGTAAATTTAAAGTTGTGAGTGCAGAAAGTGACAGTGAGTGATGAAGAGTTGTAGTTAAAGTGACAGGTGTGTAAGAAGTTGTTCTGCCCAACGGCAGGGGAAAGAAACTGTTCCTGTGGCGGGAGGTTCTAGTTCCGGATGGACCGTAGCCTCCTGCCTGAGGGGAGTGGTCCTGCTGAGTGGGAGTGGCCTCCTGATGGGAGTGTTCAAATAGACATAGTCCAGGGTAGAAGGCTCAGCTGTGATGGTGCAGGTTGGTGCGGGTCTGTGCGGGTCTGGTGCGGGTCTGGTGCGGTCTGGTGGCGGTCTGGTGCGGGTCTGGTGCGGGTCTCGTGCAGGTCTCGTAGCAGGTCTCGTGCAGGTCGTGCAGGTTCGTGCAGGTCTCGTGCAGCTCGTGCAGTGTAAATATTGTGTTGCGCGGCTCTAATATTCAGTGTGGTGTTTGTTTTTCAGTACGTGGACCTGAACTTCGTCCGTAACTGCTCATCTTGGGCTTCTCCACTTCAGGGCCTCGTGCTGCCACGTGGTTCCACTCCAACCCGGATCATGACACAGGTATGGGGCTAAACAGGGCTGAACAGGGACTAACCGGGGCTAAACAAGGGCTGAACCAGGGCTGAAACCATGGCTGAACAGGGATCTAAACGGGGCTAACCAGGGCTGAACAGGGATAAACGGGGCTAAACAGGGCTAAACCAAGGCTGAATCAGGGCTAAACGGGCTAAACCAGGGCTGAACCAGGGCTAAACCAGGACTAAAATCAGAGGTAAACGACAGGGCTAACCAGGACTAAATCAGGGCAAAACCAGGCTAAACCCGGGGCTAAACGGTGCTAAACGGGCTAAACGCGGGCTAACCGGGGCTAAACCAGGGCTAAACCTGGGCAAATCCTGTTCCAATTTGTGAACTCTGTTGGCTTTCTTTAGATCAGACACGGACCCCCATAATGACCATGGAACCGACTCGCGGCCCCCTCTGCGAAATGTGTTTCATTCCAATAGTTTGCTGCTATTGTACCTAATTTCACAAAATCAAAGTGGATTAAATCCACTCTGAAAGTTCCACGGCCACAGAAGTGTAAAGTGTGAGTGCGAGTCCTCGTGGCAGAGGGGGTGCCAGCCTAAGCCTCTAATGCCACGTGCACAGATGGCACCTCACTTTGGTCCTCAGTCCAGTTCTTGTGCAGACCAGGATTGTCTAAACCCAGCAGTGACCTCAGCACCAGCCTGGGATTTAAACCAGGAAAGGGGAGATTTATCCATTTGAATTTGAGATATCCAAGATGGCGCCGCAGACGGATGCCCTGGCCTCTCTGTGCTTGCTCAGTGTTTTATGTTGCACCTTAAGGCCGAGACAAGTTCTTATGTTTTTGAATTTTGTTCATTGACAATGGCAATAAACTCTTTCTGATTCTGATTCTGATTCTGATCTGATTCTGATTCTGATTCTGATTCTGATTTGAGTTTGGGATCTTAAACTGCGTGTTTTGGCCAAAATGCTGTATTGTGAAACATTCCGCGGAACACGTGTCAGTAACTTTTCTTACCACCGTGTATAATCCGGCTTCTGGTTGGAAAAATAACTGCTTCGGTGCAGAAGAATGCCCAAATCCTCATTGTGTGAGGGGTTTAGACTTCTGTGCTGCTCATTCTCCGGAGGCTGCGCCGCTAATGTCGCTAATGTCGCTAATGTCGCTAATGTCGCTAATGACGCTAATGACGCTAATGACGCTAAGAATTGTCTAATCCCAATGTGTAATCCAACTGTAATCCGCCACTCTGAGCAGACCGCCTCACCTTTAAGTCTTTGCAACGTCTCAAAGCACCTATTACTGCATCGCCATGGAGATGTTTCTATTCGATTTACATTTATTTCTACGAATACGTGAAACTAAACATGCGGAACTAAAACCAGGCTAAACTAGGATTAAACTGCAATTTAAGTAGGACTAAACCAGTGCACAAACGGGACTAAACTAATTAAACCAGGCCTAAACCAGGCTTAAACTAGAACAAACTTGGACTTAACCAGGACTATCCCAGGACTATCCCAGGGCTTTACTAAATCTGGACTTAAACTTGTATTCTCATGCCCCCTGCAGGAGAACATCCCGTGAATCTTAATGTGAATAATGAAGGTTTCTGTCATTGAGGAAGGGCCTTTCTGTTCAGTGAGTTTCACGAAATGAGAATGAGGACGATTCAGTGGTGGATATAGAATCATGCATGGTTGCCTAGGAAACAATGTGCAAGAATATATCTAATCTGAGCAAACTGGTGTTTGTAAGAATCAAAGATTTGAACGTTTTTTCTAGACTAGTTGTAGCATTAGTTTTGATTGACACTTGTAAAGTTTCACGGGTTCACATGGCGCTAACATTTCTGATGTTACATCCACATAAGAATAATTGCAGACTTCTGCATCATTAAACTTTTCATTCCCAAGCTTTACATAAAAAACCTCTTTTCTATAGCCCACAGGTCGGTGTAATCCCTCATTTGTCCAGGAGAGTTCCATCGTAGGAAAAGATTCCGTTGTATCATCAGGACAGTTTTAGAAAAACTGGATCAAGTTTGAGAAGTCAGATATTTATTTTACGCTGAGTAAGCCCAGCCCACCGGGCGGAGCCCCCTGATAACTGCCTGTCCTGTTTACAGTTTTGCCGGGGCCGATCCCGCCCCCTGGCTTCAAATACTGCTGTATATCGCAGGTAAACTGAACCATAAACCTCCATTTATGTTTACAGAGGATTCTCTGTTTGAACAAAAATGGCCTCCTTAACTCCGTGGAGACAGCACGACATTCCTGTTTATTTTAAACACTTTAAGACACAAACTGGCTCACTCTAAGGACAAGACACAAAAACAGATGTAGTGTATTCTGTCCAATGCAGAAAGTTGTAAAGAGCGCCACATAGTGAGACTAAACAGCCACAGCACAAGAGGCTTTACCAGCACATAAGACACTCGAGTTCAGGACCACAGAGCGCCGTGCATTTTCTAGATCATCCACAGATTGACAATGACTCTTGGATGAGAGTCTAAAAAAACTAAACTGTCCAGATGACCACAACTGAATCTTATATATCGCCAACTCATACTTTTACAATCAGGCATCCAAAAAACGATTTAAACAATGTATTTTCAAATTAAACATTTCGTAAATCCCAATAAAGCAGACAGTAAAGAAAAAAATTACTCAGATCCCTCATGGTCCTACAGGGGGCCAAGACCGTGATGGACACGTCAGTTCTGCCCAGACCCGGTTAGCAACCCTAGCCTAACCCTAACCCGAGCCTAACCCTAACCCGAGCCTAACCCTAACCCGAGCCTAACCCTAACTCTAGCCTAACCCTAACCTAACCCTACTCCGAGCCTAACCCGAGCCTAACCCGAGCCTAACCCTAGCCTAACCCTAACGCTAACCCTAACCTAACCCTAACCTAACCCTAACCCTAGCCTAACCCTAACCCTAACCCGAGCCTAACCCTAGCCTAACCTAACCTACCCCTAACCTGAGCCTAAGCCTAGCCTAACCTAACCTAACCCTAACCTGAGCCTAACCTAGCCTAATCCTAACCCGAGCCTAACCCGAGCCAACCTAGCCTAATCCTAACCCGAGCCTAACCTGAGCCTACACCGAGCCTACACTAGCCTAACCCTAACCCTAACCCGAGTCTAACCCTAGCCTAACCCTAACCCGAGCCTAACCCTAACCCGAGCCTAACTAACCGAGCCTAACCCTAACCCTAGCCTAACCCTAACCTAACCTAACCCGAGCCTAACCCGAGCCTAACCGAGCCTAACCCTAGCCTAACCCTAACCTAACCTAACCTAACCCTAACCATAACCCTAACCCTAGCCTAACCCTAACCTAACCCGAGCCTAACCTAGCCTAACCTAACCTACCTACCTGAGCCTAAGCCTAGCCTAACCCTAACCTAACCCCTAACCTGAGCCTAAACCTAGCCTAAATCCTAACCCAGAGCCTAACCCGAGCCTAACCCTAGCCTAATCCTAACCGAGCCTACCTGAGCTAACCGAGCCTAAACCTAGCCTAACCTAACCCTAACACCGAGTCTAACCCTAGCCTAACCCTAACCTACCTCTAACTAACCCTAAGCCTAGCCTAACCCTACCTGAGCCTAAACCTAGCCTAACCTAACAAGTGGACACATTTCCTGGTCTGGAGCCATTGGTTGTTGGAACACCACATGACCTGGATTTGCAGCCTTGTGGTTAGGGAGAAATACTATTCTGGTTTAATATCTATTGATGAGCAACATTTACTCTGAGGTCTTTTGTGTGTTTTAAAATTCTGCCAAACCTGAATTTACTTCACTCAAAAAGCATGTCGATGTAGAAAAGAATTATGTTTGTATCTAAGTGTCCTCAACAGTCCTGCTGCGTATGCGTACTACATCTTAGACATCGGATCAGGGCATGCGATCAGGGGCATGCGATCAGGGGCATGCGATCAGGGGCATGCGATCAGGGGCATGCGATCAACGGGCATGCAATCAGGGTCATGTGATCACGGGCATGTGATCAGGGTCATGCGAAGAGGGTCATGCGATCAGGGTCATGCGATCAGGGTCAATAGCGATCAGGGTCATGCGATCAGGGTCATGCGATCAGGGGCATGCGATCAGGCATGCGAAGAGGTCATGCGATCAGGGTCATGCGATCAGGGCATGCGATCAGGGTCATGCGAAGAGGTCATGCGATCAGGGTCATGCGATCAGGGTCATGCGATCAGGGTCATGCGATCAGGGTCATGCGATCAGGGTCATCGCGATCAGGGTCATGCGGTCAGGGGCATGCGATCAGGGGCATGCGATCAGGGTCATGCGAAGAGGGTCATGCGATCAGGGTCATGCGATCAGGGCATGCGATCAAATCATGCGATCAGGGTCATGCGAACAGTGTCCTGCGATCAGGGTCATGCGATCAGGGTCATGCGATCAGTGTCATGCGATCAGGGCATGCGATCAAATTCATGCGATCAGGGTCATGCGAACAGTGTCCTGCGATACAGGATCATGCCATCAGGGTCATGGCGAACAGTGTCATGTGAACAGGGTCATGCGATCAGGGTCATGCCATCAGGTCATGCCATCAGGGGTCATGCGATAAGGGTCATGCGATAAAGATTATGCGATCGGAGGTCATGCGCTCAGGGTCATGCGCTCAGGGTCATGCGCTCAGGGTCATGCGATCAGGTCATGCGCTCAGGGTCATGCGATCAGTGTCATGCAATCAGGTTCTTGCGATCAAGGTCATGTGATCAGGTTCGTGCGATCAAGGTCATGCGCTCAGGGTCATGTGACTGCCGAACTGGGGATAATCCTGGTTCTGATCCCAGCAGGACTCGTCTGGCCCTTCAGGTCCAGCTCTGCTTATCGGTCTCAATCCTCTTCAGCCGGACTTAGTGCCACTCTCTCTCTCTCTCTCTCTCTCTCTCTGCCTTTCTTTTTCTCTTTGTCTCGTTTATTTTCTCTCTTTACCTCTGTCTCTGTTCCTTCTGTCTTTCTGTCCTTTACCTCTTCAATCATTCTCTCTTTATTTATAAATCTCCCTCTCTCTCTCCTTTCTTTTTCTCTCTTTCCCATCCATCTTTCTCTTCTTCTCTTTCTCCTTTACGTTTCTCTTTCTCCCCTCTCTCTATTCCCTCTTTCATCCTCTCTCATCTTTTCCGCTCTCTATTTCAGCACTCTTCTTCTGCCTCTTCTTCTCCCTCTTCTCTCTCTCGCTCTAAACATTTCAACTCTCCTCTTGTGTTTCCCTCTGTGTGATGAAAAGTACCACATTTGGTTCGTTTTTGATGTTCTATGTCATTTAAAATGTGTTTCTTGTAAATATATAATATCTCTTTTCTCATTTGTTTATTATATTTTGGATCTTTTGATGGGTTCAATCTTAAGGCAAAAGGATTGTGTTTATTTTACTTTATTAATTCACTAATTCTGCAAAACTCTTTGGTCGAACGCGACAGAGAAACACAAAAAGAAACGTGTAACAGAAAAGAAAAGATCAAATGAAATGAAAAATGTTCGTGCCAAAAACGTTTGCTGACCTCAAAACCTAATCGTGCAAAAGATTGTAAAATGGAGGGAAGTCCCATTGCTAATGAAGGGCCCGAAGGTCTCCCAGCCGACTCCTGAGACCACCTCGCTCCTCCGACGCCCGCTGTATGTATTCAGCGTGTTATTATGTGACGCTTTACCATAAACTTCATCCCGACAAAGAGCTGTTCAGAGTCCAGCGATCAAACCTGTCGCGGCCTGAAAGAGCTGAAACTGTCATTACGACAAAACAAAGTGCATTGATTCGGCAAGAGCTTCAGAGGTCTCAGAGGGGGCTAATGAGACTGAGCTGAAGGCCAACAGAGAAGAAGCAGCTTCCATATCTCGAATGATCTTAACATGTCGGATTTGGACTCGGCGCCAACGGCTGAAAACAAGTGTTTTTGGCACTTAAGCAGGTCTCGGCTGCATGAAAGTAACGTCTGCGCACACCTGAGCACACCTGAGCAGACCTGAGCAGACCTGAGCAGACCTGAGCAGACCTGAGCACACCTGAGCAGACCTGAGCACACCTGAGCAGACCTGAGCACACCTGAGCAGACCTGAGCAGACCTCGCTGAACTATGTCTCCCATTTTGTCGGTAATGTGCAGATAAAACCCGGCAAGAGTTTGTGCCGGAGCCTTTTTAGGAGCTGTGAAGTGTGGCGTTCGGTGTGTGTTGGACCTGATCCCACGACCCAAAACCAAGGCTTGAGAGTCAGACCAGAGTCCAGGGATCAAACCGGAGGGCTTCCCCAGGAGGAGGCTGACACAAGCAGAGGTCAAAATGAGATAAGCCCCCAAACCAAAGTCCAAGGGCCATGCCAGAGACCCGGGACCAAAGTCCAGACCAAAGGCAAGAGATCCAGCCAGAACTACAGATGGGATTCAGACCAGGGTTCGAGTCCAGACCCGGACTTGGGCCAGGATCTTATCAGGACTCGGCCTTCACTTGTGTCGCTCGTCCCCTTCCCTCAGATACCGGAGAGTGAAGATGATTGAGATCCGGACTAGACCGAGACCCTTTGGCTTTTGGATCGATAGGAGCTCTGCCACGCGTCAGGTATTCTGATCCACACGAAATGGCCCAATCAGAGGCCCAATCTGAACCCAATCAGAATCTGGATCAGAGCAGGTCAAAGAACACGTCACAAATAGTTTAAGGACACATTCTATGCAAACTGGGCTTTTCCCTGTCTTTAAACCAAGTACTAACTCTGTTCCCTCTTCAAAAAACCCCCCTGCAGTGGCGGTCCGCGTCATTCACACTCGTGTCATCAATCCTGTTCACAAGCTCATCTTCTCTGAGCCTCAAAAAAACCCCTCTCCTTTTCAAATATCCCTGATTTGTGACGTCAAACGTAGAGATCCAGAAGTCTTGTGCTAGAAGTCCACAGCAGACCAGAGCATAATGACGTTCATCACAACTGCGTGCATGTCGGGGAAAGCTAGCTTTTGATCATTTCCCTGGGCCCCCTTCCTCCCCCATAGAGCTGACCACAACACAGTACACCTTTGGCTTTGTGTGCCGTGTGGTGAAGACGTGAACTGCGGCGAGCAAGGAGGCGCCGATGGGCTTGGCCTTTACGAAGAGTGCGCCTGGTCGCCACGGCCACCGTCGCCTCCAGTCAGACAGACGCTTATATAGACTCTATATACACTTTATGTTTGAGTGACGTGAAACAAAAAGCATCATCTTTTTGGACCAAACCAAACGTCGCTCACATCCAGTCTTCGCTCAGTGATTCCACATAACTGCACCGTGTTCCCCTGGGGTACTCCCTGTGTAAACAGTCATGACTGTGTGATGGACCCTGCGTGTCCCTGATGGATTAATCCACCTGTCAATCACACCCATCTGTAAACAGCGAGCTAAAACCCGGGACCAGACGGATATCGATCTGTATAAAAAACCAGAGAGATCATTCTGGACCTTCCAGGACACAAACGGGACTGCAGGACCGTGGTCGTGGGTGGAGCTCTGTGACCAGTGGAAAGTATCTGAAGCCTATGAGACTTCTCTGGAGATCTGTGGGACATGTTGTCGAGCGTCTTGTTAAAGTCCTGGAGCTTCTGATGTCTCTTTATGGAGCTGTTTTGTGGACGTGGCAGCAGCAGAAGACGTGGTGCACATGTGTTGGACATTAGGCCAAAGAAGCTCAGATAAAGCCCAAGACACGGCCGTTATCCTGTCCGCCCAAATTTACCGCCGCCGCTAGTGTTTCGCCGCGGTTACGTAGGCTTGAACTTTGCCCTGACCCCTGACCTTTGGGAGAGTCAGGAAGAAGATTTACAATGTTGTTTCATGTTCTGGAGATGGTTTAGACATTTGTTTCTAAGTGTTGATGTGAAGGGTTTCGTAAATGAGCGAGAGAATGATGAATGACTGCGAGCGCAGAGGATTCTAGACCTGGTCCAGAACTGGGTTTAGTCCTGGTCTAGTCCTGGGCTGCACAGTGGTTTAGTCCTTGTTTAGTTCTTCTTTTAGACCCGGCTATCTCCTTTAGCCTTGATATGGTCCTGGTTTTACGATTCGGAAACGGTTTGAAAGTGTGTTTTAGCGCTAGCGTAACTCCAATGCTAACAACAGGGCTAATGCTTAAAGGTTTATGAACGTCTCTAACACGTTCAGTAACAGAATATTGTCTGGTTTAGCACGTAACAAATCAAGAATCAGAATCGGTTTCATTGACATTTTCATGAGACAAAATTCACAAAAGGACGTAAGGTGCAACATAACACGGAGTAATGATAAGGTGCTACGACTTGTCCTTGAGGGGCTTTCATCCTTACATGCGTTATATGCGTGTGTTTCTCTGCAGGGGTGAAGGAGCTGGACCAGGTGATCGTGGTGCTCTTCACCACTCACATGTTCATCGGAGGCTTCTTTGGATTCATCCTGGACAACACCATCCCCGGTACGAGACACGCTGCAGCTCGTCAGACACATCTAGTCTAATTAAAGTGGCCCTCTGTCACTTTTCTGGTGCATCAAAAACACAGAGCTGAAAGCACTGGACATCATCAGAGTTCTCGCCACGGTCGATTGGCTGTATTTCTTTATTCGGTCCGTGTCCACAGCACCGCTCTGGGAGTCTAAGAGAAGGTTTTGACTTCATTCTGCCACTAACTTGGCCAGAGACGACCCACAGCCCCGAAACACTCGCCGCACACGTGCCGTATTTAAAGATGGCGCAGGGACAGGAAGTGACGTAAGCGCTCGAGCAGCCTCACGCTGTCTAAGTCAGAGCGTGTTGTTGTGATCAGCAGAGGAAACCCATCTGACTCGTTCGCTCGTTCCTCTCGTTCCTCTCTTCCCCTCGTTCCCCTCGTCTACGCTCGTTCCCTCGTTCCCGCTCGTTCCTCTCGTCCCTTCTCGTTCCTCTCGTTCCCCTCGTTCCCCTCGTTCCTGGTTTCCGCTCGTTCCCCTCGTTTCCCCGTTACGCTCGTTCCCCTCGTTCCCCCTCGTTCGCTCGTTCCCTCGTTCCCCTCTGTTCCTCTCGTTCCCACTCGTCCTACTCGTTCTCTCGTTCCCTTGGTTCCCTGGGTTCCCTCTCGTTCCCCTCGTTCCCCACTCGTTCCCCTCGTTCCCTCGTTCTCTCGTTCCCTACGTTCCCCCCTTCGTTCCCCTCGTCCTGAACGTCTCCCCTCGTCCCCCTCGTTACGCTCGTTCCCTCTCGTTCCCCTCGTTCCCACCTCGTTCCCCCTCGTTCCCACTCGTCCTTCTTTCGCGTTCCCCTGGTTCCCCTGGTTCCCCTCGTTCCCCCCTCGTGTGTCTCGTTCCCCTCGTTCCCTCTCGTTACGCTCGTTCCCCTCGTTCCCCTCGTTCCTCTCGTTCCCCTCGTTCCCCTCGTTCCCCTCGTTCCCTCGTTCCCCTCGTGTCCTCGTTCCGTTCCCTCGTCCACTCGTTCCCCTCGTTCCCCTCGTTCCTCTCGTTCCCTCGTTCCCCTCTCGTTCCCCTCGTTCCCTCGTTCGCTCGTTCCGCCTCGTATCGCCTTCGTTCCCTCTCGTTTCCCCTCGTTCCCTCTCGTTTCCGCTCGTTTTCCCGCTCGTTCCCCCTCGTTCCCACTCGTTCCCTACTCGTTCCACTCGTTCCCCTCGTTCGCTCGTTCCCTCGTTTCCCCCTCGTTCCCTCGTTCCCCTCGTTCCCCTCGTTCCCCTCGGTTCCCTCGTTCCGCCTCGTTCCCCTCGTTCCCCTCGTTCCCCTCGTTCCCCGTCGTTCCCCTCGTCCGCTCGTTCCTCTCGTTCCCTCTCGTTCCCTCCTCCGTTCCCCTCGTCCGCTCGTACCTCTCGTTCCCGACTCGTTCCCACTCGTTCTCCTCGTTCCTCTCGTTCCCTGCTTCGTTCCCCCTCTCGTCCTCCCCCTCGTCCCTTCTCGTTCCCGCTCGTTCCACTCGTTCCTCATCGTTCCCTCGTTCCCCCTCGTTCCGTCCTCGTTCCCCTCGGTTCCGCTCGTTCCCCTCGTTCCCTCTCTCGTTCCCATCCGTATCCCGCTCGTTCTCCCGTTCGTCCTCGTTCCCCGTCCACTCGTTCCTCCTCGTTCCCTCGTTTCCTCTTCACGTTCCCCTCGCGTTCCGCTCGTTCCCCTCGCTGTCCGCCCTCGTTCCCTCGGCTCGTTCCCCTCGTTCCCCTCGTTCCGCTCGTTCCTCTCGTTCCCCTTCGTGCTCCTCCTCGTTCCTTGTGCTCCTCCTCTCGTTCCTCTCGTTCCCCTCGTTCCCCTCGTTCCCCTCGTTCCCCTCGTTCTCCTCGTTCCCCTCGTTCCCCTCGTTCTCGTTTGACAACCAGAGGCGACAGCGTTCAGCGTTCGCTTCGAGGCAGAAACGATCTTGAGCTCTTTCACTCGTCGTTTCCGATGACGTTCGACTGTCTTCTTTCCCCGGTTAGAGTCAGAACTTCAGACCGACCTGCGGCCCACGTGAAGCGTTCGGCCTGAAGGTTCAGAGTTCCTGTGCACGTGCACGAGCTGTACGTGAGCTGGAGGTGTTTGTGTTGCAGGCACAGATGAAGAGCGGGGCATAAGGGCGTGGCGGCACAGTGTGGGTCTGGTGGACGGTGACGACGCCAGTGACCGCTCGTGTTACGACGTCCCGTTCTGTGGAAGGCTCCTGGAACGCTTCACCTTCCTCCAGTTCCTGCCCTTCGTGCCCTCCTACAAGAACCGACAGTGAGGAGCGTTCATGGTTCATGGTTCATGGTTCAGGTGTGTTTATAAGCTGTATCTTTAAAGGTCGTGGATGTGGAAACTTAACCTGGGGGGTCTTTAACCGCCTCTTTTATGGACAAACTGCTGCTTTTAGTCGTAGGATCTGCAAAGTGACGAGCTCATTCTGCTTTCTGATTGGATAATGAGCCTCATAAATTACAACATTGTTATCGGACAATATTTAAGCAGCTACATTAGGATTTACAGTATAAACTTTGTACATATACGACCTTTGACTTTTGTTTAGATCACAAACCGGTATGAGACAGAACATGCACTTATGTTATGCTCGTGTTGGAACCAGTGGAAAATGTGGAAAAATCAACTATTTTTCTTTTTAAAAAGTAAATAATTTAGTTAAAACTGCAAATTTCCTCATCCTTCTAATAATGCAGAAAATGCATAAAAAATAGGATTTGTCTTTTTGAATATGCATTTCTGTTTGTTTGTTTGTTTGTTTGTTTGTTTGTTTGTCTTGTTTGAACAAAGCAAACATAAGAAGTATAGTTACAACTGATATCAAGATGATTAAAATTTAAATAAACTAAAATACATTAAAAAGACGTTACATTTAAAATATATATATATTTTTTTTTAATTTAAGAAAATTACACAAACAACAACAAAAAAAACAAGAAGCACGACAAAAGAGACAAGAAAAATAAAAATAAATTATTATACTAATAATGAAAAATAACACAATATGATGAAACATAAATGGACAGCGCCACCGGCCCCACATACAAGCCCCACATACAAGCCCCACATACAAGCCCCACGTACAAGGCCCACGTACAAGTCCCACGTACAAGTCCCACGTACAAGCCCCACGTACAAGTCCCACGTAACAACCCCACGTACAAGCCCCACGTTACAAGCCACTTATACAAGCCCCACATACGAGTCCCACGTACGAGTCCCACATACGAGTCCACATACGAAGTCCCACATAAAGTCCCACATACGAGTCCCAATACGAGTCCCACATACAAGTGCCTACATACATCAAGCCCCACATAGAAGTCTCCCACATACAAGCCCCGACATACAAGCCCCACGAAAGCCACCACGTACCAAGCCCCACATACAAGCGGGCCACATTACAAGCCCCACATAGAAAGTCCCACAATACGAGTCCCACATACGAGTCGCCCACAATGGACTCACAGCCCCACATAGAAGTCACATACAAGTCCACATAGCAAGGTTCCACTATAGAATGCCCACAGTACAAGCCCAATACGAGTCAGCCCATAGGCGGAGTCTTCCCCACAGTATTTGAAGTGGGGTCCCATCATACAGCCCCACATACGAAAGTTCCTATTTCATACAATGCGCACATACAAGTTTCGCACATAATCACAAGTCCCACAGGTACAAGTCCCACAATACAAGTCCCACATACAAGTCCCACCATACACAGTCCCACATACAAGTACCACATACAAGCTTCTCCACATACAAGTCCCACAATACAAGTCCACTAGCAGACCAACAATACAAGTCCCACAATACAAGTCCCCATAGACAAGTACCACATACAGCTCCACATACAAGTACACTATACAAGGTCCCGGCAGTACAGTCCCACATATTCAAGTCCGCACATAACAAGTCCCACATACCGTGCCACATACGAGTCCCACATACAAGTCCCACATACAAGCCCCACATACAAGCCCCACGTACAAGCCCCACGTACAAGCCCCACATACAAGCCCCACATACAAGTCCCACGTACAAGTCCCACGTACAAGCCCCACGTACAAGTCCCACCCAAAGTTACACAAAGTCCATTTTCACTTTGAGTCAGATTTACCGTAACTATCATTTATTACTTTTGAAAGAAATACCCAAACTTGAAGCTTATTTGTTTATTAAGGATCCTCTCCACAAACGTGTCACATTATTTCTTCAGTTTGAAAGTCTTTGGGGTCTTTGGAGTCTTTGGGGTCTTTGAGGTCTTTGGGGTCTTTGGGGTCTTTGGAGTTGAATAACTTTGGCATTGGACGAAACATTTCGCTTTTACGTATTTATTCTGTCAGAGAATGAACTTTGTGCCAGTTTTTGTTTCATGTGAGGTCTGAACCACACACCAGGTCACTGCACGCTGTGATGTCAAAGTTACGCAGTGTTCCTTTAACTGTGAGACGCTGAAAATGTCCACTCTGAATTTTTTTTCTGAAAGTGAATTCTAAAACATTGTGTTTTTTTACACTGAATTTGAAAACACAGTTCCAACTGAACATTAAAGCATTGTATTATTTCCCATAGATTTGTAAAACATTTGATTTTTTAACACTGTTTTTTTGTTTGATTTTTAACATCATTTTCATATTTAATGAATATGTTTTACTTGATTGGAGGTTTAAAATATTCAGTTCACATAATTCAAATGCAAACAAATGCACTTACATAAATTCAGTGTAAAATGAAGCTTTGGTCACAAAACCCAAAATAACCGTCATAAACGTTCAGATCTGTGCGTCGCCCGAGGTCAGGGTTGTGCCGCCGCTTTATTTGATTTAAATCACCTGCTGTACAAAGGTTTGAATGCTCATTTTAGATGTTTACTTTATATATTTTTATGACTGTTACTATCGTTGTAAAAGTACTAATACTGTATTTTGTATCATAAAACTGGAACGCTGTGAGAAGACGTTGACCCAAATTAAACACTGAACATTTTCAACAGAACCGGCTTGTGTTGGACCTTTTTAGCACCAGGCTTTGGCTAGTTTACCCATGATGCACCTGTGGATCCATGGCCGCCGCGGCGCTCTTCGAAATGCCCACAATGCACTGCAACTTTTGACTTCGCAGACAAAATACATTTGAACAAGATTTAAACACCACGACACACTAAAACTGTAAACATGTCACTATTTTAAATCATTATTTGTCTTTTGGAAATGGTTTTAATCTAAGTTTATAATAACTGCGTTCAAGTTAGTCATGGTTATTGCTCCTGCACATTTTGAATACAAGTGAAGATGTGAAGACACTTGTGGTTTAGAAGGACATGTTACACACAGAGAAGTAGTTCCCCCAAATACTTTGACACTCTTTGTACTTCTACTTGACTCAGATTATTTGTATTTTTTGCTGTAACTTCCCCTCCTCCTTCGCCAAGTCTGCTCTTATTTAGTTGGTCTTCAGTGGTTGAAGTCAGTTCCAGAGGACACGTGGAGAAGCAGCAGACCAGACCAGACCATCAGAAGACCAGACCAGACCAGACCAGCTGAAGACCAGACCAGACCAGCTGAAGACCAGACCAGACCAGCTGAAGACCAGACCAGTCCAGCTGAAGACCAGACCAGACCAGAACCAGCAGAAGACCAAGAATCTAGACGCAGCTGAAGACAGACCAGTCCGCTGAAGATCCAGACCAGACCAGACCTAGATGAAGACAGACCAGTCAGTTCCAGCTGAAGACCAGAACCAGACCAGAACCAGCTGAAGACCAGACCCAGACTAAAGGCAGAAGACCAGACCAGACCAGCAGAAGACCAGACCCAGCTGAAAGACGCAGACAGACCAGCTGAAGACCAGACAGACCAAGGCTGAAGACCAGACTAGCCAGCAGAAGAACCAGACCAGACCAGCTGAAGAACCAGAACCAGAACAGCTGAAGACCAGACCAGACCAGACAGAGAAGACCAGACCAGATTGACCAGCAGAAGACCAGACCAGACCAGCGAAGACCAGTACCAGTCCCAGCAGAAGACAGACCAGACCAGACATAGAAGAACGACCAGACCAGACCAGCTGAAGACCACCAGAACCAGACGTCAGAAGACCAGACCAGACCAGCTGAAGCCAGGACCAGACCAAGCATGAAGACAGACAGCTGAAGACCAGAACCAAGACCAGCTGAAGAACGACCAGACCCAGACCAGTCAGAAGACCAGACCAGACAGCTTGAAGACCAGAACCAGTCGCAGCTGAAGACCAGACCAGAACGGACCAGCTGAGACCAGACCAGTACCAGCAAGAAGACCAGACCGAAGCTGAAGACCAACCAGACTAGCAGAAGAGACCAGAACCAGACCAGCAGAAGACCAGACCCCAGCTGAAGACCAGACCAGCTTGAGACCAGACGCAGACCAGCTGAAGACCATGACCAGACCAGCAGGCAGAAGAAGACCAAACAGCTCGAAGAACCAGACAGGACCACAGCAAGACCAAGACCAGACCAGCAGAAGAGGGACCAGCCCAGCAGAAAGACCCGAGAGCCAGACCAGACCAGCAGAAGACCAGACCAACCAGCAGAAGAAAGAAGACCCAGCAGCAGACCAGACCAGACAGCAGAAGACAGACCGACCAGCAGAAGGCCAGACCAGAAGCGAAAGACCAGACCAGCCTGAAGACCAGACCAAGACAGACAGTCAGACCAGCCAAAGACCAGCAGAGACAGACCAGACAGCAGAAGCCGACAGACCAGCAGAAGACCAGACCAGACCAGCAGAAGACCAGACCAGACCAGCAGAAGACCAGACCAGACCTCCTGTCGTCCATCACGTTCTTTGATAACGCAATAAGACATTCTTCACGTTACGACGACACATCTGTCCACAAGAGGACGGCGTTCTGCTGCTCAGAGGCGCTGCAGGTCCACGGCTCCGTCACGTTCCTGAGAGAACGTCTGAAGACACAAGACGCCACGGCGACGGAATCAGCTCTGCAGGTTTAGAAGGACGTGGACCAGGGATATTCAACTCTCGTGGTCTCTGGGCCGTACGCGCACGACACGTCACCACATTTTGGGTCGCACTATTTCATTACATCTAGTTAAAACGTCAAAATCGCTACGGCTGGATTCGATTTTTGTGAGAAATAACGTAAAAAAAATACTTTAGGAACATTACTGACCCACCCAGAACTGAACCAGAATGAAGTTAGGACTAAACTAGAACCAGCCAGGTCCGAACCAGGACTAACCCAGACTCAAACAAGGATTCAACCCAAGACCAAACCAGGTCTAATCGAGTGCTGACCCAGAATTAAACAAGTAAACAGGATTTGTATCTTATTTCTTAAACATTTGGAAGATGGCTGGTGGGCCAGATTAACGCCATGATTGAACGATTGTTCGCGATCGTTAACGTCACGACCAAAACGACCGAAACAAACCCTACGTTTTCTTTCCGTTCTTGTTTCGTTCTTGTTTCGTTCTTGTTTCGTTCTTGTTTCGTTCTTGTTTCGTTCTTGTTTCGTTCTTGTTTCGTTTTTGTTTTGTTTTCTTCCGTCCTGTTTCGTGCAATCAAACTTCCGGAAGAGTTAATTTCACATAAATGGCAAGATAAAAAAGCTCTTTAGCGTTGCTTTTTGGAGGAAAGACTGAGCAGAAAGGATTTCTTTTCATTGAACTAATAAAAAAGATGTTATTTACTTCTTTTATATTATTTATATTTATATTATTTATATTTATATTTATAGTCCTTTTTCTATACATTTAATTCTAAAAATGTCACAATTATGATATTTTAGTCTTTGCGATTATACTGTGACCTAAATAATTATAGATTAACTTTATAATCTTGACATCCCTAAAGTACAGTTTATTTACAGTTGGAGTTGAGTTTTAGGAAAAATATTTTATTTCATTTTTATATATATATGTACAATATATATATATATATATATATATATATATATATATACATTACTATATATTTTTTTTTTTAAATGTATGTTTTATTGATTGATTTTAAACTTTAAAACATAAAACAAGACATAAAGCAGGACCAGAGAGTTAAATTGAAATAAAAATTACCAACAGACACGACTGGAAAAGAACGGAATAAGAGTTCCTTTGAGTCCAGAGTCGGTCAGATTTGTTGTATTTATTTTATTCTATTTATTTTCTTTTTAGTTTCAGGACAAATTCAAACGGAGAGGATTTATGAGCTCTCAGAGGAAACGTCCTTGACAACAGGATTGAAACACATGAAGCTAAAGTCCCGCATGGTTCTAAATGTGCCCCTTAATTCATGTGGCCTCGTTATGACTTATTTCAAACAGATATCTAGATTTCATGTGGAAAACTGAAAAAACCACAATCTTAAACATGAGCTAAGAGGAGGCGGAGTCTCGGAGCACATTTACAACTGCCAACGACGTTTGACTGATGCTTCACCCCGTTCAATCCAAACACATATTGGAAATCTTTTGTTCATTGTATTATTCTTATTCTTCCTTTGGACCTGCAGCTGCTTACGGAAACTCAGACACGATGGACACGTTCCTGACCCATACAATATAAATAATAGCATACGTGTTGTTTAAAGCTTCTCTTTAGCCAACGTTAGCGTTAGCCTGTCCAGCGCTAGCCTCCAGCCCCTTCGTTTTTAATGATGATTGTGAGCGCGGCGGACGTTTTGATGTGCTTTCTCCATGTGAATGTGGAAATACTGCTGAGGCCAAACCGAGCCAAAAGGGGAGAAAAGGAAGCTCTTTTCCAAAGCATATGGCCCCGCTCCCCTCATGCCTCCCCTCCAGACTCCCCTGGCAGCCCCCCTGCAGCCCCCCTCCAGCCTCCCCTACACCTCCCTACACCCTCTCCCTCCGCCTCCCCCCACTCCCCTACACTCCCCTCCTGCCTCCCCTACACCTCCCCTACACTTCCCCGCCTCCCCTCCGCCTCCCCCACCTCCCTGCACCTCCCCTCTCCCCTACACCTCCCCTACACTCCCCTCACCTCCCCTACACCTCCCCTACACCTCCCCTCCGCCCTTCCCCTACACCTCCCTACACCTCCCCTGCACCTCCCCTACACCCCCTACACCTCCCCTGCACCTCCCCTACACCTCCCCTACGCCTCCCCTCTGCCTCCCCTACACCTCCCTTCCAACCTCCCTACTGCCTCCCTACACCTCCCCTACACCTCCCCTCCACCTCCCTACACCTCCCACACCTCCCCTACACCCTCCCTACACCTCCCCCTCCTGCCTCCCTACACCTCCCTTCCTGCCTCCCCTACTGCCTCCCCTCACCTCCCCTACACTCCCTGCACCTCCCTCACCTCCCCTCCCACCTCCCCTACACCTCCCCTCCACCTCCCCTACACCCTCCCCTACACCTCCCCTCCTGCCTCCCTACACCTCCCTTCCACCTCCCTACTCCTCCCCTACACCTCCCCTACACCTCCCCTGCACCTCCCCTCCCACCTCCCCTCCACCTCCCCTCCAACCTCCCCACACCTCCCTCACCTCCCCTACACCTCCCTACACCTCCCCTAACCTCCCCTGCACCTCCCTCCACCTCCCTTCCACCTCCCTACACCTCCCCCACCTCCCCTACACCTCCCCTCCACCCCCTCCCTCCCCTACACCTCCCTCCACCTCCCCTACACCTCCCCTACACCTCACACCTCCCCTCCACCTCCCCTGACACCTCCCCTACACCTCCCCTACACCTCCCCTACACCTCCCCTACACCTCCCCTACGCCTCCCCTCCCCTAAAACATAAGGCGGTTTAATCCCTCATGTTTTAGAATATGGTCAAATATCATCCCCATGTTGGTTTCTCAATGGTGGCTTTAATCTCGTGGAACAGGAACACGCCTCGACAGGCCTTCGGAGTCATTACTGTCACAATCCAAATCATTATGTTCAAGTGCTTCGTTACAGTTATTTCTTCATGTTGTTTGGCCCTGAAATGGAGCAAAGGATCATGGTCTAACACTTCAGTTAGTGTTACGCACATATGCCAGGCTCCAGGTGCAGCCGGCCGCAGTGTCGTGAGTTTGAACCCCGACTGTACTGAATGTCCCTCCCTTCTCTCTGGCAGGAAACGCGTCGTGATATGAGACGATGTATTAAAGGTTAACGCTAAAAGATTGTGTCATGGTCCGCCACCCGCTGGTCTCCATGGAGATGTTATGGCTAGTGATGGGCAGGTCGATACCAGGTCGATAATGACAGTGGCATCGACAAGTATGGAAACTTACACAATATTTTTGTGAGACATTGTTCATATCTCAGGTTTTCTGCACATATATATTTACTGTTGATACTTTTCAAACGTTGGAGTAAATAATCATGGCCAACGTCAAAGTGTTCATCGTCGAGGCGTTTCGTGCATTTTAGTGGTATCGGTATCGAATCGATATCACGATATTTGCCATAGTATGACTTGGTATCGGATCGAATAAAAAACCAACGGTATCACCCATCACCTGTTACTGCTTTGCCAGAAATATTCCACAGTATGACATTAAATATATCTGTTGTTGGGAGACAGGCTCATGTTCCTGTCGTCCCGGGGCAGACGAGACCTTCTCACTGTGAGGTTGCGATGACTTTAGAGATGGGTCTACCCATCAGACACTGTGTTTGTGCACTCTATTGCGCCATCCGATGGTCTAAAAAGGTAGGACTTCTGCTTCTTATGCAGACGTTAACACAGCTCTGGGCTCGTGAATCAGAAAGTGTTCTGAGGATGGCGTAGTATTAGTATTTAAAACAAATAACAGCAGATTGTCCAATAAAGCAGTCTGTAATGTAAGAACTCAAAAGGAAGTACAAATATGAATAAAATATAGGACTTTTGGAGGTTTTTCAATCGTCTCTTAAAGAAGAACATGCAAATCTTTATCGCCAATGAACCACAAACGGAGACAGGGGCCGACTGGAGCCTCGCGCCGCAGCTTCAGCGACACGAGCGACACCACATGACACAGCGGATGTGTTGGTCACGTGACACGCTCCATATATGTGTCGACGCCCATTCTCTTTGCTCTGCGGTTTGCTTTGCCGGGATGTGGTTTGCAAACTGCCGCCTCTGCTTTTCAGTAATTCCTCATGAGCTGCACTCACATGGAGAGAGCCGAGACCTCCAGATGCCGATGGAGCGAAGTGCAACTCAAGCGATGTTTTTGGAGGAGAACAATGTTTAAAGCAAGAAAAAGCTCATTTGCATAATGTGTCTGTCAAGAGTTGAATTTGTCTCTCTTTGGGTTTGTCCTCAATGTGCGTACTCTGTCTTTTCTGTGGCAAACTTTGAGGACAAGAGGATTTTTCCTCCAAATACATGTACTTTAATTTACATTTACAAGAAAACACAGAACGCGGAATGTGTTTTATTGTGATTAATCAAATTTCTGAAGTGTGACTAATGAGTTGTTGTTTAATACTGGAATAGGTTCAAAGCAGAGAACAGTCCTTGAATAGGATCCAAAACTAATAGCTTCCAGCTTACAGGTGTGGTAAAAGACAAATATTATACCAGTTACAAGTAGGTTCACATGAGTGCGTAAGCATTTGCAAGGTCATGGTTTTAGCGACTTTTTGAACAATATTTGTATACAAGAAAACACAAAAGAGCATAAAACCAGACGCAGAGTAGTCCTGAAATCGCAGTGCAGCATTAATGTCCCATTTGAGCCAAAGTCCCACAAACTGGGCCATTTTCTAATTCAGTCCAAATGTAATCGTCTCCATTTTTCAAATGGCCATCCATTTCTTGGTGATGGCTTTTTTCCCTGCAGCCAGAAGAATGTTCCAGAGGTATCCATTTATTATGTCCATTGTGGGAGTCCTAAGGCCCAGGAACATAGTTCTGAAACCCAGTGGGATGGTGATGTGAAATCTTGTCTGAAACTCTTGATTGATCTCAGTCCAGTGGTTTGCCTCCTGGTGCCACAGTTTCTCCAACAGTTGGAATTTCCTTGTGAATAATGAGCACTTTGACATGATGTTATGAAAAACGTGACCAGCAGAATTCTCTCCAAACATGTGATTTTGTGGTTTTCCACCGAGAAGTGCATCTGCCTTCCCACTCTTCATCTGTCAAAACAAAAAATATGATGTATTGATTATTAATGCATTTATATACTGTTCCCCTTGAAAGTTCTGATCTATAAGCTTTAATAAATAATTCAGTCCGAGGGCTATCAAGGTCGTTGCTTAGTTTCTTGGTTATAATAACTCCTTATTTTTAAATGCCTATAAAAGTACTGTTTCTATAAGTAAAAGGATTCTTTCAACATATCAAAGCTTTTCATGTGATTTTCTTTTACAATCTGGTAGAAAACCTTCCAGACTTTAAATCTTCAATCTGTGCTGTTAAGTGCAAAACCTAAGGATTTTAACATCTGTGTTTTGGTTATATGTTCTGATTAGTTCTTTCCATGTTGTAAACACAGATTTCACCAAAGGGTTCTCGACACCCCCCCCCCCCCCCCCCCCCCCCCCCCCCCCCTCAATGACTCAACTGTTTGTCATCTGCCAGTAAGGCCTGCACAGGAACCCCCGGCACAACATTAATCTCATTTCCTTGTCATTTTTCAGACAAGGAAACTCCAGAGTTTTAAATCAGATGCAAGGTTTTTTTCCTTGCCATATGAATCTTGAGATTGCTTTATTCCACTCATCAAACAGCCGGTTGGGGATGGAAACCGGAAGAGTCTGGAACAGAGAGAGAAACCTGGGCAAAACATTCATTTGTATAGTTTCAACCCTTTGACTTAAGTATGGGATGAGAGTCAGATCTTTTCTTGTAGTATATAGGGTATAATTCTTCTCCACTATTGTTGATCTCTATGGAGTACCACACCTAGATATCTAAGCGATTGAACGGATAGGTTTTTCTAAAGGTCAGAACAAGATAATTTCAGGTTTTTTTTTTACATTTCACTTGTATCCAGACATTGAACTAATTTGTTGAAGAAAATGCATCACATTGGGTCAGGAAATTTGAGCTTTGGTCAAATATAACAGAACATCTGCATACCAGGCAATTTTCTGTTCCATCCCATCAATTGTAACTCCATGGATTGTTTTTTATTGTCTAATATATTTGGCAAATGGTTCCAAGTATCAAGCAAAAAGGAGGGGACCAATCACAGCCCTGTCTCACCTCTGGCCTTTTTCCAACTTGGAGGGCAGTTGGATCTTATCTAAGGGTTTTGGTGTAACTATGTTAATCACGACCATCATAACCTGCAGAGATGAAATCTGTGACCAGAATATTTCTTAAAAATGGTGGAACAGTGGCTCGCACTCTCACCTCACAGCAAGAAGGTTCTGGGTTCTACTGTGTGTAGGTTGCATGTATCTCTCTGTGTCTGGGTGAGTCTCCTCCAGTTTTCACCATCAACCCAAAACATGCTCCAGCTAAAATCCTAACCAAGACTAACCAAGGCTCAAGATCTGGATCTGGTCCCTGAGCGCTGTGCTGTGGCGCAAACGGCTCCTGACAGGTTTAACCCAGCACCATTGAAGTCCTGGGTCAAATGCAGAGGACAAATGTACCTTGAGTGTTGGAGGCGTGCTGTCATGGCCAGGCTAAATGAGTGGGAATCATCTGATACCCCAAAGAGAGGCAGAGTGG
This sequence comes from Chaenogobius annularis, assembly GCA_015082035.1. Classification (NCBI taxonomy): domain Eukaryota; kingdom Metazoa; phylum Chordata; class Actinopteri; order Gobiiformes; family Gobiidae; genus Chaenogobius; species Chaenogobius annularis. The sequence goes on along the minus strand of BJKM01000588.1, from coordinate 239,386 downwards.
TCTCCGAGGGGCAGTCCGGCAAAGGGACTTCTGTGTGCTGGAGATGTTTTTACAGGGTAATGCAAAATGTCATTCAGTCAGTGATGCACAGTGCCCTCTGCACTAAAGGGGGCTCGGTTGGGATAAAAGAGTGTATTTGTAATGAGATGTAGTACACTCCATCCAAAAAATAAATGTATAAAAAAGGACCCATGTTGAGGGACCCATGTTGAGGGACCCATGTTGAGGGACCCATGTTGAGGGACCCATGTTGAGGGACCCATGTTGAGGGACCCATGTTGAGGGACCCACCTGGAAAATGGCTGTGGCATTGGCACAAGGACATTGACTTCTCTGCAGAGGACATTAGCATAAATTGCAGTATTTCTGACACTATAAACAGCCTCAACGTACGAAACGGTTAAAATAATTTGATTTGCAGAAGCAATGCAGAAGACACAATGCAAAGTGTATCGCTGATGACAAGCTCGTTAAGTGAATCTGAGGGACGGGATCTGTCGTTAAACCGGATTCAGGGATTAAACCCACCCCCAGAGGCACGTGAACCACAGGACAAGCATGAGTCATGAGAAGTCATTTGGGAGGACAATTCCAACAACAACAACAACAACAACAACAACAGGTAAACAGACGGTGAACACAGTGTGAGTGCAGAATGAGTCTGGTGATGGTTTGTGGACAGAAACTGCACAGGAGAAGGATGTGAGAGGATGAATTAAACAAGACCATGAGTATGTTTGTGACGAGGGGACAACAATAAAACATGATTTAAAAAAAATCTATTTGCATCATTTATGTCTGCGTTTGGCCCGTCGTGTGAGACCTAAGCAAAGTTCAGTTCATTAAACAAAGAGTGTTTTATGAGTGTTTTTATGGCCCATAAAAACATGTTGCATTATTTAATACTGCGTTGACGATGATAAAGTCCAGAAGTCATTCGGGGGTGAAATTATTTTAAAGGACACAAATTCTGCATTATTGGTATTATTTTTGTCCTATAAACTTGCTCTTGTACCTTTTACTTTAGCGTCTTATTTTTAGAACTTGAAATAATGTTTTTATTTTTGGTTTTTTTGCTATTTTATTTTTATTAGAACAAAAAAAGAAATAATGTTGTAAAACCCCACACGACTTTCCTCCGGTCAGGCGCTCCCTCCCGCCCCGAGTGCTCCCATGACCACGGGCACCACTTTGGCCTCCACCTTCCACACCTTCTCCAGCTATTCTCTGAGCCTTTGGTGTTTCTGCTGTTTCTCGTGTTACTTTTTCCTTATGCCATCACTTGGTGTTGCCACGTCAACCACAACGGTGTTCCTCTGCTGCTTATCCACAACCACAATGTCTGGTTGGTTCACCATTACATTCTGTCAGTCTGTATCTGGAAGTCCCACAGGATCTTGGCTCGGTCCTTCCCCACCACCTTTGGGGGTGTTTCCCACTTTGACCTTGGGGTTTCCAGTCCATACTCTGCAGAGATGTTCCTGTACACTATGCCAGCCACTTGGCGGCGCTCCATGTCTGCTTTCCCTGCCAGCATCTTACACCCTGCAGTTCTGTGCTGGATGGTCTCAGGGGCTTCTCCTTGGGTCTCCTCTGGTGTGGTAGATCTTGGTGCTCAGGGCCTGTTCCTGTGCAGCCATGATGAGTGTCCTTCAGACCTGCTCTAGCCGTTGGTAAGATTTCTTGATATCAGCCACTTCAGTTATGTTCCGGTGGTACATCCCATGTAGGGGCGTGTCCTCACATGATGGTCCCTCCTCCAGCACCTCCTCCTCTGTTCCTCATTGCCTGAGACATTCACTGAGCACGTCATCTGTTGGGGCCTGGTCCTTGATGTTCTTGTGGATCTTGGGTGTTTCATCCTGGTGGATAGTGGCTCTCACGCTCACTAGTCCTCCTTCCTTACGGCTCGTGTACAGTCTCAGGGGGCTGGATTTTGGGTGGAATCCTCCATGCACAGTGAGCAGCTTTCTCGTCTCAACATCTGTGGTCTGTATCTTCTTCCTTTGGCCACCTTATTATTCCTGACACTGGCAGGGCGGAGCTGTTCATTCATTGCATGCCGGAACTTGTTTTTGCCATTGCATGACATACATATATATATATATATATATATATATATATATATATATATATATATATATATATATATATATATATATATATATATATATATATATATATATATTTCTCCTAATCCAACCCAAATTTGACCCCCTGAACATGGATGAAAACATGGGGGGTTCAAAATGTTAACGTTGCAGAATGACTCGCTAACGCCACCTCTAAAATTAAAAATCAAAATACATTGTGGCAATGAGAGACCCTGTTCATCGTGGACAGAAACCTGGCCCAGACATACCTCACGTCAGGACGAGTAAAACATTTTATTATGACCCCTCCCGAAACCCCACAGGAAGTCGGCCATTGCGGGCAGAACACACAATTTTTCCAAATTGTGTTGTAAAAATGTCGTACTGTGCATTTTCAGTCCAAAGGCTTGAACATTAGTCAAAAGGAACTGCACCCGTGTGGTCGTGGAAACGTGAGAACATCTCGGCAGCAGTAACGAGCAGACTTTGGGTGTTCAATATTCAGCAGATAACATAAAAGGGAAAATAAAAAAACACCTCGCACAGTTTTATTTAATGTAAAAAAAAAAATCTGACTTGTCTGGATGAACCAAGGATTAAATGAAAGAGGGAAGCGGCACCCGATGTCTGGTCATTTCTAGAGTCATTTCTGGATTCCACTTCAGGTGAAGAGGACCTTTTCATGTTGGGCGTGAGCTGCCAGAACAAAGCTTCACCGTCACCTGACGGGATTGGCCCTGCTTCTACCTCCATCACCAACACCTCAAGCCCTCACGACTTTGGCACAAACAGCGACTGATCTTTCAACACAAACTTTATGATCCTTCACGGCTCATAAAAAACATGTTGCATTATTTAATGCTGCATTGACGATGACGATAACGCTTCAGGACAAAAGTCAGAGTCCAAAAGTCATTCAGGAGTGAAATGAGTTTTAGAGTAAAATAATGTTTATACTGAAAACCCCACAGGACTTTCTCATATCAGAATCAGAAAAGGTTTATTTCCATTGTCAATGCACAAAACTTCACAAACATTGGAACTTGTCTCGGTGTTAAAGGTGCAACATAAAACACTGAGCAATAATGAAAACATATCTGAAATCCAAAGGGCGAAACAATTTAAAATTTAAAAAAGTATCAAATAAAAATAGGCATTACTATGTACACAAGAATTATAGTTAAATGTACAGTTGTAGTGCAGAAAGTGATAGTGAGTGATGAAGAGTTGCAGTTAAAGTGACAGGTGTTTAAGAAGTGTTCATGAGTCCAACGGCAGAGGGAAAGAAACTATTCTTGTGGCGGGAGGTTCTGGTCCGGATGGACCGTAGCCTCCTGCCTGAGGGGAGTGGCCTCCTGCCTGAGGGGAGTGGTTCAAAAAGACCATGTCCAGGGTGAGAAGGGTCAGCTGTGATCCGACCTGCTCGTCCCAGAGCCCTGGAGACGTACAGGTCCTGCAGAGATGGAAGTCTGCAGCCGATCACCTTCTCAGCAGAGGGCGCTGTAGTCTCTGTTTGTCCCTGGCTGTGGCTTCAGCAGAGGGCGCTGTAGTCTCTGTTTGTCTGTGGTCAGCAGAGGGCCTGTAGTCTCTGTTTGTCCCTGGCTCCAGCGTACCACACGGTGATGGAGGAGGTGAGGATGGACTCAATGATGGCCGTGTAGAACTGCACCATCATCTGCACTGGCAGCTTGGCTTTCCTCAGCTGCCGCAGAAAGTACATCCTCTGCTGGGCCTTCTTGATGAGGGAGCTGATGGAGGGCTCCCACTTGAGGTCCTGGGTGATGGTGGTGCCAGAGGAAGCGGAAGGAGTCCACGGTGGTGATGGGGGAGTCTGTCATGATGAGGGGGGGCTGGGGGGCTGTGACTTTCCTGAAGTCCACGATCATCTCCACTGTCTTCTGGGCGTTGAACTCCAGATTGTTACCGCTGCACCAGGACACCAGCCGGACCACCTCCCTCCTGTAGACGGACTCATCCCCGTCCGAGATGAGCCCGATGAGGGTGGTGTCGTCTGCAAACTTGATGAGTTTTACGGAGTCGTGGCTGGAGGTGCAGCAGTTTGTGTACAGGGAGAAGAGCAGAGGAGAAAGTACACAGCCCTGTGGAGCTCCTGTGCTGATAGTCCGAGTGTCTGAGACATTCTTCCCCAGCCGCACGCACTGCCTCCGATCCGTCAGGAAGTCAGTGATCCACCTGCAGGTGGAGTCGGGCACGTTGAGCTGGGAGAGCTTGTCCTGGAGCAGAGCAGGGAGGATGGTGTTGAATGCAGAGCTGAAGTCCACAAACAGGATCCTGGCGTAGGTTCCCGGGGAGTCCAGATGCTGCAGGATGAAGTGGAGTGCCAGGTTGATGGCGTTATCTACAGACCTGTTGTCTCTGTAGGCGAACTGCAGGGGGTCCAGCAGGGGGTCCAGCAGGGGGTCCAGCAGGGAGGAGGTGAAGGACTTGAGGTGGGGCAAGACCAGGCGTTCAAATGACTTCATGACTACAGACGTCAGCGCCACTGGCCTGAAGTCATGAAGTCCAGTGATCCAGGGGTTCCCTCATCAGGATTTGGTGTTAGCGCTCCATCTACTGGCAGCAAAGGGAATTACAAAGGGGAAATAAACAAGTTAGCTCGCCCCGGCATGCTAATGTGGCACAGAGTAGTATTGAAATGCTCCGAACGACTCTGGAGATGATTTATGGGGTTGAAAACAGCACAACTTCAGATTCAGATTTTCTTCTTAAGATTTAGTACAGACTTGGACACGCCAAAGATGATTACATCTTTAAAAATGATGGCTCTGAAATGACACAATAAATGATGATTTCCCTGTCATTTGTGGTTCCCCCTCTTCAGAAGAGGCTAAACGTGTGTCTGACTGGTTCACCCAAACGACGGCGGTCACATGATCAGTCCGCCTGCTGTAGAAGCTGTTGTGAGGGACTCTGTAAGCTCTTTACGCAGCTTTACCTCAGAACAACATATGGAAGCGGAGCAGGCCAAGAGGTGAGCCCAGGTTTGACTCAAGCAGGTCAGCGTGGAACACTTGAAAACTGAGTGGGATTTACCTTCATTATCAGTCATAGAAATATCCCAGAAAATATGTTTTAGATTTACCTAAATGAAGGAGATCCTACAGGTAACAAAACATATTAAAACAAATATTTAGTTTTTTGATCAGTTTGCTCTCTCAGCACTGTTTCATGAGTAAATAATCTGAGGTTTTAATATTTAATTTAATTGTAGAAAAAAATCCGTTGTACCATCTGGACAAAAAAACCAGATGATTCCAGATGATACAACTGAGTTCTTTCTACGAGGGAACACTCCTGGACAAGTGAGGGATTAAACCGATGAATTCAATTGAATCCACGTTCCACCCCAGTTATAAACATTGCCATGTAAAAGCTTTGTGAAAAACTCAGACCTCTGCACACTGCATTCATCTAATTATTCAACATTTGATCTTTTCAAACTCGTAAGACCGTGTGAGTCTGGAGGAAGCGTGGGGATGAGAGCTGATGATCAGGAGGCTTCAGATCATCTCAATCTGTTCTAGTGCCAGAGAACTGGACGCATGTGAATCGGAGGAAGAAAGGTTTAAATGACTATTTCCTTATTTCAGTGTTCGAGAATTAGGTACGTAGGCTTTAACCCGAGTAAGGCCCAAAGTAGGGCCGTGAGCAGGTCCTTGAGGGCCGCACAATCAGTCAAATATATTTCATATGAGATCGGGCTCCTGGTTACATTTCTCTCCATTTACCTCCAGTATAAGATCAGCGTCGTCCCAATCATCACGTCCTCTAAAACACGCAGAAAACACAGTTCTACAACATCTAAAACACAATCTGTCCTTCAGGAAAAGCCTTTCTGCTCTGCACGAGAAGGAACAAGCTTTTAGCTCCACTGGAACATGTGGATGGAGCAGGAGGAAGCAGTGGTCACAGTGTTTATGGGGAATGGAACAACCAGAATTTACAGGAGAACGTTCTAGTTCTAGTCCTCTGTTAATTAAAGTGAGGTCTCATAAAGCAGGATTAACACAGACTGCACATGTGCAGCTCTGGAGCAGTGGCCGCAGGAATTCAAATGAGTAAAAGTACCGAGAGGAGCTCCGGCCACACGCGCCGGGTCCAGAGTGAGCGAGGCACAAGACACACACGTGACACACACGTGACACACACACGTGACACACACGTGACACACACGTGACACACACGTGACACACACGTGACACACACACGTGACACACACACGTGACACACACACGTGACACACACACACGTGACACACACCACACTGACACACACACAGTGCACACACACACACGTGACACACACACGTGCACACACACACACGTGACACACACACGGTGACACACCACAACACACATGACACACACACGTGACACACACACACACACACACGTGACACACACACACACGTAACACACACACGTAACACACACACGTGACACACACACGTGACACACACACGTGAAACGCATCCAGCCGCTGCAAACAAGGGTCCGCTCATTGTCAGGGGGCATTTGAACTGCAAGATAAGTACGTTTTATGTCATGGAGGGAAACAGTCCATGCAAAACGACACCGTCTCCATGGTGACAAACGTGGTACCTGTGCAGGGACACTGTGGAAGACCCTTGGTGGCGACTGCGCAGGCGTTTGGACACTGACTGCGTCTGTCAACGCTGCAGTTCACGGGAGCTTGTTTTGAAGAGGGCTCTGAACACACCGTTCTTGAACCGGGTCCAAAGATATCACCAGAGGCGTGGCGGCAAACGCAGAACGTTCCAGTGTGTGACGCATCCTGGAAACATAGGAGCGATCAGATCCTTCAGATGTTTCAGGGACGGGCACCAGGACTGGTCCAGAGTCAGGGGTTTCCACTTCCTGTTTACACGCAATTCTAAGGATTTTCACTTTTCAAAATAAATAAGGTTTCGATTTGAAATGTTAATAACTACGGCAACAGATAAACAAGAGGGTCACTGGTACAATTCCCAGCCCACTGTGTCGCTTCCCCTCTGTTTGGGAAGGGCATCTGGCAAAGACGGACCATCTGAGTGAGGTGGTGACCAACAGGGGATGAAAATAACACTGAAAAAGAACACCTCCACAGAAAAGGGACGCACATGCAAACCAAAGAAAATGCGCCTTTTTCCCTGAAGACAAATATATCCATCAATTGTGTCCATGGCAGGAGCTTTGAGGCCCAAATCCAGTGCTGAAATCCAGTGGGATGGTGATATTTCTGAGCCACAGGGTCCCGAACCACGTGGTGATGCTGGGCCTCCTGCCACGGTTCCTCCAGCAGTTCCCTGAGAATGGAGAGCACTTTGACCGGACACATTTTTCCGACAGAATTCCTTCCAGACATGTGAGTCTGTGGTCCTCCATTGGGATGTCTCCTTCTTGTTTATTTAGTAGAAGGGTTGTCCAGATGAATAATGCATTTATATAACTTAGATATTATTCCCTTGAAAGATCTGAGTTAGATGCCTCAGTCAGAGAGTCGGACATTGTTTTGTAAATGAACATTATTCTTCACCAATATCAGAGCTTTTCATTGGATTTTCTTTGACATTCTGGTGGAGAAATGCTCCTTTTCCAGGTCCATATATCTTCACCTGGTGCGTTCCTCACTGAGATGACCTTCAGCCAGCAGTGAGAGACCAAAGTCCTCAATTTGCAGGACGTGAGCGACAGTTATTTCACCCTGGAGAGACTGGAGTTTATCTTTGATGACATGTCAATGATAGATGCGAGCGTAGATCTTGATTTATCGCTGAGGGGCCATTGCAGCGCAGCCAGCAGTTTAAAAACAGTCATATACAAAATATCACAGTATTTAGCCGGGGAAACAGTAAAAGGTACAGTTCTGCAGTAAGTTAGCACAGGTAAAGTGCAGCAGTCACATGATCTCAGCCTTGAACTGTGATGGCAGTGTCTGAACAGGATCTGCAAGAATCTTCCTGGTTTTGGTCACTGACCTTATTTTAGACAGGTCCAGAATATGCCCATAATGTGACCGCACAACAATTATTCAGGTTCATCAAACTGAACCAACAAAGAAAAGAAAACGTTAAAACCGATTCCATAAAACAACTGTAAAACCTTTTCATGAAGACACGCCCATTGTAGACCATGGACCAAAGAGGGCCAGGCTATGGTCCTTAGAGACACAATTACCAAATCATCTGTGAACGTTTTGTGCAGATTTGTGTAAAGAACAAAAAAACCAGGGGGACAGAATACAGCCCTGTGGAACGCCAGTGGATGACATCACAACATTGGACAGTGTTTCATGTCATTTGTCTCAAAGCCAATGAAAGGACTTGATCCATTAGATTACGATTGCAAGTCTCTAACAAATAGTGACACAACATTTGGGCACCAGATGCCCTACCTGGCACTGGCTCCGGCGCTTGGGAGCACACTGTGACGCCCTCGGGCTGATTCCACGGTGCAGGAACAGTAGGCACGTCCAGCTGGCGTCTGTTTGGTGCATCCTTGTGTGTTTTTTGCACATTTGTTGATCTGGGTTGTGATTCCAGGCTTAGAACCTGAACTTTCACTCTAAAAACACACCTCTTTTGATGCTAAGCTCTTCGTTGAATGGCAACGTTATTATGTTTAATTGCTTTCTTATTTTGATTCTGTGAAGCACATTCTGGACCTTTTGGCTGTTGAAAATCGCTCTACAAAAACATGAATTTGGATCGATGTGTGTGTAACTAATGGTGTGTCCACAGTCGACAAAAACCAAAAACCATAAACTCCATGACATCGGAAGCGTTACAAGATCTTTAAATGTTATGACGCTATTGAACCCGAAAAGAGAACGTAGACATGATGTGCTTTACTGCGTTCAACTAGAGCCTGACCCTTGAGACCGCCCATGGCCACGAGCCCGGGCGACGCCGTGGAGATCCAGAGCCGGGTTAGTGACCAGTCGTGTCATAGCTACAATATGACATCACACATCGGGTAAATTCCGAACGGAATGTTTTTGATGCTGGAAAGGAGGGGACTGTGTTGAAGTGGGTTTGTGACGAGGGGCCGTGTGTGACGAGGGGCCGTGTGTGACGAGGGGCCGTTTGTGACGAGGGGCCGTGTGTGAGGGGCCGTGTGTGACGAGGGGCCGTGTGTGACGAGGGGCCGTGTGTGACGAGGGGCCGTTTTTGTGACGAGGGGCCGTGTGTGATGACGGGGCCGTTTTGTGACGAGGGGCCCCGTTCGAGTGTGATGAGGGGCCGCGTGGGATGAGGGGCCGTGTGTGATGAGGGGCCGTGTGTGATGAGGGGCCGTTTGTTGACGGGGCCCGTGGTGACGAGGGGCCGTGTGTGACGAGGGGCCGTTTGTGACGAGGGGCCGTGTGTGACGAGGGGCCGTGTGTGACGAGGGGCCGTTTGTGAACGAGGGGCCGTGTGTTGACGAGGGGCCGTGTGTGACGAGGGGCCGTTTTTGTGACGAGGGGCGTGTGTGACGTGTGTGACGAGGGGCCGTGTGTGACGAGGGGCCCGTGGTGTGACGAGGGGCCGTTTGTGACGAGGGGGCCGTTTGTGACGAGGGGCCGTGTGTGACGAGGGGCCGTGTGGGATGAGGGGCGTGTGGGATGAGGGCCGTGTGTGACGAGGGGCCGTGTGTGATGAGGGGCCGTGTGTGATGAGGGGCCGAGTGTGACGAGGGGCCGTGTTGTGACGAGGGGGCCGAGTGTGACGAAGGGGCCGAGTGTGACGAGGTGACGAGTGTGCCGTGTGGGCCGTGTGGGAGAGGGCCGTGTGGGATGAGGGCCGTGTGTGACGAGGGGCCGTGTGTGATGAGGGGCCGTGTGTGTGTGAGGGGCCGTGTGTGACGAGGGGCCGTGTGTGATGAGGGGCCGTGTGTGACGAGGGGCCGTGTGTGATGAGGGGCCGTGTGTGATGAGGGGCCGTGTGTGAGGGGCCGTGTGATGAGGGGCCGTGTGGGATGAGGGGCCGTGGTGATAGGGGCCGTGTGTGATGAGGGGCCGTGTGTGATGAGGGGCCCGGTGGGATGAGGGGCGTGTGGGATGAGGGGCCGTGGTGTGATGAGGGGCCGTGTGGGATGAGGGCCGTGTGTGACGAGGGGCCGTGTGTGAGAGGGGCCGTGTGTGATGAGGGCCGTTTGTGACGAGGGGCCGTGTGTGATGAGGGCCGTGTGGGATGAGGGGCCGGTGTGTGATGAGGGGCCGTGTGTGATGAGGGCCGTGTGTGATGAGGGGCCGTTTGTGACGAGGGGCCGTGTGGGATGAGGGGCCGTGTGGGATGAGGGGCCGTGTGTGATGAGGGGGCCGTGTTGTTGTGTGTGATGAGGGGCCGTGTGTCCAACCGCGTTATAACGTGAAACATCTACGTTTGTGGATCATATATTTCCGTTAAGCAGAAGAATTATTCATTTTTTTTATGGGTGAAGATGGCATTGAAGTGTCTGGGGAGGGGGAGGTTTCTGTTAACTTTGATTATGGATACATTTGATCTAACTACGCCTGCGTCTGAAGAACTACAAACCGGGCTCAGATCTGGTTTAGACCCTGCTCTGTACCGTGCTCACATCCGGACCAGGCTCCGGTCTGGACCGGGCTCACATCCGGACCAGGCTCCGGTCTGGACCGGGCTCAGATCCGGACCAGGCTCAGGTCTGGACCGGGCTCAGATCTGGTTTAGACCCTGCTCTGTACCGGGCTCACATCCGGACCAGGCTCAGGTCTGGACCGGGCTCAGATCCGGACCAGGCTCAGGTCTGGACCGGGCTCAGATCCGGACCAGACTCAGGTCTGGACCGGGCTCAGATCTGAAGCATCTCTTTTTCAGGGGCGTCCTGGCCCCCAGAGGGGAGGAGCCTGTTGTGGGAGTGTAGCTGCATTTGAATCCCTTTGATTATCAGTCCCACTGAAACGATCAATCATAATTATGATTGGATTATTGTCAATATTTAGTCATAATTCTTTTGTTTTTGCTTTTCACCTTTAAACTGAACCATACGATTTTAACAAATGTGTTTGTGTGAGCTTATTCTGCTGCTCCAATCAGCTCCACCTGTGCCCCTGAGCCCCGCCCCCTTCCCTTTAGCCGGACCCCTATTGGCTGAGCTGTGCCAGTCTCTGCCTGATCTTCATCAGAGTGACTCAGTTTGGTTTGGTTTTTCAACTCAGAAGTTTCTTCAAAACTCTGCCTAAGTTTAGGTTATAACATGGTTATAACATGGTTATAACATGGTTATAACATGGTTCCCTCGTCAAAAACTTAGCCGGAGCTTCATTCATGCTAGTTCTCTCTCCCTGAGCCTCAGAAAACACTGAGATTCAAATGTATGATGTCCCCCATGTCTCCAATCATCCCCAGACCCGCCCTGAGCATGTGTTTATTTACCCGTGGTAATTCCCTCTGCTGCCAGTAGATGCTTCCGTTCCTGATGAGGGTGCGCCGCACAGATATCAGGTAAAGTATATCTTCAGTAGATATATTGTTTTAAGTTCTAAAACACGAGATGTAAAGGGTTCGTTATTATAACTAGTGCATAATGTGTCCTTTAAGTTACATTAAAAATGAACATATTTGTTTTATGTCCCGATCATCAGCGTTACTCCCACCGCACCTGTACGACGGTTGCCAGGGGGACGTCAAGGCGGCGTATGCTTTTTCTTGGCCCTGGAACAGTCTTAACAGGATTAGGCTGATCCCGATCGACGGGATTGGGCCGCGTGGACAGCTGCAGGCGCCCATTAAGTGAGACCACGATGTCCTGGACCCAGGTGTTCGTCTGGTTCAGGAGGGTCTTATCAGGAGGGTCTTATCAGGAGCGGGCGGGGGGTGGTCCTGCCCAGATTTGGGACCGGGGGCCAGCTGGAGGCGCAGGAAACACACGAGGATCAAATGAAAGGTTCAAGATGATTCAGGAGTTTGAGGACACGAGGAGCGTGTTCAAGTGTGGAAAATGAGATCTGACCGTTTGCTGACCATATTTATGCCAAACCTTCTGGCCAAACGGCTGAATGTTATTGCCAAAAGAGGGTTTCCATGGAGACAAGCAGGTGGAGTCGGGCTTGCTCAGATGCATGCTTTTTTTTATTACATTTTTCAACACAATAAAATATTGAAATGATTTTTTTTTTTCAATATATTTTTGGCTTAAAAGTTACTTCATGAGGCTTCCATAATATACTGTACACTGTAGTTTGTTTGTTTTTTAACTGTAACGAGTAACAAAGTCTTTAAAAACTGTAAATGTCGAGTAAAAATGTGTGAGTTTTGAAACCGCCAGAGTTTTCGCCTCGTGAACATGAATCGCTTGGATTCTACTCCATCTTATCAAGTTTGTTATATTTGTCTATTGACGAAAACTATAAAAAGAAGCATTACTGGACACTAAATCAGCTCCATAGCTCCAGTGCGCCCCTTCAGTGGACATGAGCCCCCGAAAAGCCCCCGAAAAGCCCCCGAAAAGCCCCAGAAAAGCCCCAGAAAAGCCTGACAGTCTTATCAGTCGCATGCGCTCGCTGGTTCTGGATTCTTGAGTAAATCCTTGCTTAGGTCTAACTTAAACCTGATGTTTGGACTCTTCCTTCAGGAATGACTGCGCCGAGGCGTTCAGACACAGAAGATACAAGACAGATTTTGGGAAGTTTGAGCGATTTGTCATTAACTCAAAGGATTTAGGCTCCAGGCTCCTCGAAGACACACGAGGGCGGCTACGACCGGCTCCAAGACTGGTCCTGGGCCCACAGACCGGCTCCAAGACTGGTCCTGGGCCCACAGACCGGCTCCAAGACTGGTCCTGGGCCCACAGACCGGCTCCAAGACTGGTCCTGGGCCTGGTCCTGGGCCCACAGACCGGCTCCAAGACTGGTCCTGGGCCCACAGACCGGCTCCAAGACTGGTCCTGGGCCACAGACCGGCTCCAAGACTGGTCCTCACAGGGCTCCACGGTCCTGGGCCAGACCGGCTCCAAGACTGGTCCTGGGCCCACAGACCGGCTCCAAGACTGGTCCTGGGCCCACAGACCGGCTCCACTGCATTTTGGCATGGTTCTTTTGTGAAAGAACACATTTTCATGTATGACTCCGGGTCCAGAGGTCCAGAGCCATGGTATAGACCTAAAGTAGTCCGGTTTATGACCTGGTTTGGATCTGGAACTTGGAAGGCCAAATCTTTTCTTAGGTGAGATCTCTGGTGGGTCCAGAACAGGGTCTAAACCAGATCTGAGCCCGGTCCAGAGCAGGGTCTAAACCAGAGCTGAGCCCGGTCCAGAGCAGGGTCTAAACCAGATCTGAGCCCGGTCCAGAGAGGGTCTAAACCAGAGCTGAGCCCCGTCCAGAGCAGGGTCTAAACCAGATCTGAGCCCGGTCCAGAGCAGGGTCTAAACCAGAGCTGAGCCCGGTCCAGAGCAGGGTCTAAACCAGAGCTGAGCCCGGTCCGTACCAGGTCCTAAACCAGATCTGAGCCCAGTCCGGACCAGGTCCTAAACCAGATCTGAGCCCAGTCCGGACCAGGTCCTAAACCAGATCTGAGCCCGGCCCCGGAGGCTTCGTCGTTGGAGTGAAAGGCCTACGTGCACGGTAGGTCCGACCACTGTGAGTGACGCGTGGGTCCTAGTCTTGGCTTAAACCCGGTCTTGTCCCAGGTCAGGTTTCTGGTCAACACTGGGTTTGCATTGCCGGTGAGTCGTGAATCGTATTGACCTGATTCCGCCCCGCCCACTTTTCCCTCTTCCTCCCACGTCATCACCACTTCCGTTGTAATCACACTTCCGGTCCAGCAGGAACACAAACGTGCTCTCAGGTTATTTTCTCTGGAGGTCGCGCCCTGTGCCCACCTATGATGGCGGCGCCCAGGCGGGCTTCCGGAATAAGGTGAATAGAGATGAAACATTAAATTGTGGTGGGATTTTGTAGCCCTTCGAAAAATCTGCCCCCTGGAAAATATACTTGGAGCCCCCTGGTCAAACATATTCTGCATTCTTGTGGCATTGGCGCTGACCAGGCCCGAGCGTGCTGAGGTTCGAAGCTACTGTTTTGGGCTTTTCGTTTTGTGCCCACTAAAACTGGCGTGACCCGTCTTACATGCAGGGGGATACGACACTTCTTAAACTCCTCCCACTGTCACTTTGTGCACTACAACTGTACATTTAACTGTAACCTTGTGTACATAGTAATGCCTATTTTTATTTGATACTATAGTCATCTTAAATTGTTCTTCATTCGTGCCCTTTGGATTTCATACATGTTGTTTTATTATTGCTCAGTGTTTTAAGGTCGAGACAAGGTCATGTGTCTGTGAAGTTTGTTTATTGACAATGACAATAAACCCTCTGATTCTGATTCTGATTCTGATTCTGATTCTGATTCTGATGGTTTCCATGGCTAAGGATTGCATAAGCAATTTTAAACAAGACACTTCATTCGCTCACCTCGCCACAGAGTTACCGTGCACTGGTGTGTGAATGGGTGAATGGCACTGGTGTGTGAATGGGTGAATGGCACTGGTGTGTGAATGGGTGAATGGCACTGGTGTGTGAATGGCACTGGTGTGTGAATGGGTGAATGGCACTGGAGTGTGAATGGGTGAATGGCACTGGTGTGTGAATGAGTGAATGGCACTGGTGTGTGAATGAGTGAATGGCACTGGTGTGTGAATGGGTGAATGGCACTGGTGTGTGAATGGGTGAATGGCACTGGAGTGTGAATGGGTGAATGGCACTGGTGTGTGAATGAGTGAATGGCACTGGTGTGTGACTGGTTGAATGGCACTGGTGTGTGAATGGGTGAATGGCACTGGTGTGTGAATGGGTGAATGGCACTGCAGTGTGAATGGGTGAATGGTTCCATAATGTAAAGTGTTGTGACTACCTGGAAGTAAGGTGACCAATCAGGACGAGAGTTGCTAGAGCAAAGCAGCACGAAGCAGAGCGAGTCGAAGTCAAAGACTAAAAAGCAGTTTTTAAGAAAACGGAAGGATTTTGATTCAACAAAAAGTTAACGATCTAAAAATAAGCAAACATTTCACTAAATCTGGCCTTTGTGAAAGCTGTGAAAGCCAAATTTAGCAAATAGATGACTGTCCCTTCTGCAGGAAAGAAACCTCGGGAGAATCACAGTGAAGGAGAGATCTTACTCCCACGGACGGACACGCTGCAGATGGTCCAGGACCGACGCTTCCATTTGCAGAAGGACTGTGGAGCCAGAACCATCTGGAGGAGAGGGAGGTTCATCTAGATATAGTGCATCCAGGCAGATGAAGAGCCGTTCATCCGGAGTAGAGAGCGTTCCTCAGGCAGTTGAGGAGCATCTGGAGCAGGTCAAACATTCAGGCGTGTGTGTCCGGTCCAAGACCTGGGACGCTTACGTGCACTACTTTATCACCTGTTGGACTAAACTAAAACTGGCCTGCCCCATAGTGGACATTTGGACGCAGCTGTGTCTGAAGTCAAGCATGATAATGTACTTGGGCCTCAAAACCCCATGGACACAGTGGATGGATACCTGTGGAACATACAGCTGGACTGGACTGATATAACAGACATACGCAAACGGAAAAAATAACCTCAAGACTCAACTAAAAAATAGACTCATTTAAAAAACAATGGACAAAATGGGACAATTATCCACAACCTAATACGCTCTAATTCCCCTGTTTTATTTATTTATTTATGTATGTATGTATTCATGTTTTCATGTATTCATGTATGTATTTATTTCTTCCTTTATTTTGATGCCACTCCCGTATTTCCTTTACTTGCCGTATGTTCTGTCTGTTCCAGCTCATTATTTGCGTGTATTTTGTTGTTGATCTATGTTTAATAAAAAAAAATAGCAAACATGAAACAATAAATAATAATAGTTTGGGTGAATGTCTTGAATGGAGGGCAGTGGCAGAGTGGTTATCCTGTCTCCTCCTGTGTGAACTGCAGGCTCAGCTGGCACGCATTCAGGACTATTACAACTGGTTTATTTTAATTGGCTTTTTATTCCAGGTTGTCTTGCCTACAGTCGAGCGGAGGAGTTGTCAAAAGGGAGTCGCCTCGACTGGAGCTGGAAATCCTCTGGCCACCAAACCGGTTCTGACATTTGCACAAGCTTTAATGGCCACTCAGTTTTTTGTCTGTTTTTTAGGTTCTATCTTATTATGGGCAGTTTTAATAACAGACTGTGATCAGCACTAGATCTTGTTTCTCTAATTAAAACAACAAAGTGGAGGAAAAGTGGAGGAAAAACGACTAAATCACCAACTCTTCAACAACCGACAGAGAATATGACACTGCAGTACTGAAGTCCAGATACAATTACTTCATAAAATAATCACCAACAATAAAAGTAAACCCAAAGTCCTCTTCTCAAGCAGTGACGACATGTTGAATCCTGATTTGAGCCCTTCTCCTTTGACTCATGTGACATTTGATCCAAACCTTTACTTCACCCGGCGTTTGACTTTCCCTGAGGAGGCACGGGACAGTTTCACACGCCACATGTCATTTAGATTCAATTCCAAAACAATTTCAAAATAATCGTATGAATCATTTAGAGACGATGAGCGGCTCTCTTCAGACGGGGGTCAGTCCAGCGGCCGCGGTGAGACCCCTGCTGGAGAAGAGCAATTTAGATGTGAACTATTTTTGAACATGCGTGCGTAAATTGCCCCCTTGTGCAGGTGTTCCCAAACTATTCAGGCCGGGAACCCCAGAACAACCATGCAACCGACCCGGGACCCCCGCTGCAAAAGGAAGTCTGCAATCGTGGCAGGTGCAAAACTTTTAAAGTCTGATTTAATTGTGTTTACTTTAAGTAATTTGACATAATTTTACGTTTTCAAATAAAAATACATTAAATACAGTTTACTATATTAATTTTAAAATCAACATCTCCCAAGTCATCTTGCGACCCGCCCTTTGGGCACCACTGCCTCGTGAATGAATGTGAGAGTGAATGTTTGTGTGTCTCTTGTGTGTCTCTGTTCACCGTGCGAGACCCCGGCCCACAGTGAATAACATTTACACACCAGTGTCTGACGTTGAGAAAAACCTTCAGAAACACACGGCATGAACCCATGAACCCATGAACCCATGAACCCATGAACCCATGAACCCATGAACCCATGAACCCATGAACCCATGAACCCATGAACCCATGAACGTCTCGTCCCTTTGATGAGCATTTTACACTAGTTTAGACTAAATTATGATTCTTTTGCTACAGTGGACCACACTATTCTTTCAAACAGATTCAAACACCTGGTGGCCTCTCTGGTACTGCACACAAATGGTTACTTCTTACCTCACAGACAGAACGTTCGTGGTGAAGCTCCATAAAATCACATGTGGCGTTCCCCAGGGTTCGATCGGGTTGTGATTTTGAAGGTTACAAACTGAGCTGACCTTTGTCGCCCCATTCTCGGGTAAACACAGAGACGCTGATGCTTTTATCACCGCCGTGTGGACCACTGTGAGGCCCTGCTCTCTGGTCTTCCCAACAAGAGTATTTCAGATTTATCACAAAATTCAGGACCGCGTGCCCTGACTGAGAAGAATCCAGGTGCATTGTTGAAAAATGGATTTCTGCACTTTTGTGACTTGAACTAATGCCAACATTGGACGCCCTCAGCCCCAGCTTCTGTCCAGGGTGAATGGCTGGATGAATTTCATCATCATGACAAAGAAGAGTTTCACAGACTTTGGCGGGTTATAAAACATGTTCTGGTTCTTTTGGATGGAGACAGGATTTTCAGTCAAAAAAAGAGCTCCGGGTGAAGAATCTCAAACGCGTTTTCTGTTTTGCCTGATTCTGATGGATCATTTGTGACCGTGTGAAACATGTTGAAGGCCTGAGCAACGCTGCATAAAAAAGTGAGTTCTAACTGCAGCAGCTGACAGGCGTTAGTATATGACGGATCTTCAAGACCAGAAAAGCCAGTAAGACCTTCTGGAGAAGGTATGCGAACTAAGAGCCAGATAAATCAAGTGTTTGCTCATGTATGAAACAAAAAAGACGCTAAAAATGGAGCAAATCCCACACACTTTGGTTTCACAGACGACAAGCACTAAAGGAGAAAAGGAGATGACAAACATGAGCTCTGCTAAAGTGCAGCGTGGAACTCAAGGAAGTACAAGCGCCGTGAGGACTAGTACGACAAAAGGACACAAAATGAACTGACCAGAAATAAAGTCCTGTTCGTAAAGGTAAAGATCTGCGGAATCCACAGCCAGGAATCCACGTTCTTCATCACGTTGGCAAAAACCTTAATATAAAGTCTTTATTGGGCCGTCAAATTTGTATTTATAAAATGTCTTGTGAGCACAAAGTAGGGCCTTAGTCAAAGTGATTTACAGAACAAGATGTTTGAAAAAATTAAAAGTATATATTTTTTATACACTTTTTTATTGTTCCACTCGGCTGTTCTTGCCAAAACGTGATTTTTTTTTGCCCTTTAGAAAGCTAAAGCAATGGAGAATGACAACTAATATAATAATAATGATAATGATACGTTATGCTTATTATTGTAAGGAAACGCTGAATATACTGGGCCCTTCATAATACATGACCCTGGCGTTGTTCCGCTCCTCGAGGATGTTTTGTCTCCAGCAGTGGTCGGACCAACAGGAGCTGGTCGTCTCTGGACTCAGAGTGGTTTAGTTTCTGTTCTACAACATTGGCCCCAGGTTTAACCGGCTTATACGCGGCTCATTACTGCAGCTCCAATTAACATGCCACAGTTTGTCTGGCCTGGGGCGAGCCCGCGGGGTCTGGGGGAAGCCCTTTCATCAGACACCACGGAGGGGAGTGCAGGCGCCCACGGTGAGCACAAGCAAAAGCAGCGTAGGACACGAGCACCGGGGGGGGTGCTACCTCAAAAAGAGCATGCTTGGGATCACCGCAAAGCAGGACCTGGAGCCTGCGGAGGTGTTGTGCCCGGGGTAGACTGGCTTTAGACTGTGCTCTGTGGCCTAGACCCATGTTAGAGTGGAGACGGTGGAGACGGTGGAGAAGGTGTAGACGCTGGAGAAGCTGGAGATGCTGGAGACGCTGGAGACGGTGGAGACGCTGGAGATGCTGGAGACGGTGGAGAGGCTGGCGATGGTGGAGACGGTGGAGACGGTGGAGATGGTGGAGATGCTGGACACACTAGAGACAGTGGAGAGGCTGGAGATGGTGGAGACGGTGGAGACACTGGAGATGGTGGAGATGCTGGACCACTAAAGACAGTGGAGAGGCTTGGAGATGGTGGAGGATGGTGGAGACACTGGAGATCGCTGGAGATGGTGGAAGGAGATGGTAGACGCTGGAAGATGTGGCGATGGCTGGACACAACTAGAGACAGTGGAGAGGCTGGAGATGGTGGAGACGGTGGAGACACTGGAGATGCTGGCTGGAGATGGTGGAGACGGTGGAGACACTGGAGATGCTGGAGACGGTGGAGAGGCTGGCGATGGTGGAGATGGTGGAGACGGTGGAGACGGTGGAGACGGTGGAGACGGTGGAGACGGTGGAGACGGTGGAGACACTGGAGACGCTGGAGATGGAAATAGTCCAAGTGGAACATATGGGACAATGCACACGTATAAATCCCTAAATCCATGTGACTAAAGCTACTGTACAGTGTGGTAATCCCCTGGCCTGACCGAGACCCCACACTCTGTAAATACTTTACAAAGACAATTAGGTCTGCAATCATATCCTGTCTCCCAGATTTCCAAAGGGCGTGATTGATAGGATTGACATGGAGGCTTACGGGGACAAAATAACACATAGGGAGGCGGAGTCAACCAGAGAAGCACTAAACTTTATACATCTGAGCTAAATAAAGTTAGAATTTGTCCTGAATGTTGTGAGAATATTTGAGAGGAGACGTCTTCCTTTTGAGAGACTCGCGACACAAATTGGCGGCGGTGGTTGGACCGTCCCGGGTTTGGAGAGCTTTTTGGACGCCTGTCTGTGGTCCCATTCCAGACCCTCCTGCATTTGAACAGAATGTGGACGAGACCGGCTGGTCGGGCCAGTAATCCCGCAGTGAAGTACTCCTGAGATTTAGGTATCTCTCACAAGGGAAGTTCATGCTCTGATTTGCCTACAATGCCGCGGGGGAAACTTTATTGTCCCACTAAAGTAGAAAGGAGATTTGCAGAACCTCTAAACATAAGATAATAATAAAAACTATAAACCGAACGTGACTGAAGCGTTCTGCATAATCCTCTGTTTTGATTTAAGTCCAGAACCTTCACCAGACTCTGATCGTGTCCGAAGCCAACTTCAATCCTATCAGTATTCTTACAAGAAAATATAACATTTTACCCGTAGAGTATAAAGTTTTGGCGTGGGAGCGTGTTGGCTGTGGCCACAGGGTGGTCCACACGATGTAGCAAAGGATTCTTGAGCGTTAAGACTGTGGATTAGCTTTACTAATGCACACTTGAACTGACTCGTTTCACCAGGGCATTTGAACCCCAAACGCAGGCCTGTGTTGCATCACGGCCTCGGACAGCGGACCAGGCCGGGGTGTGCAGATTCCTGCCGTATCTGAGGAACATCTCCCTCTGAAGTTCAAATAGCCTCATCCAGACTCGCAGCGTATCAATAAAGATAAGAACGGGACACAAGGTTTACGTGCCCAATCACCAGAGCGTGAGTTCAAGTGTGCGGTGGGGAAGAAACATGGCTCTCGTTAAAGGTGCAAGTGACTGTTGACCTTCAATTCCATTCATTTTTATAGAGCCTAAAATCACAGCAGACGTCGCCTCGCAGGGCTTCACCGAGCTGATGCTTTTACCAATAGAAAGCTGAAGATCGAACAATGCAGCAGATAAGACTAATAGATTAACCAATGTTCACAGGGAATAAGCAAATGGAGAACTGCCCCAGAGCGCCCCCTGTCTTTAGACCCTCCGTCAAGTCAAGTCAAGCCTCTAACCATCTTTCTCTTCATTATTATCTCACTCAAATACACAGTGTGATTAATGCATTAAAATCACACGCCCACTGACACTGCCACTGCACTGACTCGGCCCACCATCTTATGTTTTCATCTTTAATCCCACTCAGCTGCAGCTATCACAGTGCATTTGTTGTCCAGGCCGGCGGAGGTTTTAAAGGAACGATCCACGGGTGCCACAGATTATGCCTATACAAGCATAATGTCTTCTTTAGGTCGTTTTAGATTCAAATTGTAGTTTAATAGACGTCTCCGGTCATTCGTCACTTCCTGTGCCACCAGGATGTACCCGCCTCCTCCACATATTGATACTGGCGACACAGCAGGAGAACATTTTAATTCAATACATATATTTTATAGTTTGTTTTCACCCAAAAGGGAGCGTGGCCGCAGCACTAGCCCAAAAGTACCCGTATGACCGGAGACATCTATACGAGCAAAATCTAATCTTTGCAGCTACACTTGCATTATCTTGCCCCAGGGCGCCTCTGGCTGCACCTCTCCCCTTCTATACCTGACGCTAAAGAACTCCAGTTTAAAGCTCCTCCTTCCTGCTGCCCGTCCTGTGTCAGGGTCGAGGACAGACGCTGGGGGATGATCCTTTGCTGGTGCGATGCCAAAGCGAGGCCAATGAGTTCAAAGCGCGGCAGAAAATAGAAAGTGATCTAATCCCGAAGTGTGAGCTCTGTCTGAGTGGCTCCTGTGGACGGTCTGCAGACGCTGAAGGTTTACACAGCATGCGCGGCCCCCCAAACTCACACCGCACACTGCAGTCGTGCACAGGGGGGATTTGTGGTGGTCGCAGCGATTACAATACGCACTTGCCGAAGCTGAGCAGTGGCGGCCGGTGAAGCAAACACAAGGGGGGGCTCTTGCACAGAATGATATTTTGTGGAAAAGTAACTTAGTAACTTACTGATTTACTTTGTGCATCTGGAGTTTTGGAGGCGTTAGCAGCATTAGCAGCATTAGCAGCGTTAGCAGCGTTAGCTTCATCTGTTGTCCGAAGCTCGACCCAGTGTGTGTATTATTCTTATTTTCTCTGTCAAAAGTTACATAAATACATCTCAAGTCTTAGTAATGAGCAGGAAATCGGATGAGCTCGTAACCAGGGACGTCGCGTGGTTTCCTCGGCCCCCTGAAAACACATTTCTCTAACTCCTACTTCCTAAATAACTCTGTGCATGGACGTCACTTTGAAGCTCAGGAAAAATAACTGAAGAAAAAAGTCTCTCGGAGTCTCTCCAAGTCTCTCCAAACAGTCTCTCCGGAGTCTCTCCAGAGTCTCTCCAGAGTCTCTCAGAGTCTCCAGTCTCTCCAAGTCTCTCCAGAGTCTCTCCGGAGTCTCTCCAGAGTCTCTCCAGAGTCTCTCCAAAGTCCTCCGGAGTCTCTCCAGGAGTCTCTCGGAAGAGTCTCTCCAGAGTCTCTCCGGAGTCTCTCTCGGCAGGAACTCTCCAAATCTCGAGAGTCCCTCAAAGTCTCTCCAAGAGTCTCTCCGGAGCTCTCCAAGTCTTCCGGAGTCTCTCCTTCCAAAGTCTCTCCGGAGTCTCTCCAGAGTCTCTCCGGAGTCTCTCGGAGTCTCTCCTTGGAGTCTCTCCAAACGTCTCGCCAGAGTCTCTCCCAGAGTCTCTCAAGTCTCGCCAGAGTCTCTCCAGAGTCTCTCCGGAGTCTCTCCAAAGTCTCTCCGGAGTCTCTCCAAAGTCTCTCCAGTCTCTCCGGAGTCTCTCCGGAGTCTCTCCAGAGTCTCTCCAAAGTCTCTCCAGAGTCTCTCCGGATCTCTCCAGAGTCTCTCCAAAGTCTCTCCGGAGTCTCTCCAGAGTCCCTCTCCGGAGTCTCTCCAAAGTCTCTCCGGAGTCTCTCAAAGTCTCTCAGAGTCTCTCCAAAGTCTCTCCGGAAATCTCTCCAAAGTCTCTCTCCAGAGTCTCTCCAGAGTCTCTCCAGAGTCTCTCCAGAAGTCTCTCCACCCAGAGATGACTACATCTACTACAACTATACTAATACTACTGAACTACAGCCTACTTCTAACTATTACACGCACTGCTTATAAAGGCTGGCCGAAGTATTTTCAAAAGTATCTGTTTTGTTGGTGGCACAGTGAAAGTTCACGCAACAGAACATCTTCAGCAGGCCCTTTCCTCCTCTTGGATCACACCCTGGAGCACATGAGCCCACCTAACCCTCTCTGCCTCCACAGTGCGCAGTGGTGGCATGGGGCCTTTCTGTGTGGAGTTTGCATGTTCTGCCCGTGTCGGTGTAGATTTCCCGTAAAACTATTAAACATGTACAATAGACTCCTCCCCCGGGGGCCACAACTCCCTGAAAATAAGGATTCTACGTCTCAGTGGGACTTTCCTAGACAAATAAAGGTCAACAATAAAAGGAACAATGTAAAGTGAGATTTATGAATGAGTTTGACTCCAAACATGAATCCGATAATACAGAGGGTTTGATTGACAACACAGAGACTAGAGGAGGGAGGGAGGAGAGGGGGAGGGAGGCGAGATGGGGAAAGAGGGAAGGAGGAGGAAGGGGGAGAGGGAGGATGGAGGAAGGGAGAGAGGGAGAGAGGGAGATGGGAAAGGAGAAGGAGGGAAGAGGGAAGGAGGGAGGAAGGGAGAGGAGAGAGAGAGGGAGAGAGGGTAGAGGGAAGGAGAGGATGAAGGAAAGGGGGGAGAGGAGGGAGAGAGGGAGGGAGCGAGAGGGAAGGAGGAAGGAGGAAGGAGGGAGGAAGGAGAGGGAGAGGGAGGGAGAGAGGGAGGAGGGAGAGAGGGAGGGAGGGAAGGAGGGAGGAGGAGGAAGGGAGGGAGGCCGAGCGATGCAGAGGACATGAAAGATCTACACATCTTTCATAAAAACAAACGGTGCAGTGTCATTCCAGGACTGTCGTGCCGTCATCTGGACTCCGCTGCGTTACCTCACGCCTCAGGGCAAAAACACCAACTAGACTAAACTAAAAAATACAAAATGTAACTTAATCAATACTAAACTTAACAGTGCATGAAAAAAACTAATCAATCGATACTTTAAAAGAGTGCAGATGAAGCAGCTTCATAGAACTGAGCCTGGACTTGAACATTGTCAGAGCAGAACCTGTCTCACATCTGCGAGAAGACTGTTCCTGATTTTAGCTCAAATTAAACGCTGAATGTTTGGATTATTCTGGGCACCAGCAGGAGGCCTGAACCAGCAGGAGGCCTGAACCAGCCGGAGGCCTGAACCAGCAGGAGGCCTGAACCAGCAGGCCTGAGAACTTACATCTCTATGAACTCTCTGCTTCTCTGCTCTGAGCACAAATCACCATCTGCCTGGTCTCACCACATGAACTTTTAACATCTAAAGTAAAAGTAAGCTCTGTGAGGTTTATCCCAGCCTCGCTCTCACCCCGTGGCAGCTTTGCTTTTACCCATGGGTCAGATGTGATCACGCAGAGGATCGTTTCTGTCGTCACGCGGTGGGCGGCGCCCCAACTGAGGAAATAACGTGGAAGAAAACATCTTTTTCAGCGTCATGCACCATTGAGCACAGGAAACAATACAACGCCATCTTTGACTCATGCCAGATCTTATTACACTTCCATGGCCAGGACTGTCATGACCACGCCTGGTAAGAACCTCGGAGAACCGCCAATAAGAACCTCTGGCCACCGAAACGTCAGGTCAAGTAAAGAAAACAGTGAGTCACCTTTTAAACTTGCTGGATTTCAGCATTGAACCTGGCAACCCAAATGGGACTCATGGATAATCATCTTGAGAACATCCATGCGGCGACTCGTCCATGTCCAATGTTTCTGTCGTTAAGAATACATCAGCATTACAATCGTTACCACTGAAACCCACATTTGAGTCGAACATGTCAGTTTGAGACTTGAAGGGAAGAGGAACCCAAACTGTGACGGGGAACAATATGTTACTCCAGCAGGAGGACAAGTCTAGGATCTCTGAGTGTTTCTCCTCAGCCACCTCTTCTAAGGGTTTGGACTCAGGTCAGAGGAACCCCAGATCCTCCTGTTGATTTTCAATGTGCAGTTCTGAGACCACTCCTCTGATGAAGTGTAATTTGGAGCAGATGCTTTCTTCATGTTCAGACGCAGTAGAAGCAGCTCATGGTGAACCTCCACATGTTAGAAACTGTAAGAAAACATGTTAGTGATTCAGACAAGGTTTACGTGTGGGTTAGACCTTTAGAATGGATGCAGAGCTTCTGTTCCCTCGTAATGTGTCAACACCAAGTCCACTTAAAGCACACACGGGACATTTCTGCTGAAGCCATCAAAGACTATAGTGATGAGACAAAGGCCGATTCTGTGGACAGTTTCACCAAGAACAACTTCACAAACTGTGCACAGGTGGAGACGGTGGAGGAGGTGGAGACGGTGGAGGAGGTGGAGACGGTGGAGGAGGTGGAGGAGGTGGAGGAGGTGGAGACGGTGGAGGAGGTGGAGACGGTGGAGGAGGTGGAGACGGTGGAGGAGGTGGAGACGGTGGAAAAGGTAGGTGGAAGGACGGTGGAGAGGTGAAGGGCAGTGAGGAGGTGAGACCGGTGGGAGGAGTGTGAAGGCAGTGGAGGGAGGTGGAGGAGTGGAGACGGTGGGGAAGGGTGGAGAGCGTGGAGCGGGAGTGGAGACGTGGACGGAGGTGTAGGGAGCGGTTGGATGGAGGTGGAGAGACGGTGGATCAGGAGGGTGGAGACGGTGAGGTGAGGAGGTTGAGGCAGTGAGGAGGCTGGAGACGGTGGGAGGAGGTGGAGACAGGGTGTAGGAGGCTGGAAGGAGGTGAGGGCAGCGGAGGAGGTGGAGGAGGGTGGAGGACGGTGGAGAGTGGTGAAGCAGTGGAGACGGGTGGGAAGGGAGGTGGAGAACAGTGTAGGAGGTGGAGGGGAAGGTGACGGCAGTGAATAGGAGGGGAGGAAGGTGGAATCGGAAGGGAAAGCAGTGGAGGAGGTGGAGGAGGTGAAGGCACGTGGAGAGTAGAGGGTGGAGACGGTGGAGGAGGGTAAAGGCGTGAAGGAGGTGAGACAACAAGGTGGGGAGGAGTGGAGACGGTGGAGGAGGGTGGAAGAGAGTGGAAGCAGTGGAGACGGTGGAGGAGGTGGAGACGGTGGAAGGAGGTGAGGCAGTGAAGGAGGTGGAAGCGGTGGAGGAGGTGGAAGCAGTGGAGACGGTGGAGGAGGTGGAGACGGTGGAGGAGGTGGAAGCAGTGGAGACGGTGGAGGAGGTGGAGGCGGTGGAAGTGGTGGAGGCGGTGGAGGAGTTGAGGCAGGTGGAGGAGGTGGAAGCGGTGGAGGAGGTGGAAGCGGTGGAGGAGGTGGAAGCGGTGGAGGAGGTGAAGGCAGTGAAAGAGGTGGAGACGGTGGAGGAGATGGAAGCAGTGGAGGAGGTGGAGGAGACGGTAGAGGAGGTGGAGGCGGTGGAGGAGGTGGAGGAGGTGCAATATCAACATTTGTATCACAATAATTGCAATCATATTAAACACTGTCAAATTCCAATCCAACTTTATTTGTATTGCACATTTTACCAACACAAAGTCTCCAAAGTGCTGCACGGAGCATGTGTTTGAAATAACCAATAATAAAGAACCAGTGTTCAGCGCGTCACAGAAGTCAAGACGTGTAGAGATAAAAGCACGGACCACCCGCTCCAGGTCGCTAAAAGAGAAAACCCATTGGAGTCTAGATAAAAGCCTGAGGTGATAAAAACTAGATTTAAGCGCGGCTTTTATCTGCTGGTCAAGACCAAAATCTCCATCAAGATTGGTGGTTGTAGACTTGATGTAGGGTCGGAGAGACCCCAAGTCTGAATTAAAAACAACTGCTTTGTTAGGCTTAAAAACAACACATTTAGGTTTAGGAAACTCAACGCCAACGAGGCTGTAGCACCATCTGAACATTTCAGGAGGGGCGCCAGATAGACTCGGGAATCGACCACAGAAAAGTGATGTGATATCTCTTTTCTTTTTTTTATTTGACCAAGAGAAAAAAGAGTAGGTCTGAGAACAGAGCCCTGTGGGACACCACGCTTTAGAGGGGCCCGTGAAGAAAAGGAGACCCCAAATTTTACATGAAATGACCTGTCAGCCGGGCAGGACCTGAACCGGTCCAGTGCTGTTGCCTTGACACCGACACAGAGCTCCAAGCGAGTTAAGAGAATGGTGAGGTCCAGTGAAGCAGTTAGGTCTGGAACAAGAGAAGAGCTCCAAGAATCCAAGAATCAGCTCCAAGAATCAGCCATGACGAACAAACAATACAAAAAAAGAATAAACCAAAACTAACCAAAGCTGATTTTTTACATTTCCATTTCAAAACCTGTACATTTGTGTCCTTGGTGAACCTCGGTGTTATGCAGTATTGATTATTGTGTTAGCCTGTACTGCAGTATCAATACTTTTGCGATGTACCGTGCAGCCCTGGTTTGGGTCAGACCTTTGGTTTGATCATAGAGATCTAATCTTAAAGTGCAGCGCGTCTGAAGGAGAAATGGACCTTTCACGGTTCATGACCTTTCAGCTGACCCCACTGAGGGGTCGTGGTCAGAATCAGCAGATAAAACCAGACAAAAGAACGCAGAAAAACAGTGTTAGATCAGCTCAACAGTAGAAAATACGCTTTATTATATTTGATTTTACATCGTTTCTGTAAATCTTAAATCTTTGCAAAGGCCTGAAATAATCAACAATTCAAAAAGATAAGCGCAGTTTGAAATGTTTATGAGCAGAGCGTTAAACAGACAGTCTCCTGACGTGTCGTAAACTCATAAACGTGCAGCTCTTTACGGCCTCGACAGAACGACAGAACGGCAGAACGACAGAACGACAGAACGGCAGAACGGCAGAACGGCAGAACGGCAGAACGGCAGAACGGCAGAACGGCAGAACGGGCTGAGGTGAAGGAAAGAGCGCCTTCAACGTGATAAAAAGGAGAACGACACCAAATCCACGTTATCAGGTTTTATTGCCATTATCAGCTCTGGATTTGCATATATTTGCACATGGTGGATTTATGAGGACCCAATGAGCAAAGCACCAAACGGTTAATCTGAGGTGAGAGAAGTTCTAAATGATGACGACCAATGAGCTCTATCAAAGGCAGAATCGCGCAAGTAAAAATAGGGCAGAATGACGGTGCAGAATGAAGTGTATCCAGAAGGCCAATGAGAAATCGGGTCTGTAGTTGGTACAGGTAAAGTAGCGACCTTTAGAGAGTAATAACGATATAAAAAGATTGACTAAGAGGCACCATCATAAGAGATATTCTCAACACGCACTCTTATCAGGTCTCCTCTATGTCCATTTATTCTACTAGTTAGAGAATTTGCATATCATAGTATTGCCATCAATACGAGTTCACGTGACTCAACAAGTTCTTATTGAGGACCACAATCTAGAATCTGTCCACACAGTTACACCACACTCTCACGCGCTGTAATACGTGAGGTGAGAGACAGTGTCTTAAATGAGATTGAGACCGCACCATGATGATAGTTCTACTACTTCATCTACTAATGTCATCCACCTAGCCTATACAGAATTTTAGCATGCAAATAACTCATGCAGGTAGAATTATCACTTCTTAGACGAGGGATGAGCTTAATTCAACTTAATGAGCAACTCTGTTCAATGTGTGATAAAAGTATAGCTGACGAAAAAAAGGTGGTCAGAAACACTATCACATCAACACTCATCATTGAGATTCAATTAAATGGCCAACTATATATAAATGTGAATACTTTGCAGAAATGACATATTTTAAACCTAGTCGCATCTAGACATTTCCGGGGTTTTTTACATCGACCCTTAATCCAAAACTTTAATGACACTGACGATTTAAATTGCTAGATAAATTTGGGACTCATTTTGTTCTCATGGAAATCTACATCATGCCTCAACGTATGAACCTTTGGTAGTACATTCAAGTTAACACTACATGCACCACAAGGCGCGAAGACGCTTTGGATACTCCTTCCCGAGACTGACATTACTTTAGGCAAGGAACGAACTCAATCATCAGAGTGTAGTGTATATATCCTGATCTCCTATCTCTTTTTTCACAATTACTTTCCTTGATGGCCGTTTTTTTCTTATTGGAACAACCAGTACTCTTAGTTGTTGATTGTCTACAAGACTCATCCTTCAGCTGGTTTTCTTAGTCACGCCGCCTCTCTCTAAGTCGTCCTCTGGACTCTCTACAAACTTTTCTCCCAATTAAGGTGTATCAGATGTTTCTTTGTGAGAACGTCGTTTTCATCTCTTGAAGAACTGAGAGGGAGGCGATCATATGGGCACTGGGGTGAGGCCGCAATTAGCGCTGCCTGGGGACCCATATGTTTTATACATACCTCTTCCACAAGAATTGTTCAATGAATAATCAGCTTGCTATCGATTTTTTATTGGGATAACCGAGTGAGGTCCAGACACGGTTCTAATAAATTTGTTACTTGTCATATTGAATTGTATACGTTGGTGCATTACAATATTTACGATAAAGATATTAATCATGATCGACTGATGGATTCATGATGGATGCACTCAAACTCGATGTTCGTTCAAAGCTACTTCGTACGTAGTTTGGCCGCCAACTAAGTCAATGATAGTCTCTCTCCACTGAGAACTGTTGCAGGTGATGCATTAACTATTTCAACGATGCTAAATCATTCTGTTGTGTGTATTTATAACACCGATCCAGTATTTTCGCACGCACTGGGTGTCGTTTGTTCTTCTGCATCTCTTTTGATGATACAATAATTAAACAGACATGTGGGAAAGACTGAGCCTGTGGCTCAGTCCTGATCAATGCAATCGATCACGTATGTTTGATTGAAAGCACAGTGGATCGTAAAATCTTTTTGCGCATTCCATGGACGAACGACGACACAACATGCTAATAAGGGGAGCAAGTCAGAAGATCGAAGCGTGCATTTATCTCGACTGAGACGCTAACGTACTACTCGAACTTCTCGTAGTGAGAGGGTTATGGGTTTTGACAGTGTCTAATGAATGCATAGAGGTTGTTTGCGCCGTTGGAATCACTTCCAGTCACTTAAACCGCATATTATAATGACATGATAACCGATAAAAAGTTGTCAATATACTGATCTACTTTGTTGTAATCACTTGTTATTTATTCGAGTATTTTATATTTTAATAAATAGTCTAATAGATACTACTTACGATTAAAACAAGAAACTCTATTTCGCGCGCGTTAAACGGGACACGTAAGTTCTACTTCCTTTCTTCTGCACAAGAAACTTGTATTTTTTCGCTACTGTTTGGAACGCGTTGTGGCTAATCTGTGTGTCTTCAAGTATTTTGGATAACAGATGTGAACGTCATAAATGCTGCGTGGCTCATATGTCGGTTAATTCTATGGATTGAATGCAAGAGGCATGTATTGGTCTGTCGTTAAAAAGCGCGCTTGTGCATCACATAACAATTATTTCCATGTAATTAACTGACCATATAGACCAGGCAAACTAGCTATTATTTGTATGCTCCAGAGTTTGATGTTTGTTGCATCTGAGATGTAAGAACACCCTACACATTGTTGATCAGGGGTTGGGTCCCGCCGGTAGGGTCCACACTTTCTCGGGTCATCGCAGCTATGGTATGTGTCTCCCAGTTTCCTGCTCCCTAGATTCTCGTCGAACGCTTATAGCATACAACAGGACAGAGATACTTTTGTCAAAGATGTCTTGTATCAAAATTGTAAATCTGGCAGTCCAGCGATGCAGAGGAATGGTCCATTGTTCATGTACCCCCCTGATCTTTTACATTCGAGCAACACTCAGAATCAGAGGAACAGGGAGGGTTTCCAGTTGCACCTGATTTTCAGGTCATATGAGACTCAACATGGCACCTTAGACACAAGAGCAGGAGAACCCGGTTCCCATTGTCTTCAGGGTATCTCATAGGAGTGGCACTTGAGCAACTAAAGCCCAAGCCGAATCAGCAGTAGAAATACACTATCGATATCTGTGAATCCTCTCGACATCATAGGACAGCCGGATGCAGGAGTGTAAGGTCGAAATTTCATGTCCTCTTGAATAAATTACTGTAGTACTATCACTAGAGGAGGTCCAATGTTTACTATTCCTGACTCTGAAGCACAGCAAGCTAAGGAAGAGACACGGCATCTCATACTGTATCTGCCTAGAATCCTTCTAGGCAACCCAAGCAGGAGGTCAGATGAAGTTCTTGTCTACGTGAGTTCATGTGTCTAATACAGTTGAGCATAGGTGGTTGCCATGCTTAGATCATGTGTGATCTGGTGCAGGACCTGCGGTGGAGTGATGAATAGTTGGCAAGGGTTAGGATACAGGGTGGCTAAGAATCGTTTAAGAAGTGTTTCTCAGCATGGTTCCTGACGTGACTAGAGCAAACCTGGCAGAGGAGAGAGACAAAGCTGAAGTGTCCTTGGGTCCCAGTTGCTGCGTGGATGCGGGATCTTCTGGTCCGGTCTGGGTAGGACAGCAGGAGTGGCGGTTCAGCACCGCTCTCCTGCCTGCACTGAAGTGCGCATAGTGGGGACTTTGTAGCACAGCATACAAGTGAGGCCTGGCCGGTTCCACCGAGGTATAATGCGTTCGGAAGGGCTCTCACGTGACTGTCTGCGGCATCAGCAGGCAACAGGAGCGGTCCATGCTTAGTCATCGAAACGCTAGTGGGGTTCCAGATTGGCACGCTCTCATGGTCCCCACACCACTCGCAGATAGATGGAAGTCTGCACGCCAATACCTTCTCACAATTTAATCGAAAATGCGCTGTAGTCTCTCTGTTTGTCCCTGGCTGTGGCTCAGCAGTACCACCACGGTGAAACATGTGTTTAGGTAGGGCGAAATGAGAAGAATCACTCCTGTTCGCCGCGCATGGCAGCGTTGACATTTCCTCAGCTGCCACATGGGAAGTCATCCTATGTTGGACGTTCGGTTCGCGACTGAGCGAGTAGAGCCTGTTAGACCCGGTGGGCCTTCTCCTCGGCCCATTTGAGGTCCCATGGAGAAACGGGTTACAATAGAGACTAGGGTCCGGTGTGCAAAAGTGCAGAAAGTACAGGTGGGAAGGACGCACAAACGGATATGTGGAACTAAGACTGTGTCGTAGAATAATAGTCATTGGATGAGCATGGACTGAGCTGGAGGAGGCTGTGATACTTTGTCCATGAAAGTCCAATCGAATCCATATCTCGACTTGAGTGTCGGCCTTGGCAATATTTTCTAAAAATTCAGAATTATCTGAGCAGGTAATGACATAAGAAGGCCGGCTGCTGCCAGGCGGCAGGAGCCCCGATGACTCCCTGTCAGAACCCAAAGCAGGGCTCGTCCTGAGGTCTGCCAGATAGAGGTACATTCACCATTCACCTCTGCTCCGTGAGCAGACAACCATCAATACGCGCCCGCCCACTCTACCGACGATGTGCGATTGACTGGCCAGGTCGGTCCTCTTCAGCAGTCGATGCGAGACATGTTTCTCGAATTTCGCTTTGTGGCTGGAGGTGCAGCAATGTGTGTTGAGTATCCAGGGCAGAAAGACTATGTCCAAGCAGGCGCCGTGTTGGTGCAGTAGAGAAGCCGTTGGATTGGCCTGAGGTAAGATTGGTCCGTTGGAAGTGCTCTGAGCTGAGCATTTGTGCTTCCTTTGCGCTCACGGAGGCGCTGCCGGACCTGGAAGGGGTCCTGTAAGGTGCTTGCTCCAAGACGAGTCGCTCCGAATCCCGTCAGGAAGAATACGTTCAATGATTGCTCGGCGAGCGTGTCACTGTGGGTGCCGGACGGTACGGGCTCTGTGAAGATGCCCTCTTGGAGGGGTAGCTGCTCGTAAGGAAAGCAGAAGAGCGTCAAGACCGCGCAGATACGAGTGGGATTAGAGCACTTGAGAGCTGCAACGAGGAGCTCAAGGTGGAACAACTCATGGATGGCTACGAACTCGGCGTAGAGAGCACAGTTGTTCCTTCCCCGTGGAGATACCAAGAGTGCCGTGTCACATGCACTGTGATTGATAGTCGGTTGACACGGTGTCTCAGAATGGATTGTGTGCGGTGCACGAAAGCGCACTTGTTGTGTGGCGTCACGCTGGGGGGGTGCGATAGAGGTGAGGTGTGGATCGCCAGCGCGGGTGGTGAAGGTAGGGTGATAATGGATCTGAGGTGTAGGAAGTGTGTGTGGGAGGCAGAAGGTGAGTAGACGGGAGGTGTGAGGAGGTGTAGAGGTGTGAGGAGCGTTGTGAGGAGGTGTGGGAGGTGGGAGAGGTGTGGGAGGTGTGAGGAGGTGGTGAGGGGGTGTGCAGGAGGTGAGGAGGTCGTGGGAGGGTGTGAGAGCGGCGTGTGTGGGAGGTGGAGGAGGTGAGGAGGAGGGGTGAGGAGATGTGAGAGGGGTGTAGGGGTGTGAGGAGGTGGCTGAGTGTGAGGAGGTGAGGAGGTGTGAGGGGGTGTGAGGAGGTGGAGGTGTGACGGAGGGTGTGAGGTGTGAGGAGGTGTGAGGGGAGGTGTGGAGGTGTGAGGAGGTGTGAGGGGGTGTGAGGAGGGTGGGGAGGTGTGAGAGGGTGGGGAGGTGTGAGGAGGGTAGGGTGTGAGGAAGGTGTGGAGGTGTTGAGGAGGTGTGAGGGGGTGTGAGGAGGGGTGAGGAGGTGTGAGGGGGTGTGAAGAGGTGTGTGAGGGGGTGTGAGGAGTGAGGGGTGTGAGGAGGTGTGAGGAGGGTGTGAGGGGGTGTGAGGAGTGTGAGAGGGTGTGAGGAGGGTGGGTGAGGAGTGAGGTGTGAGGAGGTGTGAGGAGGGTGTGAGGGGTGTGAGGAGGAGTGAGAGGGGTGTGAGGAGTGTGGGGGTGTGAGGGGGTGTGAGGAGGTGTGAGGGGTGTGTGAGGAGGTGTGTGGAGGGGGTGTGAGGAGGTGTGAAGGAGGTGGTAAGAGGTGTGGGAGGTGTGAGGAGGTGTGGGAGTGTGAGGGGTGTGAGGAGGTGTGAGGGGGTGTGAGTGAGGGGTGTGAGGGGGTGTGAGTGAGGTGTGAGGGGGTGTAGGAGGGAGGTGTGAGGAGGGTGTGAAGGGGGTGTGTGAGGAGATGTGAGGATGTGAGGAGGTGTGAGGAGGTGTGAGGGGTGTGAGGGGGTGAGAGGTGAGGAGATGTGGGAATGTGAGGAGGTTTGAGGAGGTTGTGAAGGAGGTGTGAGGTGTGAGGGGGTGTGAGGTGTGAAGGAGGTGTGAGGAGGTGAGGTGAGGGGTTGGGAGGGTGAGGATGTGTGGAGGTTTGAGGAGGTGTGAGGGGTGTGAGGGGTGTGAGGATGTGAGGGGGTGTGAGGAGGTGAATGAGTGAGGAGGTTGAGGAGGTGTGAAGGATTGGGAGGTGTGAGGAGGTGTGCGAGGTGTGTGGATGTGAGGGGGTTGTTGAGGGGGTGTGAGGAGGTTGCGGAGGTGTGCGGAGGGTGTGCGGGTTGTGTGAGGTGTGAGGGTTGTGAGGGGTGGAGGAGGTGAGGAGATGTGAGGATGTGTTTGAGGAGGGGTGAGAGGTGTGAGGGGTTGTGAGGGGGTGGAGGAGGTGAGGAGTGTGAGGAGTATGTGAGGAGTGGTGAGGGGTTGTGAGGGGGTGTGGAGGCTACGAGGTGTAGGAAGAATGAGCAGGTGAGGAGAATGTCGAGGAGGTGTGTGGAGGTGTGAGGAGGTGTAGGGGGTGTGAGGAGGTGTGAAGGGATGTGAGAGGTTTGAGGAGGTGTGAGGGGTGTGAGGGGTTGTGACTGAGGAGGTGAGGAGGTGTGAGGGAGATGTGAGAGGTCGGTTGAGGGTTGTGAGGTAAGGTGTGAAGCATTTAGAGGTTAGGAGTGTGAGGAGGTGTGGACGGTTTGAGGAGGTGTGAGGAGGGTGTGAGGAGGCGTTGAAGTGTGAAGGATGTGGGAGGTGTGAGGAGATGTGAAGGGGTGTGAGGATGTGAGGAGGTTTGAGGGGTTTTGATGGGGTGTGAGGAGGTGAGGGGTGTGAGGAGGTGTGAGGAGGGAGGAGTGGCTGCTGGCTGCCACATTTACTACTACTACACTATACTACTACTACACTACTACTACTCCTACTCCTACTACTACTCCTACTACTACTACTACTCTACTACTACTACTACTACTACTACACTCCCCACATAGATCAGTCACTGCAGTTGCTGGTGTGCATGTCACATTCCAGGAGAGTGATTCGTCTGATCGGATTAACCCAGTCTCAATATGTTCGGGCCCCAGGTTTTCAAGGGCCCTTCACGTCTGCGGCTCCTGAGAGACCGTGACTTAACGCGCTTCTCTAATCGCAGCAATGAGCGAGTTCAAACAGGCTGTGGCAGAGTGGTTAGCCTGTGTGCTGCCTCACACGAGCGGCCCAGTCCAATAGAAACCTAGAAAACCTTTTTTTTTGCATTTGTTATGAATTTAAGTATGAATTCAGATCCTCAGAGGCCATCAGAGGACTGGAACTGTGTTCTGAATACCATCAGAGGACTGGAACTGTGTTCTGAATACCATCAGAGGACTGGAACTGTGTTCTGAATACCATCAGAGGACTGGAACTGTGTTCTGAATACCATCTGGAAGATACCATCAGAGGACTGAATGTGGTTCTGAATACCATCAGAGGACTGGAACTGTGTTCTGAATACCATCAGAGGACTGGAACTATGTTCTGAATACCATCAGAGGACTGGAACTGTGTTCTGAATACCATCAGAGGACTGGAACTGTGTTCTGAATACCATCAGAGAGGACTGCGAACTGTGTTCTGAATACATCAGCAGGACTGGAACTGTGTGAATCAGACCATCAGGACTGGAACTATGTTCGAATACCATCAGAGGACTGGAACTGTGTTCTGAATACAACACAGATGTCTGTGTTTGTGTTTACTTTTCAACACTGTAGTCGTATTCCTGCTGCAAAGGAGCTTATAGTTAATATAGAGTGCGACTTTTGATGGAACCGTTACATCAATATTTCAGTTATTTGCCTACATCACACATCCAAAAATCACACATACATACATACATACAAACAAACATACATACAACAACAACAAACATGCACATCCCAA
Organism: Chaenogobius annularis; assembly: GCA_015082035.1. NCBI lineage: Eukaryota > Metazoa > Chordata > Actinopteri > Gobiiformes > Gobiidae > Chaenogobius > Chaenogobius annularis. The sequence goes on along the minus strand of BJKM01000588.1, from coordinate 203,317 downwards.
TACAAACATACAAACATCCACATACATAAGCAAACATCACACATATCCCACACATACTACAAACTTCACACAGTACATACAAACCAAACATACATACAAACATACAACCTCCACACATACATACAAACATACAAACATACCCAAACATACATAAAAACATGCAAACAATCCCACACATCCAAACATACAACATACAAGACATTCCACACATACATACATACATACATACATACAATAAACATTATCAACATACATACACACATCACACATACAAACATACAACAACATCAACACATACAAACATCCACACATACTAAAACACAACAACAAACAACAAACATCCACACATACATACAACATCAAACAAAAACAACATACAACATCCACATACACAAACATACAACATACACTAACACACACCACACACAACACACACACATATACACATACAACACAACATTACAAAACCACACAACCACACACAACAACGAACACACAGAGATAATCGAAACAACAATACACAACAACGACACACCAGCACCAAACACAACACACACAAACAGCACACACAACACAACAAAAAACAAACACACACAACACACACATAACAACACACATACAAACCACACGAACAAACACACTACATACAAACAACACAACACACACACACAACCTCACAACACACAAACACACACATACATACAAACAAACACACATACATACAATACATAACCAATCATACATACAACACACAACACACACACACATTCAAACACACACACAAACACACACACACACAACAACACACACCACAACATACAACAACACACATACACACACATACAACATACACACACACACACACACACACACACACACACACACACATATACAAACACCCACAAACACACACATAACACACAACACACCAAAAACACACACAACAACAACACCAACATACACAAAATACATAACAACACACATACACACACATACATACAAACACACACACTACATACACAAACATAACACTACAACCCACACACACAATTGTACCAACAATACACACTAATACCACACACAACACACATCCCCACACACCATATATACACCCTTACAACACACACATACATACAACAACACACACACACAATACACGACACCACCACACACACAATTACCACACCATACAATACAAACACACACACATACAACACACACACAACCACACACATCACATACACACAAGGCACAACAAAACACACACACATACATATAAACACCCACAGCACCACACAACATACACACACACAACACATACACATACAAACACACACCACACATACACACACAACACACACACACACACACACACAAACAACTCACATACAACAGCACACATACAAGACACAACACATACAACACACGCACACATACAAACACACACATACACACACACCACTAACATCACACACACAAACACACCACACACAAACACACACACACACATAACAACAACACTACAAACACAATTCACACAACGTACTACACACACACCATACAACACATTACACACAATTACATACATATCACAACATACATCACACACACACACACATACATACACACACATACACACACACATACAAACACACACATACCACACACACACACACACACACACACACACACAACACACAACAAACACCACACACACACACACACACACACACATACACACACACACACACACACACATAACACACACATACACCCATAACACACACAACACATACACACACACACACACACAACAACACACAACACACACACATACAAACCAACACTACACACACACTTCACACATACACACACACACACACACACACACATACAACACAACACACACACACACACCACACATCTCACACAACACATATACACACACACACAACACACACACACACACACACACACATAACACACACATACAACACAATCACACAACATACACACACACATAAACACACATACATACAAACACACACACACATTACAAACACACCCACACACACACACACACACACACACACACACACACATACACACACACACACACATACAAACACACACATACACACATCAACACACACACACACACATACATAACACACACATACACACACACACAACACACACACACACAATTACAACACGCACACATACACAACACACATACAACACACCCACACACACAACACACACAAAACACACACACACACACACACGTACATCACACACCACACTACACACATACAACACACAACACAACACATACATACAACACACACACTGCTGTGGCGCTGATGATACATTTGCACAGGCTTAAAGCTGGACACCTCTTCTTCAAACAATGACGCCTTTGTGACACCTTTCTTCGTCGTTCTGTCAAACGCTTCGGCTCGTCACTCGTGTTGACGTGTCCATTTGCTTTGTCCAGTGGAAGCGTGTCATAGTGACTCACATGGCTCTTTCTTACACGTTAGATGAAGTGATAAAGTGTTTAGTAATGAGAACACGGCGGCATGTGAAGTCCGGCTTTTACAATGCACTTTCAAGAAACAGAAGTGACTAATTCTGAGGAGAAAAGTGCTCAAAAACGGTCCAGATTAAAACTGTGACCAACACATTTTGACTGCAGATATTCCTTTCTTTCATGGCTGAAAAATACATGACGTGAAGCAGGAAGCTGCGCAGCACTTTGTGGACCCTGACGGCGCCGATCGATTGCGTTGAAATAAAACTATTGATTGATTTTAAACAGCACCAAACCCTCATTTTTATGAGTCACGTGGTACGAGGCATGATGCGTTTAGACCATGGCAGCAAAACAAGCGAATGAACCCAACATGGCTGCCATTTGAGCACGATGGGTTCTAATGTGAAGCGTTTATAAGTGAACGTTAATATGAACTACGCCTATTCACCTTAAAAGAGCCTGACCAGAGGCTTCATCATGAACACATGGTGGACTAAGCATGATTCTGGGGAAACAACTTCATACAAGAACATGCTGCTCCTTTACAGAACGTCACAGAGGAGTCGTGTGGGCACAGAGGAGTCGTGTGGGCACAGAGGAGTCGTGTGGGCACAGAGGAGTCGTGTGGGCACAGAGGAGTCATTACAGAGGAGTGTGTGGCACAGAGGAGTCGTGTGGGCACAGAGGAGTCATTACAGAGGAGTCGTTTGGTCAGAGGAGTCGTTTGGTCAGGGAGTCGTGTGGGCACAGAGGCGTCGTGTGGGCACAGAGGAGTCGTGTGGGCACAGAGGAGTCATTTGGTCAGAGGAGTCGTTTGGTCAGAGGAGTTGTTTACAGAGGAGTCGTTACAGAGGAGTCGTGTGGGCACAGAGGAGTCGTGTGGGCACAGAGGAGTCGTTTGGTCTGAGGAGTCGTTTGGTCAGAGGAGTCGTTACAGAGGAGTCGTTTGGGCACAGAGGAGTCGTTACAGAAGAGTTGTTTGGTCAGAGGAGTCGTTTGGTCAGAGGAGTCGTTTGGGCAAGGAGTCATTTGGTCAGAGGAGTCGTTTGGTCAGAGGAGTCGTTACAGAGGAGTCGTTTGGTCAGAGGAGTACAGAGGAGTTTGGTCAGAGGAGTCGTTACAGAGGAGTCGTTTGGTCAGAGGAGTCGTTACAGAGGAGTCGTTTGGTCAGAGGAATCGTACAGAGGAGTCGTTACAGAGGAGTCGTTTGGGTCAGAGAGTCGTTACGAGGAGTCGTTATGTCAGAGTCGTTACAGAGGAGTCGTTTGGTCAGAGGAGTCGTTTGGTCAGAGAGGAGTCGTTTGGTCAGAGGAGTCGTTTGGTCAGAGGAGTCGTTTGGTCAGAGGAGTCGTTTTGGTCAGAGGAGTCGTTTGGTCAGAGGAGTGAGTGAGACTTAGGCCAGTGGTCCCCAAACAGACATACCGTTTAAATACAGCAGGGGGCAGTTTACTCTCCCGATTTCGACCTCAAATTGCACACATTGTGTGGAAAATCGCCAATTTTGACTAATTCAACTCAGACGGCAACAGGAAATTGAGTTCCGGCACTTCTTTTTGTCCACAAAAGCACCGTTTAAAACTTTACTGTGGAGTCATTTCCTGCATGAAAACAAACACAGAACACAGAGCCTTTGTCTCGTGCTGATGTGTCGGCGTTATCTGCTCGTGCAAATACTTTTAGAGCAGGAGGAAGAGGACGAGACGAGGAGGACGAGACGAGGAGGGACGAGAGGAGGAGGAGACACACTCAAGTTAAAACAGCGTGAATGTTGGCCTTTGTGTCGGATCTGCAGGTGTCGGCAAAATCCCACTCTGCGTCACGAAACGGAAAGATATGATTTTAGATACGTCCACGAGCGCGTCAAAACACAGAGAACATCGCCGAGAACATCTTACAGTTCTGTCTGTGTCAGACTAACCTGGGACGAACCTGGGACACTAACCTGGGACTAACCTGGGGACGAAACATGGACTAAACTGGGACTAACCTGGGACTAAACAACCTGGGACGAACCTGGGACTAACCTGGGACGAAACCTGGACAACCTGGGGACGACTAACCTGGGACGAACCTGGGACTGAACCTGGACTAACCTGGGAACGAACCTGGGACGAACCTGGGACGAACCTGGGACGAACCTGGGACTAACCTGGGACAACCTGGGACGAACCTGGGACTAACCTGGGACGAACCTGGGACGAACCTGGGACGAACCTGGGACGAACTGGGACTAACCTGGACTAAACGAACCTGGGACGAACCTCCTGGGACTAACCTGGGACGAACCTGGGACGAACCTGGGACTGGACGAACCTGGGACACTGGAACCTGGGACGAACCTGGGGACTAACCTGGGACTAACCTCGGAACATAATATTGCTAAAGTAAAACCATTCAAACGCATGTAAAGTCTCAGCAAAGGTTCAGCGCGACGCCCCTGAATGTGCCTTGACAACGTACGTCCGACACGTTTTGAAAGATCTGCTTTTCTCCTTGGAGTAACCTGGATGAAGTCAGGATTTTACCCCTTCCCCAAACCAAAACGTTGTTAAAACCAGCTCGACTTAACAGACACTTCAATTTAGGACCGTAAAGTCTGCCGACACTGACGACTAAAACCAATAAACTTTAACAGGACTAAATCAGGTCTACAACCAGGGGTCTAACCAGACTAAACCAGGTCTAAACCAGGACTAAACAGGACTAAACCAGGACTAACAGGTCCTAAACCAGGTCTAAACAGGACCTAAACCAGGATGACTTGGTTAAACCGTTTTCCTTTGTAAATTTCTACAAATAACATTCAAAAGTGATGAAAAGTGGCAAAATCGCATGTTTCATTAAACGCTCCAAACCCAAAGCAAACGCGCCCTGCCGCCTGCGCCTGCGCGCGCTTGCGCGCCTGCCGCCCTGCTGCTGCCGCCCTGCCCTGCGCGCGCCCTGCGCCTGCGCGCCTGCCGCCTGCCGCCCGCGCGTCACAGATGGCGTCGCTCGGAGCTGGCGCTGCTTTTGACGCGCCGTATAAAGTCTCCACGCGCCTGCCGCGCACTCTTCCCCCTCTCGCACTGCAGGAGTGCGTGGATGTAACCCGTTGATGTAGTCTGCAAACCAACAACACTGATCCACACCATCCCGCCGCCGCTCCTCTCGCGCCGCGACCGCTCCGAGCCCCGCCGCACGCCACCGCCGCCGCTCCACGTCCGGTCCGCGCCGTCGTCGCTTCCCCGCGGACGTTCTCCCGTCTCGGTCGCGTTTGGATACTGACTTTTACGCATTGGATATGTGCACACAGGACGATGACAACCGCTTTTCTCATCGTAGAAGTAAAATAAAATAGGCTTTCCCTTTTCACTGGATTTACTCCTGTCGTTCCATATGAAGAAGCCAAAAGTGAGTATCTTTTCTTTTGCTTTTCTTTTGCTTTTCCACGTTTTCTCAAACTTTCACAGAGCCAAAGTCCACGCGCTGTCACCGGTCACTTCCTGCGCACAGAACCCCTCAGACACGGGACAGGGTGCATCTTTGCAGTTTGGACAACCTGCCGCAGCGCGCTGCGCGCCTCCCCGGGAATAAGCGCTCTTCCCCGGGCACCTCACGCGCCTCTCGCGCCGCACACGCCGCCCTCACGCGTCAAAGCATCCGGTGTGGTGTACTTAATCCCACTTCGTGACGAGCCTCACCACCTCTTACTTCAGATGCCACTTGTGCATCTGTTTCGTGGTCACTTCGGAGACGTCCCCAAAGCGCGCGGCACAATCCCACTTTTACATTCTGCTCCCAATCAATTAACGCCACAATTAAGCACTCGTTTGCTCACGTCACGCGCTTTGAACACGCGTGAACTCAGACAGAAGTGGACTTTATTTAGTTTCACATGTATCGTTTCAGCACGCAAACGCACATCTTCTGCATCATATTGAACACAACGACTGCTCCTCACAGCAATTTATGTGCAATTTAACACTTTTAATGTGCACAATTAGCTTCAAATTAAACAGTGTGCTACTGACATGTTTGAAGGATTATTTGATCTTTAATTATGGCTTTTAGCCGCGGTATCGCTCCATCTCCGCGGAGTGGCCCGCGGGCAGCTCACGGCCGCAGACAGCACTAAACCAGTTGAATTTGTTCCGTTTTTACATTTTCAAACAGCTTGGACAAAGTGCAGTTGGAAGATCAGTGCAAGTGACAGCTGCAACTGGAGGTTATTTTAGGAGTTTCTAAGCACAATATCAACCAAATCAAAGTGGTAATAAGGCGACTGAAGTCTTTCACTGACCCAAATCTGATTATTATTATTATTTTTGACACTTTGAATTAATAATGCAACTGTCTTTGTTATTTAAAAAGGCTGTTCTCATGTGTTTGAGAGCATGTTTGGTCCAGATATTGATTGTTTCTTGAGCATATGTTGGTATATTTCATGTTCTTCTACGTTCACTGCCCAAACTCACAAAAAAGCATGTGCAAAACATCTTTATTCAGTTTATACAGTTTAATGGATCAGGTTTTGGACAAAGTACTGAAGTAAACTCCCCTTAAACTGGAGTTCGAGAGTAAACCGAGTACTTTTTGCACATTTACTCGAGTACAAACTGTTGGCCGCTGGCGCCGGCTGTGAATGAGGTCGATGAGGTGTCTATATTTTCAATTTATATCTTTCATGAAATGTATATTTCAAGCACGTGGTGGTTCTCATACAGTGGTACACGTACCTCTGTAAGACCACATCTGTCCTGGTTTAAGTCCTGGTTTTAGTCCTGGTTTAAGTCCGGGTTTTAGTCTTGGTTTTAGTCCTAGTTTTAGTCCCGGTTTTAGTCCTGGTTTTAGTCCTGGTCTTAGTCCTGGTTTTAGTCCTGGTTTTAGTCCTGGTCTTAGTCTGGTCTTAGTCCTGGTTTTAGTCCTGGTCTTAGTCCTGGTTTTAGTCCTGGTTTTTGTCCTGGTTTTAGTCCTGGTCTTAGTCCTGGTTTTAGTCCTGGAGTCCTGTTTTATCACTGGTCTTAGCGGTTTCGTCGAGTTAGCTTTTAGTCGCTAGTTTTAGTCCTCGGTTTTAGTCGCTGGTCTTAGTCCTGGGTCTTTAGTCCTGGTTTAGCGTGTTTTCTGTCCTGGTCTTAGTCCTGTTTTTAGTCCTGGTCTTAGTCCTGGTTTTTCGTCTGGCAGTTTTAGTCCCGGTTTAGTTCTAGTTTTAGGTTTAGCCTCCTGCGTTTAGTCCTGCCGTCTTAGTCCTGGTCTTTAGTCCTTCTGGTTTTAGACGTAGTTTCAGTCCTTGGTCTTAGTCCTTGTCTTAAGTCCTCGAGTTTGAACGTGTTTCAGTCCTGGTTTAGTCCTGGTCTTCAGTCCTGGGTTTAGACGTAGTTCAGTCCTGGTCTTAGTCCTGGTCTTGTCCTGGTTTAGACGCTAGTTTTAGTCCTGGTTTTAGTCCTGGTCTTAGGTCCTGGTCTTTAGTAGTCCTGGTCTTAGTCCTGGTTTAGACGTAAACTTGTTTTTGCCATCTCAAACCATGTCTTGTTCTAGAAACATAAAATCCATGGCATTTGAGCCCATCAGGGTAAGATCAAGGAAGTGCCACTTTATTGTCGCCGTAGGGAACTTATCATCTGCATTTGGCCCGTCCTTCGCAGCCTCTGCTGTTGTCACGGTGATAACATCTCAAACTGTACATCGATGTTACATAATTACAATGAGAGGTACAATGAGGTTCTGATAAAGCTCAAGATCCTAAAACTGTTCAGAACCTTCATTAGAGCTGGACAGGACCTTCACTGGAGCTGGGCAGGACCTTCACTGGAGCTGGGCAGGACCTTCACTGGAGCTGGCAGGGGAGCTGGGCAGGACCTTCACTGGAGCTGGGCAGGACCTTCACTGGAGCTGGCAGGACCTTCTGAGCTCAGGACCTTCACTGGAGCTGGGCAGGACCTTCACTGGAGCTGGTAGCAGGACCTTCACTGAGCGTGATCAGGCTTTCACTGGACTTTCACTGGAGCTGTTCAGGACCTTCACTGGAGCTGTTCAGGACCTTCACTGGAGCTGTTCAGGACCTTCACTGGAGCTGCGAGCAGACTTTCACTGGATAGTTGGGCAGGACCTTCACTTGGAGCGCTAAGCTGTTCAGGACCTCACTGGTGTCAGTGCACGTCGGCGAGGACCCTTCACACTTGAGCTGGGCAGGACCTTCACTGGAGCTCTTCAGGACCTTCACTGGAGGACTTTCTGTGCGAGTTCTGGATTGATGGAGGAACCAGGACCTTCTGTGCCTCCTTCAGTCCGACGCTGAGTTCGACAATCTAGGATTGGCGTGATCAACCAATCGCAGTGAAGTATCAACTCTTTGAATTCTCAAAAGAAGAAGATACCTATATGTTCCTCTTGGAGCAACTCAAAACTTCAGAGGAAAAAGGCGATCAAATCTAAATGACAGTGTTATTTCTTCTGTCCTGAAAACCAGCTCAGTTCTGGTCTGAATCCAGGTCCAGCGTTTGAAGTGAACCAATTAGAGCAGAAAACAATTAGAAGAAAACAGGACTGAACCAGGTCTAAGAGAGGTCTAAGACAGGTCTAAGACAGGTCTAAACCAGGTCTAAACCAGGTCCAAACCAGGTCTAAACTGGAGCTTGTCATGTTTTCTTGTCCTGGTTCTATCACTTCTTCATTGACAGATGAATCCATTCATTTTGCCTTAAAATGTCAGAAATGTATTGATTTCTTCCTGGATTTTGAAAAGTTGTAAACTTTATGCTCAATCTTCCTCCGAATAACTTGACAGGATTTTTTCTGTAATCCAAACCCGTCAACTGTTTCAAACCCGTCAACTGTTTCAAACCCGTCAACTGTTTCAAACCCGTCGACTCTGTTTCAAACCCGTCGACTCTGTTTCAAACCCGTCGACTCTGTTTCAAACCCGTCGAATCTGTACAAGTCGCTATAACGACAAGCGCGTCAGTCAATCATTTCTGGTCAAATTCTGTCCAAAACTCGCACATTTCTCGGCTCAGTCTCGATTTAATCCGTGTTTGTTTATCCTGGTTAAATTCCAGTTCTAAAGCGCCTTAATCCCAGGTCAGTCCCATGTTTCAGCCTCGTTAAATCCTCATGGAGCGCCGAGTTTTGCTCCGCCTCAAGCCTCAATCCCAGTCCAGTCATGGTCCTCGTCATGGTCCTCGTCGTGGTCCTCGTCGTGGTCCTCGTCGTGGTCCTCGTCGTGGTCCTCGTCGTGGTCTCCTCCGGGCCCTGGCGTCGTCCCGTGCACGTTGTCCTGCAGTGGCATGTTGCGCCGCAGTGACAGAGGCGGCCAGTAGGGGACGTAGTTCGACTGAATGCGGTACCAGAGGAGGCAGAATTCACCCTGAACCAAAGGGACGAGGGAGGGGGCCGAGCGAGGGGCCCGAGGGAGGCTTCTGTCGTGACTGTGGGAATTTGCAGAAAACAACCGTTCGAGAAGTTTGTTATGACTATTTTTATTATTTATGTTGTATTTACTGTTTATTTATTCCTGCAAATGACTCGAAAGCACTTGGTAAAAAGTTATTAATATTCATTTCATTCACTTTTACAAGCAGATTAAGTAATTTAACATAACAAGTACATCTACGCTGCACTGTTTTTCTTTTGTTTTTTTTACACTTGCGCCGGGTGTTGGACAATAACTGCTACTTTTTATGATTTTTCCCCCACATATCACGCAACAGTTGCAGTGGTGGTACTTCTAGTTGGAGTTGTAGTAAAAGTTGTTTTCGGCGCCGTCTCGATCCCGCCTGTGCCGGGCGCTTGTCCTAAACCCGGAGCCGACTTCACATTCACCTCGGGCTCAGATTTAAGCACAAACTCCAGATTTAAAGTGGGATAAGCCGGCCGGCCCCACCCGGCGCGTTGATCTGGACGGGTCAGTGCAACGCGGCCTGAGGTCCAGCCCCAGGGTCCGAAAACACAAGAGGATTAACGGGTTTACTGTCTGCGACTGGAACGGGAAAGAGACCATTGAGTTACTGATTGGTTCTTCATTTGGACTGGTTTGGTCCTGGTTTGGTCCTGGTTTGGTCCTGGTTTGGTCCTGGTTTGGTCCTGGTTTGGTCCTGGTTTGGTCCTGGTTTGGTCTTGGTTTGGTCCTGGCTCGGGTCCAGTTTAGTCCCGACGCAGCTGACGTTTTGTGTGGTTTATTGATTTCTATTGCTATCTTTTTATTGTTTATTGTTATTGACTTTTTCATACCAATGCATTTGAATTCTGTTTTATGCAGTGATTTTTACTTTCTTGCTTTTGTGGTGGTAAAAATGTGCAATGCAAACAATGTTGGACTGGTTTGGTCCTGGTTTTGTCCTGTTTGGTTCTGGATTAGTCCAGGTCTAGTCCGGGTCTAGTCCCAGTTTTGTTGTGGTTTGTGTGAAAAGAACATGTTCCTGAGTTAAAGTTGCAATGACCTGTCGTGTGAGAGGGTCCCGCGGTCGGGCATTGAACACATCTTGAAATGATAAACATTTACGGACAATTTCAGCGCTCAAAAACAAGCACAGTGCACCTTTAATCTTACGAATAAAAGTAATTATTTAAATTTAGTACATTTGACACGTATGCTTTTTTTTTTTCAAAACGTTTTATTGACTTTTTCATACGTTATGCATTTGAATTCTATATTAATCATCATAATTTTAACATTTTGTTGACGGTAAAGGCACCGGTTGCTCTAAAATGACTCCGTAACGAGCTGCGGACTTTCATTTAAGTGTTTTTACCCTTGAAAAGTGGCAGTTCAAATCATTGACTCATCGCGAGGGGGCGGGGATAGGGGGTAGATGAAAACGGACGTCACAGGATCGTTCTGACTGACGACGGCGCTGAAGTTGTTCTCAGATTGTGACGGTTGTTTTTTTAAGATTCCTCACGTTCCCAAAAGCATTCCTAACGTTCGCCTTCTTCACCGGTTTAAGCTTGTGTTGTATCTTTCCGAGGGGGTCGAAGGTCACAGGTCGAGGCCCGCGGTGCATTCTGGACTCCCAAAAAAAGGGCTGTATAATTAGATGCAGACAGGACAGTACTCAGGTGCTTTCAGACGCGGGTTTCGGTTTTTTTCCACACATTGATTGATCACTTTTTGTCGCAGTTATTCAGATCTAAACACACTCTAATTTATTATTATTATATTATCATTATTATTATTATTATTATTATTATTATTATTATTATTATTATTATTATTATTATTATTATTATTATTATTATTATTATTATTTGATGCCGCTCCCTGCAAAAAAAAAATCCTGTTTTGTTTTTTTACAATAAGTTAAAAAGTGATTGAATTAAGTCGTATTAATCTGGATTTTTAGTTCATTTTGACTTTCTTAAAATACTCTAAATTTTTGTTAATATCTCAAGCATAGTAGCATTTGTTTTTCCTCATTTCAAGTTAGAAAATAATCATTTTTTTCTTATTTGAAGTAATATGAGCTTTTTGTGCTTGTTCCATTGACAATCTTACTTTAAGGTCTTCAAAATATACTCAAAACAAGAGAAATACTACTTATTTCAAGTACTTATTATCTTATTTCAGATGGGCCTTTCTCCAGACCTCTGCATTAAAAACAAACCTAAGCTCAACAGAGACGAAATGATTGGATTTAAATTCTACAATAATTACGCTGCTCAAGCTAATCAAACCCGTATGCATTATGTGTAAAAAATGGGTGCAACCAAAATCCCAAACAGAGGCACATTTGTTTGATCCACTCCGAGTTTGATCTCCCTTTTCTCGGAGTCACTTCCTCGTCGACGCCTCGGACTGGACTGGCCCCGACCCAAAAGTCCACAGTCCAGTCGCGTCTCCAGATCATGGAAACCTGGCTGATCATTAACGACCGAAGGGAAGTTACAAATGTAGTTTTTAGCGCCTTGTCCTTTTACTGACATGCTTTTGTCAAAGTTTTGTCAAATCATTCTGTTTATGCATTTGGTCTTGAATTGAAAGGGGACACGCGTCCAGTATGTGGGTTAGTGTCTTTTCACTTCACAGTCGAGGTGGAGAATATAAACGTGCAGTAAAGGGATCTTTCTGCACTTTTATGGTTCATTCTACGGTCAATTTGAGTTTTGTGCGAAACTTGAACCTCAATAAAGGCTTTTTCGGACACATTTGATTGAGATTATGCAAAATAATTTGGCAGAGTTATGCATTTTTGTCAATATTGCTGGCCCAATCTCACACCAAGCAGATACCGGGTTAGATTCCTGCACCACGTGGCCTTTCTGTGTGGAGTTTGCATGTTCCCTCTGTGTCCGGGTGGAGTTTGCATGTTCTGTCTGTTTGGAGTTGGCATGTTCTGTTCTCCCTGTGTCTGTGTGGAGTTTGCATGTCCTGCCTGTGTCTGTGTGGAGTTTGCATGTTCCCTGTGTCTGTGTGGAGTTGCATGTTTCTGTGTCTGGGTGTTTGCATGTCCCTGTGTTTGCATGTTCTGTCTGTGTTGTGGAGTTTGCATGTTCTCCTGTGTCTGTGTGGAGTTTGCATGCATTCTGCCTGTGTCTGTGTGGAGTTTGCATGTCCTCCCTGTGTCTGTGTGGAGTTTGCATGTTCTCCCTGTGTCTGGGTGGCGTTTACATGTTCTCCCTGTGTCTGGTGGGTTTGTGTTTTCTGTGTTGTGGAGTTTGCATGTCCTCCCTGTGTCTGTGTGGAGTTTGCATGTTCCCTGTGTCTGTGTGGAGTTTGCATGTCCTCCCTGTGTCTGTGTGGAGTTTGCATGTTCTGCCTGTGTCTGTTTGCATGTTCTCTTGTGTCTGGGTGGAGTTTGCATGTTCTGCCTGTGTCTGGGGTGAGTTTGCATGTCTCTGTGTCTGTGTGGAGTTTGCATGTTTGTGTGGAGTTGCATGTTGTGTCTGTGTGGAGTTTGTTCTCCCTGTGTCTGTGTGGAGTTTGCATGTTCTCTGTGTCTGTGTGGAGTTTGCATGTTCTCCTGTGTCTGTGTGTTTGATGTTCTGGTGCTGTGGAGTTTGCATGCTGTGTTGGCTTTTACATGTTCTCCTGTGTCTGGGTGGAGTTTGCATGTTTGCTGTGTCTGTGTGGAGTTTGCATGTTTGCCTGTGTCTGTGTGGAGTTTGCATGTTCTGTGTCTGTGTGGAGTTTTGCATGTTCTGCCTGTGTCTGTGCAGAGTTTGCATGTACTCTTGTGTCTGTGTGGAGTTTGCATGTTCTCACTGTGTCTGTGTGGAGTTTGCATGTTGGCCCTGTGTTTGGGTGGAGTTTGCATGTTCTTCCTGTGTCTGGGTAGAGTTTGCATGTTCTTCCTGTGTCTGTGTGGAGTTTGCACGTTCTGCCTGATTCTGGGAAGAGTTTGCATGTTCTGCTTGTGTCTGGTTGGAGTTTGCATGTTCTGCCTGTGTATGGATGGGTGTCCTGCAGGTGAACCCTGGCATACCTTCCAACACTTTGACCTTAAACTAACCTCAGACTTGACCTTCTGCCACGATGGAGATGTTCCACAGTCATTAAACATACATCTAACAATTATTCAAATTTAATCTAAAAAAATATCTTGAAAAAACATAACTTCTTTCTCTCTTTAATCAAATTTTTATGGAGACGAGCAGGAATGTTACGTACTGCACACCTTCTCCTTTAATACTGCAATTTCAAGAGTGAGCGTAATTATTCTCACCACGTTAAACACAAATCATGTCTGTGAAGAAGCTCATGTTCCTCAGATTCAGAGAAACAGGAGGCGCGGGGCCTTCTGCCGCTTTCACACCCCATTCACAGGATCACAGCCTCCAGGACAGTCAGAGGGATCAGTCCTGCTTTAGAACTGGTTCAGTCCTGGTTTGAACCTGGTTTAGACCTGGTTTGGACTTGGTTTTGTCCTGGTTTAGAACTGGTTTGAACTGGTTTAGACTTGGTTTTGTCCTGGTTTAGAACTGGTTTAGACTGGTTTAGACTTGATTTAGACCTGGTTCAAAACTGGTTCAGTCCTGGTTTAACCTGGTTTAGAACTGGTTTAGACTTGGTTTTGTCCTGGTTTAGAACTGGTTTAGAACTGGTTTAGACTTGATTTAGACCTGGTTCAAAACTGGTTCAGTCCTGGTTTGAACCTGGTTTAGACCTGGTTTGGACCTGGTTTAGACTTGGTTTAGACCTGGTTTAGAACTGGTTCAGTCCTGGTTTGAACCTGGTTAGACCTGTTGGACCTGGTTTAGACTTGGTTTTGTCTGGTTTAGAACTGGTTTAGACTGGTTTAGACCTGGTTCAAAACTGGTTCAGTCCTGGTTTAAAACTGGTGTAACGACTGGTTTAGACCTGATTTCGTCCTGCTTAGTCCTGGTATAGATCTAGTTAAGACTTGGTTAGACCTGGTTTTGGACATGGTTTAGACTGGTTTAGACCTGGTTTTTCCTGGTTTAGACTGGTAACTGTTTAGAACTGTTTAGGACCTGGTTAGACTGGTTTAGACCTGGTTTAGACTGGTTTAGAACTGGGTAGAACTGGTTTAGACTTGGTTTAGACCTGGTTCAAAACTGGTTCAGTCCTGGTTTAAAACTGGTGTACGACTGGTTTAGACCTGATTTCGTCCTGCTTTAGTCCTGGTATAGATCTAGTTAAGACTTGGTCTAGACCTGGTTAAGACATGGTTTAGACATGGTTTAGAACTACTCTGTGCCTGATTTAGACCTGGTTGAGTCTTGATTTAGTCCTGGTTTAGAACGGCTCTAGTCCCGGTTTAAGTCCTCTGTGTTGATCCTGCTTTAGAATTGGTCTCGTCCTGGTTCTGATGTGACGTGTGCACAGGTCTTTTCTGAACGTTCTTGACCCCAAATGGTTCAAAATGTCCGTTACAAACAGATAAATCAATAGTCGAAATGCAATCGCGGGTTTTTAAAAAATCGCATTAACATTTGTTCTAAATGAGTCCGGGCGGTTTAAACGTGTGCTCGATCTTCCAGTTTTTCTTTGTTTTGATAGAACCGTGTGATAATAACTAGACCGTGAACTTTGCTTGAGGTGCAACGGGTTCATGAAAGAGAGAGGGAAATAAACCAGGAAGAATCTCTGTGTTATCCGAGAAAAAGGTGAGATGATATAGATAATATTACGTGTTGGATGAAGATCTTGTGACAAACGTTGCAATGTAGATTTGTGACTTCTGTTTTCATTCTTGGCTTGAGTTCAAAATGCACAAAGCTAGAATGGAAACCTGAACGGCCAAAACAAGAATCTCGTGTTTGAGACCTGGACCTGAAGCTTCAGGGCTGAGGGCGAAGCTTCTGGCTGAGGGCGAAGCTTCAGGGCTGAGGGGAAGCTTCTTGACCGAGGGCGAAGCTTCTTGGCTGAGGGCGAAGCTTCAGGGCTGAGGGGCGAAGCGTCATGACTGAGGGCAACGCTTCACTGAGGGCGAAGCTTCTGCTGAGGGCGAAGCTTGGCTGTGGGCGAAGCTTCAGGGCTGAGGCGAAGCTTCTTCGAGGGCGAAGCTGACTGAGGGCGAAGCTTCATGACTTGGCGAAGCTTCAGGGCTGAGGGCGAAGCTTCTTGGCTGAGGGTGAAGCTCTTGCTTGAGGGCGAGGGCAGCGTCATGACTGAGGGCGAGGCTGAGGGTGAAGCTTGGCTGAGGGTGAAGCTCAGGGCTGAGGGCGAAGCTTCAGGACTGAGGGCGAAGCTTCAGGACTGAAGCGGCTGACTGGGCGAAGCTTCAGGGCTGAGGCGAAGCTTCTTGGCTGAGGGCGAAGCTTCAGGCTGAGGGCGAAGCTTCTTGCTGAAGCTTCTTGGGTGAGGGCGAAGCTTCAGGCTGAAGCGTCATGATGAGGGAGCTTCTTGATGAGGGTGAAGCTTCAGGGCTGAGGGCGAAGCTTCAGGATGAGGGCGAAGCTTCAGGACTGAGGCGAAGCTTCAGGCTGAGGGCGAAGCTTTAGGACTGAGGGCGAAGCTTCTTGAGGGCGAAGCTTCTGGCGAAGCTTCAGGCTTGAGGCGAAGCTTCTTGGCTGAGGGCGAAGCTTCATGACTGAGGGCGAAGCTTCTTGGCTGAGGGCGAAGCTTCATGACTGAGGGCGAAGCTTCTTACTTGGCTTCAGTGTTCGCGGCTTGTGTATTTCATGTCGTTTGCTTCTTTTCTTCAAACTGCGGTTCGGGTTCGACGTGGCCTCGTGTGGGACCTCCTGATTAAACCCCAGCTCTGCATTTCGCCCCACAGTTGTTCTTCCACCTCAGTCCAAACAGGTGGCGCTGGAGCTGCGTCTTATACATGTTGCTTTTAATTGACGGGGACGACGCATTCACACGTGGTTACGAAACAAACACATCACATGAGCTGGAACTCTTCTGAACCCAACACAGTTCCTCCTTGTGTTCTCCAGTTGATCCAGGTCGGATTTGTTTTGTCGTGACGTCCACAGCTTCTACAGCAAAAGGCCTTTTAAAGTCGATAGGTCGAGTTCATCACATTTCCACCTAAGGAGTCCGAATACAACCTCGGAAAAATACCAAACTCCGCCGGCGTGTTTGGGCTTCGTGTCAAACGCTCGTCTCCGCGGCGACTGTTTACCTCAAAGAAACGGTTCAATGCAAAGGGACATGAGGGAATGAGTTTGGGAAGCGCTCTGATGGCGAGCGTGCGGCAGATGGAACGCCTTTACTAACGTCAGCGCCACTTAGCGAACGGACCTGTTCATGGCTCTTATCGCCGTGGTTACTGTGTCACATGAAACGCTCAGTGTCACTTTTCATTTCTGAGTTGAAAAGTGGCATTATTGTTAGATAAATATATATGTTTGTATAAATATGTGTGGGCTCAGTTTCCAACCCAAAATGTCTTTTGTGTTTGATTTGACTCCAAACGAATCCATGGAAAAGACTCGAATGTGGAGTCGAATGTGGAGTCGAATGTGGAGTCGAATGTGGAGTCGAATGTGGAGTCGAATGTGGAGTCGAATGTGGAGTCGAATGTGGAGTCGAATGTGGAGTCGAATGTGGAGTCGAATGTGGAGTCGATGTGGAGTCGAATTGGAGTCGAATGTGGAGTCGAATGTGGAGTCGCGCTGGGAGCTGGAGCTTTTCCCGTCGTCGGTAATGAAAAACTGCTGTAACCAGGACTGATGAACCAGGCTGAAATAAGGACAAAATGAAACCAGGTTGAACCAGGACTCTGAACCAGGACTTTACTAACTGAACACTTTGAACCAGGACTGAACCAGGACTTCCAAACTGAACCAGGACTGAACCAGGATGAACCAGACTGAACCATGACTGAAAATGACAAACTGAACCAGGACTTTTATGACTGTAAGACTAGGACTGAAAAACTGAACCAGGACTGAACCAGGACTGAACCGGGACTGAACGGACTGAACAGGACTGAACCGGGAACTGAACCGGGACTGAACCGAGACTGAACCGGGACTGAAAACCGGGACTGAACCGGGACTGAACCGGGACTGAACCAGGACAAAACCAGGACTGAACCAGGTCTATAAACCAGATCCAAACCAGATCCAAACCAGGACTAAACTAGGGCTAAACCAAGTCTAAACCAGGACTAAAACAAGTCCAAACCAGATCCAAACCAGGTTTAAACCGGGACTAAACCAGGACTAAACGACTAAACCAAGTCTAAACCAGACCAAACCAGACCTAAACCAGACCTAAACCAAGGGTAAACCAGGACTAAACCAGGACTGATGTGGTCTTGATTTATTCCCTGGTTTAGACCCAGTGCTGATTCAGTTCCTTGTTTGTGGTTTAGATTCTGGTTCGGTCCTGATTTATCCCTTTTATTTAGTAAATATTACCTTCTTTAAAACAGGTAAAAACCCACTGAGATCGAGACGTCTTTCACGAGTTTGACCCGGGGCAAAGGAAAGTCCCGCCAGCGCCCGACCCACAAAAACAACATTTAAAGAGCATTTAAGAACTAATAAAGTTACTGATTGTGTTTATGACGTACTCTTTGTTTAGACACCGGTTTAGTCCTGGTTTAGCCCTGGTTTAGCCCTGGTTTAGTCCTGGTTTAGTCCTGGTTTAGTCCTGGTTTAGTCCTGGTTTAGCCCTGGTTTAGCCCCATTTTAGTCCTGGTTTAATCCTGGTTTAGCCCTGGTTTAGCCCCATTTTAGCCTGGTTTAGCCTGGTTTAGCCCTGGTTTAGTCCTGGTTTAGCCCTGGTTTAGTCCTGGTTTAGCCCTGGTTTAGAATCCTGGTTTTAAGTCCTGGTTTAGTTTCCTGGTTTAGTCCTGGTTTAGCCCTGGTTTAGTCCTGGTTTGTTTAGTCCATTTTAGTCCTGGTTTAGTCCTGGTTTAGTCCTGGTTTAATCCTGGTTTAGCCCTGGTTTAGTTCCTGTTAGCCCCATGGTTTATCCTGGTTTAGTCCTGGTTTAATCCTGGTTCCTAGCCCCATTTTAGCCCCATTTAGCCCTGGTTTAGCTCTGGTTTACCGTTTAGTCCTGGTTTCATCCTGGTTTAATCCTGGTTTATAGTCCTGGTTTAATTTTCCTGGTTTAAGCCCTAGTTTAGAATTGGTTAGATACCTGGTTTAGTCTTGGTTTAGACCCGGTTTAGTCCTGGTTATACCTGGTTTACACCTGGTTTAGACCTGCCCTAGTTTAGCTGGTTTAGTCCGGTTTATCCTGGTTTAGTTTAACCTGGTTTAATCCTGGTTTAGCCCTGGTTTAATCCTGGTTTAGCCCTGGTTTAGTCCTGGTTTAGTCCTGGTTTAATCCTGGTTTAGCCCCTGGTTTAGTCCTGGTTTAATCCTGGTTTAGCCCTGGTTTAGTCCTGGTTTAGTCCTGGTTTAGCCTAGTTTAGAACTGGTGGTTTAGTCCTGGTTTAGTCCTGGTTTAATCCTGTTTAGCCCTGGTTTAATCCTGGTTTAATCCTGGTTTAGCCCTGGTTTAGTCCTGGTTTAGTCCTGGTTTAGTCCTGGTTTAATCCTGGTTTAGCCCTGGGTTAATCCTGGTTTAGCCCTGGTTTAATCCTGGTTTAGCCCTGGTTTAGTCCTGGTTTAGCCCTCGTTTAGAACTGGTTTAGTCCGGATTTACTCCTGCTTTTACCCTGCCTCAGTTTAGACTTCAACCTTGTTTGAAAATGGGTCCAGATCTAGTCTTCTTGAATCCGAGTTCATTCTCATTCTTCATACTCTGAACTTCCTGTCCGTCCCCCCAAAACCACGAGATCAGACCGTTAAACTCGACGTTTACACAAACTCCCCCCGAACAATGGCTCACTTTGCCTTTTTTTTCTTTTTTTTAAAAACCTAATAATTCATGCGTCTTTTCGAACGCCTGAGGGGGCTTTATTTCAGCCCCGTGACGGTGGATAAACTGCATTCATCACCGTCATTGTCTCCGTCGTCTGATCCAATACGCCCAGGCTCATAAAACGCACCGTGGACGATGAAGGGAGGTTCTGGAGCGTGGCTTTGTAAATCAGCCTGAACGTCGGCGTGACTGATCCCGCTCTTCTGCTACAACATGTTCTGCTTTTGTCAGGCTTTTTAAAACTCCATACAGTATTTAAGCGAGACGGTCGACTAAAGACGCTCGTAATCGACCGAAGACGCGCTCTGTGCATCGACTAAAGGGGCACAAAGGTTCTGAAAACTATGAACTATCCACACGATCAAGGGAATGAAGGAAGAATTCGTACAGAAAAGGACTTAAAAGGGGCAGAACAATCCTGTGTTCTTGATACAGGTGATGATCTTCGCATGGTTTGTCTGGGCCTCAGAAGAACAAAAACCTGAGAAACATTTCACTTTTTTCACTTGCTTTGTCTGCAGCAAGGGTTGTCCAAAACCTCCTAACGTACATTTGACAATAATGATCATCAAAATATGTGTTATTTAGGTCACAACAGCCCGCGGACCATAGCTTGGACCCCCCTGGTCTACAGTGTAGTACAATAAACGAGCAGGACGAACTGCAGGACCAAGTTGTCAGAAGGAAACGTGTCCAAACGAGTTCAAAGTCAATTTGGGAGATGATGAGATGATCACCGTTTTACCACAGGTCATGGAGTTCACAAGAGCCTTTATTTAATGACAAAATGTACAGCCAAAAGCGGTTTAAGATGATTTAAACGTTTGTATTCCTGGGACCAGTTATGTGAAATAAAAGGTGACGGAAAGATAAAACTTAAAATAAATAGAATTTATCGGTTTACTTCCTGTATCTGGACGACGGGCGTAACTTTTTCTTCCTCGCACCAAAACGCCAACACAGTTTACACAATCCAAACGCCAGTGTGAAAAAAGGTCCACCACATTTAATAGTAACAAAGAAGAATCACTGAAAGAAAATTGTCAGTCGTGTTGAGTTGTGTGCATTTGTGTCAAAGCTCGATTTGATGTTTGCTCGTTGTCTGGAAGTTGTTCGTTGTTTGGACGTGTTTTGCTCGTTGTCTGGTTAATTTTTGGTCGTTGTTTGGTCTTTATCTGGTTGTCGTTTGGTCATTGTCTGGTCGTTGTTTGCTCGTTGTCCGGTTGTTGTCCGGTTGTTGTCTGGACGTTGTCTGGTCGTTGTCTGGTCGTTGTCCGGACGTTGTCTGGAGCTGTCTGGTCGTTGTTTGTCGTTGTTTGCTCGTTGTTGGTCGTTGTCTGGACGCTGTCTGGTCGTTGTTTGGTCGTTGTTTGCTCGTTGTCTGTGGTTCGGTTGTTTGCTCGTTGTCTGGTCGTTGTTTGGTTGTTGTTTGTTCGTCGTCTGGTGTTGTTGTTGGTCGTTGTTTGCTCGTTATTTGCGCGTTGTCTGGTCGTTGTTTTTGGTCGTTGTTTGCTCGTTGTTTGCTCGTTGTTTGCTCGTTGTCTGTCGTTGTTTGTCGTTGTTTGCTCGTTGTTTGCTCGTTGTTTGCTCGTTGTTGTTTGCTCGTTGTTGTCTGGTCGTTGTTTGCTCGTTGTTTGCTCGTTGTCTGGTCGTTGTTTGCTCGTTGTCTGGTCGTTGTTTGGTTGTTGTTTGTTCGTCGTCTGGTGTTGTTGTCTGGTAGTTGTTTGCTCGTTGTTTGCTCGTTCTCTGGACGTTGTCTGGTCGTTGTCTGCTCGTTGTCTGGTTGTTGTTTGGTTGTTGTTTGTTCGTCGTCTGGTGTTGTTGTCTGGTAGTTGTTTGCTCGTTGTTTGCTCGTTCTCTGGACGTTGTCTGGTCGTTGTTTGCTCGTTGTCTGGTTGTTGTTTGGTTGTTGTTTGCTCGTCGTCTGGTGTTGTTGTCTGGTCGTTGTTTGCTTGTTGTCTGGTCATTGCTTGGACATTGTGTGGACGTTGTTTGGATGTTGTTTACTGGTTTGGTCCCACCTGGGCCTGCTTCGCGTCCCCGTGAAACGTTGGGCGCCTCGCGAGCTCTGATCGTCTCCAGTCGGTTTATTTTCCTGGCACAGACTCAGCGGCACTTCACGGCAAATGCCCCGCACGCTTCAAAGCCGATTTCTGACATTATTTTGCTCCGTTTGAAACTTTGAATCCCTTTTTTCCCTCAATGGTTGGAAAGACGATCGGCCAGTTTGGCGTCCGTTTAACTGCACCGAGAATGTCAAGGAAATTAAACATCCACGCCAGCTTTTAAGGTGCTTTATGTTCCACAAATCTGACTTTCTCTGTAAAAAAAAAAAAGAATCACTCGTCTCTCCACGGATCTGACCCGTGACTGCTCGGCTCAGTGAAGATGCAGAGTTTTTATGCCATACTGTGGGACCTTCTAGACAAGGCAGTAATAGATGGCAGCAAACCAACTCACTGGCTGTTTAAGGGCTGCCGCTCCTTTGTCGTGTAGTCGATTAATCGGTCAGTGGTATCGGTTCTGAGTGAGTTAGCTGGAGTTTTGGAAGTGATGTTTATTTGCCTGTTTTTGTAGAAGGTGTGGCCAATATTGGAGATTCCCGAAAAACGATAGTCAGACGATACTGTGTCAATCAGCATAATTGTGTTAAAACATGTCTTTGAAGCAGGGGTCTCCAGGGGCCTCACTTTGAGCAGTCTGCGAAGCGATTTCCAAAACATACCTGAATGTAGCTTTGATTTGTCACTTTCTAAATGCGCCCTCAAATCCACAGTTGGTCCCGTCCTCCTCTTGTACAGAACATGAATTGTCCGAATCGGCAAATGGAAATCTGTCCTTCACTGTGGTTCTCCTCGAGGATTCCCCTGCAGGAGGAGGGTCTCAGGACAGAGGGGGCATTATCCATGCGCTAAATTCATGTGAACATCGTTTCATCTGTTTTTTCACTCTCGATCTTTGAGAAAAATACTGTTGGGATTTAGGGCGTTATAAAATAAATGGAATTTAATGGTATTTAATTGAATTAGCTGTCAATCAAACGGTTGCGCTGCTGTCTCGGCCAAGTTTGGTTGCAACGCTGTGACTGCAGCCAATCCATGCGTGCAGCAGCATGAGCTGCAGCCACGCCAAAAACCCACTGTTTTCATGAAGAGTGGGAATTATTGTGCGTGTGTGTAAGTGACACAATACTGTGTGTCAGTGATACAATACAGTGTGTCAGTGATACAATACTGTGTGTCAGTGACACATACAGTGTGTCAGTGATACAATACTGTGTGTCAGTGATACAATAATGTCAGTGTAAGTGACACAATACAGTGTGTAAGTGACACAATACTGTGTGTAAGTGACACAATACTGTGTGTCAGTGATACAATACGTGTCATAGTGATAAATACTGTGTGTAAGTGAAACATAGTGTGTGTAAGTGATACAATACTGTGTGTCAGTGATACAATACAGTGTGTGTCAGTGATACAATACTGTGTGTGTCAGTGATACAATACTGTGTGTCAGTGAACAATACTGTGTGTCAGTGACACAATACAGTGTGTCAGTGATACAATACTGTGTGTAAGTGATACAATACTGTGTGTGTGATACACTGTGTGTAAGTGATACTGTGTGTAAGTGATACATATACAGTGTGTCAGTGATACAATACTGTGTGTAAGTGACACAATACTGTGTGTCAGTGAATACAATAGTGTGTCAGATACAATACAGTGTGTCAGTGATACAATACAATACTGTGTGTCAGTGTAGCTGTGTGTGAAACAATACAGTGTGTCAGTGATACAATACAGTGTGTCAGTGATACAATACAGTGTGTCAGTGATACATACTGTGTGTCAGTGATACAATACAGTGTGTCAGTGATAAATAGCGTGTGTCAGTGATACAATCTGTGTGTCAGTGTGATACAATACTGTGTGTCAGTGAACAATACAGTGTGTCAGTGATACAATACAGTGTGTCAGTGATACAATACAGTGTCAGTATACAATACTGTGTGTCAGTGAAACAATACAGTGTGTCAGTGATACATACAGTGTGTCAGTGTACAATTGTGTGTCAGTGATACAATAGTGTGTGATGACACAATACTGTGTGTGTGATACAATACTGTGTGTCAGTGATACAATACTGTGTGTCAGTGATACAATACTGTGACTGTAAGTGATACAATACAGTGGTGTCAGTGATACATACAGTGTGTAAGTGATACAATACAGTGTGTCAGTGATACAATACAGTGTGTCAGTGATACAATACAGTGTGTCAGTGACAATACTGTGTCAGTGATACAATACTGTGTGTCAGTGATACAAATACTGTGTGTCAGTGATACAATACTGTGTGTCAGTGATACAATACTGTGTGTGTCAAGTAGTCAGTGATACAATACTGTGTGTCAGTGATACATCCGTGTCAGTGATACAATACAGTGTGTCAGTGATACAATACAGTGTGTAAGTGAAAATACTGTGTGTCATGATACAATACGTGTGAGTGATACAATGTGTCGTGTACAATGGTGTGTCAGTGATAATACAGTGTGTGTGATACAATACAGTATTGTGTGATAACAATAGCTGATACAATGTGTCAGTGATACAATACATACAATACAGTTGTGTGTCAGTGATCATACAGTGTGTCAGTGACTACAACTAGTGTGTCAGTGTACAGTGTGTCAGTGATACAATAGTGTCAGGTCAGTGATACAATAGTGTGTCAGTGATACAATAGTGTGTCGGATACATAAGTGTGTCAATTACATACAGGTGTGATACAGCTGTGTGTCAGTGATACTGTGTCAGTGATACAGTACAGTGTGTCAGATACATAAGTCAGTGATACAATACAGTGTGTCAGTGATACAATACAGTATGTCAGTGATACAATACAGTTGTGTGTATACATACAATACAGTGTGTGATACAGTGATACAAACATATGTCAGTGATGTGTCATGATACAACTACAGGTGTCAGTGAACAATACAGTGTGTAGTTACAATCATGTTGTAGTGATACATGATACAATGTGTGTAGTCTATGATTGATGAACACTGGTGCTTAACTGTTATTATCCTTTGCGGCCCTTTAGTGCGTTTCCCTCAGTCCTGCACAAACTTTACTCTCCTCTTTCACGTCTCCGAGCACTGTTTGAGGTGTCACTTCTCCTTAACTCTTTCCTCTTTACTTTGAGCGAGCATTGGGCTTGGTCTGGTTTAGAATCAAACAGATGCACGGATCAGGGCCACAGGGGAAAGTTATTATTATGCGCTTTATTAGGCAATATACTGTTGGTTTGTCTTGCGTGAGGACACAGAGCTATTCCCTCTAGTGCCCCACTGTGGCACCTGGTGTTCCAGAAGGTCTCCCATCCAAGTACTAACCAGGCTGGTTAGTAGTTGTTTGTCCAATGAATCCACAAATCTGAGTCACGGATCGAGATAACAAGCTTTTCGTGGCGCATTTTGTGACCAGCGAGCGCAACAAAACATTCGAAATTGTGTAACTCTGACCAAATGTTTCGTGTGAGATCTCTTCCACTGTTGGACCCACCTGTAGTTGCACCACTTTTGACGTAAAATACTGTCTAATTATGCTTAATTTGAGACATTATATTGTTTATTTAGTGATTTTTCAAGCTAAATGTGTGGACTTATTTTGGTTGCGATTTGTGGACCGGGTTTCCTCAGGTTTTTGGACGTTACAGACCGAGATAAATGACTTTCCTGTGCACAGCGAACCGTCTCATGTACTGAGGCGTTTAAAGGTAGAGATCCGGTGGTCAAACCTAAAATAAACCACCGCCGAAATGAGACAGTAAAGAGGAGGAATGGAGTCACTAAAGTCGCTGTGTGGGTGGAGTTATATAACCGATACAAACATGTTTATTTGTTCAACTAAGTAATAAATGGTTCGATGAAAAAAAGGTCAAATATTATGTTTATGAGCCTTTGACCATATTTGAGAGCTGAAGTTCCCATGGGAATTTTTCCGTGGATGTTCGTAAATTCACCCGGAGTTTGACGACCCTTTTACAGCCCTTTTTGTAAGTGAATCTTTTAGCGTTCACAGTTGGATCATTTAACAGGAAATAAGAAATGAATCCAATTGAAACCAGTCTGAAAAGCATGACAGTAATCAACCCTGGCTCATATATAAAGTACTGAACCCAGTCCTAGTCTGAATCCAGGCCGTTTGAACTCCCGTAGATACTTTTGCAGTGCGTACATTCACTCGCCATTAAAACCCTCTCTGTGTCCTCCCTTTGTCCGCTGAATCAAAGAGCCTCTGTCTGTTTGAATTGGCACAGTCCGGCTCGGTTCACATCCTCTTGTCCTCATTAAAGTCCCAATTCAGAGCTTTTCTATTGAGTTACCTCCCCAAGTGTCCGCGACCTTTTAACAGGTGCTCAAAACTTCAACAATCTACTCTCAAAGTTCTTGTTTTGCTTCGAGGTCGATCCCGTCGTCCGGTTCCCGTCCTTCTCCATCCACTCCTTTGCGAATGTTTATTTGTCTTGGCACTTCGTCTTCTCCGCTCGTCCCGAAAGTTCCGCAGTTGAGGGTTCGTTGCACCGCCAAGGGTCAGGCTGGCAAACTCGGGGAAACTTTTTGCGGCGGTTGAACCCGAACGTAAGGCTGTTGACGTTCGGCGGTTGGATTTCCCAAACCAAACCGCCGTGTTATGTGAGTGTTTTTTTACCCTTCACACTCGCTGTTGAAAAGTGGGAATTTATGCCCGTTGTGCCGTTTGCGGTCAGTACAAGGCCACACCTCCCTGGAGACGCCGTTTTGTCCAAACCAAACACTATTAGAGAAGCGGGATCAGAGGAGACAGAGAGCTCGCCTGTGTAACCTTAATAAGAATGCGTACATGAAGTAGCAGTGGTCTTATTTCTAAATGAGATTAAGTGGGGTTTTGGACAGTGCTGTGGAAAAATGTGAGACGCTCTTCAAGTTTGAGTGAGTGAATTTGAAAGATTAGAAGAGGACTGGAAAGTGTAGATGCGTGTGTCCTCTGCATTTGACCCACAGTGTCGCTGGGTTAAAGGACACATATGCAGAATGTACTTTAATTACTCTTCTTCCTCTCTAACATTGTTCCTTCATCAAAAACTCAGCTGGAGTTGTATTCAGCGTCATTCACACTTTGTTTCATGAATCCTGTTTACGAGGTCATCTTCTCTGCTCCTTCTCTGAGACTCACAAAACACTCAGTTTCAGACTCGTTCTGAAAATGTTTGACTCAAATCACCTTCATTACAACTGTGTGCTCACATTAGCATCTCGGGGCAAGCTAGCTTTTGTTTATTTCTCCATGGTAATTCCCTCCGCTGCCAGTAGATGAAGCTCTAACTCAAAACGCCAGACTGACATGATGTAATGTGTGTTTTTTGCAGACCTAGATCTATGTTAAGTTCTTTAAGTGTTCCCAAGAGCATGTCTAACGTGTAAACTAACAATACATATAATGCAGTGGACCAGATCCTAACCAGAATCTACACTCCAGTACTTAGCTGGATCCTTCTCCAGATCTGAACAAGATCTTTGTTTTTAATTATGGAGTTTTGTACACTACCAAACTAGAGCTGATAAACAGACTAAATGTCTTGTACAGGTGATATGTCATTTGGCTCAACCAGTCGCTTAAAGAATACGAATAAAGATTTATTTTAAAACACCTTAGTGTGAAGAAGACGCAGTACAAACCTCTTATCTGGTTTGTAGTTAAACTGGGCTCGTTAGTGGTAAATTTGAATGATATAATTTGAGGAAAATACAGATCTTATAGGTTTCTCTGGATTTCAAACTATCTGTAACGGCATTGGCCATGAGGGAACCCATATCGGTCGAACCCTACTTTTCATTATTTTAATCCATAAAAAGTCCTGCAAAAAGCTTAAAAACTGCATAATCTTGGACCTGTTCTGAGTTCCTGTTGTTGGGTCATTTAAATTGAAATTGTTGTCTGGACTGCACACTCTAAAACACGTGCAAAAACACAAAAACAGTGGCATTACTGAATTAAAATCTTCAATATTACACTTAATATCCTCTATCTAGAAGCCTTTTGTCGCCATATTTCAACTTTGAGTTGGTTTATAATGTATTTAAAACATCTCAATGTACAGCAGAAATAATTGTTTGTTGCTATTCTGAAAACTAGAAGCTTTTTCTGTACAACATCAATCACACAACTGAAACCGTGTCCATTCTCAGAAGTTCTGTTCCAGGTCGTATACAAGCATTGGCACGACCCTGCCTTCATCACTCTCGACAAGCTTCACCACAAAACATAAACCACCACAGTGAGATCTTTATGTTGCGTGGCACGGAAAGCATGAGGCGCAGAGTGGATCAGTGTTCTGTTTGATAAAGGGAGAAACATGGTGATTTTTATTATGCATTGCTCATAAGGAAACAGATTATAGTGACAAATGTTCTGCTCAGGGTGAAACAGCTACAACTGGCGTTATTGCAGCAGAACTGTTACAATGAGGGGCTTTTATGGACTCGTCAGGAGCGGTGGTCCAGATCTGAGCCAGGATCCAGGTCAGGAGTCCTTCGCTGGAGGATTATTGTGCCCGTTTTGACACAGACATAAGCCGCCGAATGTCCAGGAATCGTGCATGGAACAGCAGAACGGGTCGGACATTTTGGGACGGACCAGTCAAGTATAAAAACTACAAGTGTTGGGGCAACATACGATATTAAAACATGCAAGAAGCGGAGGGCCACAGCGATTGTTGTCAATACTGTGAACTATTTGGTTTTCTGTTTTAATGTGCAACCACACAATTATTCAGGCTCGGAACCTGTAGATCAGGTCTGTCTCACACCAAAACTGGATGAAGAAAAGTTGGATTGAACAGCGTTTCAAGTCAGAGGTTCAGAAGAGTTTTTTTTTAAAGGTCCGAGTCCTTCTTCAGATATGAACGTTTTAGAAGAGTTTTAGAAGGTCCGAGTCCTTCTTCAGATATGAACGTTTTAGAAGAGTTTTAGAAGGTCCGAGTCCTTCTTCAGATATGAACGTTTTAGAAGACTTTTAGAAGGTCCGAGTCCTTCTTCAGATATGAACGTTTTAGAAGACTTTTAGAAGGTCCGAGTCCTTCAGATATGAACGTTTTAGAAGACTTTTAGAAGGTCCGAGTCCTTCTTCAGATATGAACGTTTTAGAAGACTTTTAGAAGGTCCGAGTCTCTTCAGATATGAACGTTTTAGAAGACTTTTAGAATGTCCGAGTCCTTCTTCAGATATGAACGTTTTAGAAGACTTTTAGAAGGTCCGAGTCCTTCTTCAGATATGAACGTTTTAGAAGAGTTTTAGAAGGTCCGAGTCCTTCTTCAGATATGAACGTTTTAGAAGACTTTTAGAAGGTCCGAGTCCTTCTTCAGATATGAACGTTTTAGAAGACTTTTAGAAGGTCCGAGTTCTCAGTTTATAATTAGATGCAGACAGAGCACAAGAGTCTGATTTTTTTTCATAAAGTCGCCCCATCTCTGGCTTTAAGCCCGGATCCATATCTAGTTTTAGTACTCATCTTTTGTGCACGTTTAAGGGTGCGCGTACGTGTTTGCGTTCTAAACAAAGATCTCACCAAACCTCGAGTCGCTTGTGCCATTACGTCTGGTCTTTTTAAGGAAATGTCTGGTGTGGTTTCGCTGCTGTTCGCTCGTCCAAAGCAGGAGCGATGGATTGGATTTGACTAACGCTCTGACAAACCGCGATCACACTCCAGGCTGCAGCGCCGTCACAAGACCATCCACGCACTTAACGCTTCACTGACAACACCTCCAGCTGAAGGCTTTCCATTGTCCTTCCAAACCGCAACGATGCCTTCAAGCGTTGTCACTGGACCAACATTTTCGATTTCAATGCTCGGGAACAAGCTTGACACTGGATTTTGTTAAAAAAAATCATATTTTAAAGAACTGATTGACATTTTTAACACACAATAACTGTCTTTATTTCATATAATTCTGATAGAGATCTTCTGACACTTCTTAAACTATTCAGGCAAGATCCAACTTTGACTTCAGTTTTAGTATAAAGTATACTTTTTACCCTCAGAACAACATGGCAACTCTGTTAAATGTAAAATGTACGCTCTTTTGCTTTGCTAGTTTTGTCATTTCAAATCAAGAGTGCATTTCTAGTTTAAATCTTTCTAAGCAATTGTTTTTTTCCCTGGTTAATTCTGCAACTAAACATTTTAAGATAAACTTTTTTGTTGGAAAATCAGAAATAGTTGACTCTTTTTTGACATTTTGATTTAATAATGTCGCTGTTTTTGATATAAAAGGTCTGTTCGTATGTGTTTTAGAGTCTGTTTGGTCCAGATAACAATCATTATAATCAAATTGTCATTTTTGCTGTGGTCCTAGTTCAGCCCTTATATGGTTTATATGGTTTAGTCCTCCGTTAGTCTGGTTTAGTCCTCCGTTAGTCTGGTTTAGTCCCATAGGCTTTGGCTTAGCGTTCAACTGAATCCTGATGTTTTCTTGTACAACACGTTCAAATGTTGTTGTTACGTTGCCGATTGACCAGAGACATACAGTATTTCATCGCTCTGGTGGCTTTCCAAAACCGCCGGACCACCTTCGTCTCCAAAGCAAACCAGCGCTGCCCGTTATCTGCCTATACATCACTAAATACACCTCCCAGTCCAGTGTGAGTTTCCCCTTCGGAGGCCAATCACACGCCGTCTAATGTCCTCTCTTTGTAACACTAACTCGCCGAAGACATTTCAGGGCACTTAACTCGTGTTTACGTAGCCCCCGTTTCCCCGCTCTGCGCCTAATCCAATTAGAACATTTAGCACCGGGGTTATTTTTCTTAGCCGTGGGTGGGAATTTCAAAGGTAGCGGAGTCTGACTTCTGTGCTCGTCTTGCTCTTGGTCGTGCTTACTTTTGCTTGTTCTGCACGGCGTGAAAACTGAAAACTGACATGAGTTCAAGTATGAATTCAGAGAAGTGTGAAAGATCTCGTTTTGTGGACGTTGTGGACATTGTGGACATTGTGGACGTTGTGGACATGGCTGGTTTAGTGGTCTTGTATCGTCTTAAAAATGAAAATAATAAATAAATAGCTAGTTAATGCTAAACGGTCTCCAAATTCATTGCTATCTCATCCCTAGCATCGTAACTTAATTTATAAGTGCTTTTCTCAACTTTCAGCCCGGGGTTTTGTCGTCGCGCTAAGGCTAACAACAACTAGCATGCTAACGGCGCACTTCCTGGTTTATAGTTAGAGCCGGGCGGCGCACAGCGGTTTCATTTTGACCAATGCGTGTTGATTCTTTTGAGCGTTTTTGTTGGCAAAGCGCTGCGCCGCGACTGCTGTGATTTTGAACACATTTTTCTACATGGGACAAAAATGAACCACAACCAGTTTGAGAGAAACCTTTTTTTGGTTTTTACTGGCAAAGAAAAAGAAACACTTTGCAGGAGTCTAAACTGTCAAACCTAATCAAATCGTCTTCAGAGACATTCAAGACATTTGCACAGTGTTTGTTTGGCTGCGTTGCCGTTGGAGAACTTCTGCGCAGTTATGTTGACTCAGCGGCTAATGGAGCTGAAGAAAAGATCAGACAAGGCTCACGTTGTTCTGCTCCAAATCAAACACGCTCTGAGCTCGCAGCGTTCAGAAGTCTTTCATGTGCGCCCTCTCGCTTCATTCACATTTCACTCTGGGAGAAAAGACATGGTTCTGGCCTAGTTAAGTCCAGGTGTAGATCTCGTGCCGGTCCTGGTTTTGCCCTTGTTCCTTTCCATCCCTGTTTTCCTTCAGTTTCCTCCATGAAGGATTCGATTTCGCTTTGGAAAGACAAAGGATGTTTTAGACCGACTTGGTGTGGTTCTGGTTTAGTCCTGGTTTGGTCCTGGTTTAAGTCCTTGTTAGGTTTAGACCATGTTTGGTCGATGTGTACTTGTGTATGTCTTGGTACGGTCCTTGTCTTGCTTGTGCCTCTAATAACAATTGGATTTTGCACTGGAAAGACAAACGAGACCTGGTTTGATTTGGTTCTGGTTTTGCTCCTGGTTTGGTCCTTGTTTGGTTTAGACCACGTTCAATCCATGTTTTGGTCTTGGTTTAGTCCTGGTCTTAAATTCCGTCCCTTTTGTATTATTTTTCATGATTTTGACCTTTTACTCTCTGGTTTAGTCCTGGTTTAAATCTTTCTGACCTGGAACAGAGAACAATTTAGCCTCGTTTTGGTCCTGGTTTAGACCTGGCTTCCATAATGTTTAGGTCTATAGTTCTAGTCTTGGTTTAGTTCTGGTTTGGATCTACTCTTATATAAACTCAAACCTCCCCAAACAAGATGGTTTAGGCCTATTTTTAGTCCCGGTTTACCCCTTACTTGAGTTTGAAATGAGTTTCAAACTCAAGTAAGGAACTCATTTCTTTGCCTTTCTTTCATTTCTTGCAAACCTGGTTCCGGTCCATTTTTCCGTCTCACTTTGCGCAGCTCGAGTTTCCCATGGACAGAAAGCAGACGCCCTTTGTTCCCTCACCCCGCTCACCGCTGTTTTAAAGACCGTTTGATAAATCATATTACGCTTCAAGTTATAGGAAGAGCGCTGCAGAGAAGACTTTATGTACAACTACAACTACTGCAGTATCATTTCTGAGACCATTTGAAGACACGTTGAGAGAGATGTTCGGTTCTGCTGTCGTGTCCTGGAGCAAGGCACTCCATAAAGATACACCTTTGATCGCGGTTTCATCTGTGGGACACACAATTGCATCGACAAGACGCACGTTTGGCTGGCATGGTTCATTCATCTTTGTTAACGTGGCTCTTTTAATCCGAGCTCTTATTGATTGTTTGGAACGTTGTGATTTTTGAAGTGCAGTTCAACCGCGCCGGAGGCCTGAAACATCCTGGTTTAGTCTGGAGGCCTGAAACATCCTGGTTTAGTCTGGGAGGCCTGAAACATCCTGGTTTAGTCTGGGAGGCCTGAAACATCCTGGTTTAGTCTGGGAGGCCTGAAACATCCTGGTTTAGTCTGGGAGGCCTGAAACATCCTGGTTTAGTCTGGGAGGGCCTGAAACATCCTGGTTTAGTCTGGGAGGCCTGAAACATCCTGGTTTAGTCTGGGTTCAAATCTAGTCTAAAACCTGATTTTAGTCCGGATTTAGCTCGTGTTGAATAACGCTTGGTCTTAGTTTAGACCTGGTTTTGTTCTTGTTTTGTTGGTTTCAGTTGTAATTGGCCTAATTCATTGCTGGACCTGCATCATACTGTTGCCCTGGTTTAGTTCTCTGGTTTAGTCCTAGTTTAGTTCTGGTTTAGTTCTGGTTTTGTCCTGGTTTAGTCCTGGTTTAGTCCTAGTTTAGTTCTGGTTTAGTTCTGGTTTTGTCCTGGTTTAGTCCTGGTTTAGTCCTAGTTTAGTTCTGGTTTTAGTTCTGGTTTTGTCCTGGTTTAGTCCTGGATTAGACCTGGTTTGGTGCTGGTTTGGACCTGGTTTAGTCTTGGTTTTTGTCCTGGTTTGGTGCTGGTTTGGACCTGGTTTGGTCCTGGTTTGGTCCTGGTTTGGTCCTGGTTTAGTCTTGGTTTTGTCCTGGTTTGGTGATGGTTTGGTCCTGGTTTAGTCCTGGTTAAGCTTGGTTTAGTCCTGGTTTGGTCCTGGTTTGGTCCTGGTTTTGTCCTGGTTTGGTCCTGGTTTGTCCTGGTTTGGTCCTGGTTTAGTCCTGGTTTTAGTCCTGGGTTTGGTCCTGGTTTAGTCTTGGTTTTGTCCTGGTTTTGGTCCTGGTTTAGTCCTGGTTTGGTACTAGTTTGGTCCTGGTTTGGTCCTGGTTTTTGTCCTGGTTTGGTCCTGGTTTGGTCCTGGTTTAGTCTTGGTTTTGTCCTGGTTTGGTGCTGGTTTGGTCCTGGTTTTGTCCTGGTTGGTGGTGCTGGTTTGGTGCTGGTTTGGTCCTGGTTTAGTCCTGGTTTAGTCCTCCTGGTTTAGTCCTGGTTTAGTCCTGGTTTACCACTGCTTTGTCTTTACTGTTTAGCTGGGACCTTCTTTGGATGATTTACAGAGTTTTTCGCCCGAGGAACTGGTTTTGGTCCTAACTCTGGTCTGGAGCAATGCATATGATGTAATATTCGAAACAGGCTGGGTTTCTCTACATATTCAACGTGAAGTGCGGTGTTTGAAGTGTTGGAAGCGATTTGCACATGAAGGAGACAAAAGCCGGCGTTTTACATTTTGGCCGGTTTGGAGAGACTCTTGACTAAAGTGTGCATGGCATTAGCAGAAGTGGACAGGGCAGGTCAGCACAGCCAAACACCTGCTTCGGAGTCCATTTTGTTTTTTGATTTAAGAGCCGATATTTGCGTGATTCTGGCTTTTCAAAGGTGCTACAAAGAATTACATACAAGACCAGTTTTGACCTTCCCAGTTTTAGAACAGTCTTGTGTATAAGAAAGTGTATAAGAAGTGTATTATTATTATTATTATATTATTATTATTATTATTATCATTATTATTATCATTATCATTATTATATTATTATTATTATTATTATTATTATTACATATTATTATTATTATCATTATCATTATCATTATTATTATCATTACATTATTATTATTATTATTATTATTATTATTATTATTATTATTATTATTATCATTATTATATCATTATTATTATTATTATTAGTATTATTATCATTATCATTATTATTATCATTATCATTATTATTATTAATTATTATTATTAATTATTATTATCATTATTTATTTTCATTATCATTATTATTATTATTATTATTATTATTATTATCATTATTATTATTATTATCATTATCATTATTTATTATCATTTAATTATTATTTTATTATTATTATTATTATTATCATTATCATTATTATTATCATTATTATTATTATCATTATTCATTATTATTATTATTATTATTATTATTATTGTTGTTGTTGTTAAGCAGGCACTTTTATTTTGTGTTGAAAATTACAGCCTTTGATTTTTTATTTTTTTAAAAAAATGTTTTTACTGTCATTGTGGGATTGAAATTGTAATCGAGTATTAGTATAGACTAAATGAATTGCGGCGTAGAGAAAACCGCTGTAGAAGACTGTTTCCTGCGCTTGTGTTTTCGTAGCCCCCCGCGTTTGAGCGCGTATCGAACTCCAAATGTTTCTGGCGGTGCTCGTTCTGTGTGTCGAGTTGTTGTATCTGTTCGGGCTGCACCCATCACAATTTTGAGAGATTTGGAGGTTTCAATTGGGGTTTGTGTTGTTTGGAAATGTGCAGAAGTCTTTGAGCCATGGACGCCTTTGTGCAGAAGAATGTGTTTCTTCTCACAATTCGATTCAATTCAATTTATCTTTGTAACGGCCAAAATCACAACAGCAGTTGCCTCGAGGGGCGACAGTGAAAAACAGAATAAAAAGCAGAATAAACAGTGTTCATAGGACTTGGTAACGTCCCAGCATCCCGTGTCCTTAGACCCTCCTTCTCTGCCAGGAAAAACTACCAAACCTCTTTGGGAAACCTGGAGAAGTTCCACAGTGAAGGAGAGATCCGACTCCCTCGGACGGACAGGGGGACGGACAGGGGGACGGACAGGGGGACGGACAGGGGGACGGACAGGGGGACGGACGGGGACGGACAGGGGGACGGACAGATACACAGTGCAGCTGGACCCACTCAGGAGGAGAACCTGAGCACATGAAGAAGTATTTTGGCTCATACACAACCTCCATTAGAGAGAGCTAGAGAGAGAAATTGAAAGCCACACTTTGTAACATTCCAGGCGGCTGTGAAAGCAAATTTAACCGAAACTGGACCAAACGGTACTCATCTTGGACCATACATGCCTTATTTTTCAAGCTTTATTTTTCCTAAATTCTTACATAATAAATTTTTCTTTGCGTCTTTGCATTATTATTATTATTATTATTATTATTATTACTATTACTATTACTATTATTATTATTATTATTATTATTATTATTATTATTATTATTATTATTATTATTATTATTATTATTATATATTTTTGTTATTATTTTTATTATTATTTTTATTGTTTTTATTTTTTGGGGGGGGAAATGAAAAATATATATATATATTTTAAAAAGCGTAATTCCGAACACATGCAAATGCAAAAACAAGCGCTTGAGCAAGAGGCCGTGGGAGAAAGGAATGCGTCACCGTGACAGAGGGTTTCCAAAGGGAGCGAGGTGTAAATGCGAACCGTCCAGCACCGTCAGCCCTCCAGCGCCAA
The DNA here is from genome assembly GCA_015082035.1 of Chaenogobius annularis. Classification (NCBI taxonomy): domain Eukaryota; kingdom Metazoa; phylum Chordata; class Actinopteri; order Gobiiformes; family Gobiidae; genus Chaenogobius; species Chaenogobius annularis. The sequence goes on along the minus strand of BJKM01000588.1, from coordinate 167,301 downwards.
CGTGCTGAAGTGTGAGTTTACGGTGTGCGACGACGTTTTCTCCTGTTGGAACTCAAAACAAAACTGAACGTGCTGGAGCTGCTACAGTCGAACATCAAATCTAAAAGTCTAAGCTAAATATTTAACCTGTACCTGACTATAAAAAGAAAAAGAAGATAAAATTGTCCCACTGCGGCTACGCTGACGGCTACGCTAACGGCTACGCTAACGGCTACGCTACCGACTTTGGGATCTCACGCAGTTGAATTGATTGCCTTTCTGTAATTCAATAATAATGTTCCAGAGTCTGTTGATCAAACATACTTGTGTTGAGTTGAAGTGTCCTTTATCCCCCCTGCCGCTAGCAAACAAGCTAGCAAAGCTCTGCCCATTACATCTCCCACGGAAACAAACCGAACCGCACCAAGGTGTTGCGCAACATTGAATCACATTTGGATTTGTTCTTTTGTGAGACAAGAAGTCGCCGAAAAATGGGGGAATTGGAAACGGTTGCCGAGACCTTGGAGAAAAACATAATCCCTGGAACATCTGGACGACAACAGATGCTTGGCCGCGCTTTCAAAATGCGTTTGTTACTTCGCCCAGCGTTTCGGGTAATCCTGGTTACAAAACATGGGACTGGGCGTCACATGCTGCACAAAAGCATCTCCGAAAAAGGGAGATGAAGACTGGAGATTAAACATTTGAGGTTAAAGAGAAGGATGTTTTGAAAGGACGATTGATCAGATAAGGAAAAGCCAGTTTCCCCTGTAGCTGGAGAAGAGGAGGCGGTGGAGCGGCTGCAGAGGCAGAGGCTTCTGCTGCTGGCTTATGTTCTATAGGAAGGTCTTTCAAACGTCTGGACAATTGCACATCTCTACAACTATGTAGAACTAAACCAAGATGAAACCAGGACTAAAATGTGGAATCCTGTGAAGGCTGTGGAGGTCTGTGGAGGTCTGTGAAGGCCTGTGGAGGTCTTGTGTGAGTCCCTGTGGGAGGCCTTGGAGGTCTGTGGAGGCCTGTGAAAGGTTTGACTGGAGCATGTCGAGGCCTGTGGAATTCTTTGGAGGCCTGTGAGTTCTGTGTAGTTCTGTGGAGGTCTTGTGGAGGTCTGTGGAGGCCTGTGGAGGTCTGTTGGAGGTCTGTGGAGGCCTCTGTGAAGGTTTGTGGAGGCATGTGGAGCCATGTTTGGAGGTCTGTGAGGCCTGTGAAGTTTTGGGAGGTATGTGGAGGCGTGAGTTCTGTGTGTTCCTGGGGTCTGGAGGTCTGTAGAGGCCTGTGAAGGTTTGTGGAGGCATGTGGAGGCCTGTGGAGGTCTGTGGAGGCCTGTGAAGGTTTGTGGAGGCATGTGGATGCCTCTGGAGGTCTGTGGAGGCCTGTGAAGGTCTGTGGAGGTTGCTCGATTCTCATAGGAGCCGCTTGTTCCCAGTGAATCAGCGAAAGACCCTGTTTGGCGCAGTCACCCTGGTGTTTATTATTTCATATCAGAGGAAGCATTTGTTTGAACAGGACCAGGACGGGGACAGTCTGGAGACACGTGGGCGCGTGAGACTGGACAACAAACACAACACGCTTACAAACTGTGGGTGGTGCAAAACTGTACGCTGGATGCCCTTCCTCAGTGGTCAAAGACTTGAGCCGCTTCTGTGTTTGTGTCTCTGGTTTTGTTTGTGTTTCTTCTTCGTGTGATGCCCGCGGCCTCTTCCCTTTGTAAATCTTCGTCTTCGTCAGGCTCTTTTGACCCTGTGCAGGATTTCTGATGATGAGTGTGTTAATACGTTAAGACTCTTTTCAAAAACCAATAAATGAAGTTTGGGAAAAATTGTGATGGCGCCCCCTGCCTCCACCCGCAGTAACTCAGTCTAATATTAGGCCGCGTTAGATCCACAAATCCAATTTAAATACATTTCTGCCTTTTACGTCCGTGTAAGATTCAAATGTGGTTGAGTCTGTGTCACGCTTGTGTTCCTCAGATGAGCCTCTCTTATGCTGCAGCGCCCCCTGCCTGTGAGCTGCACTGGACGCTCATGTTCTTAAATGCAACTGTTTGTGCTCTTGTTACTGTGGGTCGGGTCGTTTTTCAGGGTTATTTACTTGCACTTCGCCTTGAGTGATCTCTTTTTTTACTCTTACCTGAGATGAAACCGGCTTGTGTGGAGCTCTACAAGTCCAAACATCTGGGATTGTTGGTTTGGTTTGGCAGCTCCTGTTCCAGTTTACGCTCTTTGACGTGTTTAATAGGCACAGCGTGAACTCAATATCCATTTGTCACTTCATCCTAATCAAAAACACGCGCGCCGTTAGACTAATACGCACTTATCCTCCGTCTGAAGCGTTTAAGGAGCGACAACAGGCGCGGCTGTCAGGAGACCACGTTTGAGCGCTCGTAAAAGTCTTTCAACAACCAGAAAATGTGTGCATTGGCGTCTTTGAAGCCTAATTATTTAAATGGTGCGGAACATATCATGTCGCGGTAAACGCGGTGCCAAAAATGTGCCAGTCCAGGAGAAATGTGTTAAAACGTGTCTTTAAACGGATTTGAAATGTCGGATGAATGTGAAATGAAAAGTATGAAAGAAGTGCAGAAATATGACTTTATCTGAACATTTACAACTCTTATATTTTAACCTCTTTTTGCAACATGTTTCACTATAAACAAAATACTCTAAATAAACATTTGATACATGTAATTGTTCGCTTTGACTTTTAAAATCAAATAAAAGCTTAGAATATTTAGGACTAAAGTGAATTCATGTTAAAATCAGATTGTTTATTCTTTTTTGACATTTGGATTTAAGAATACAGCAGTTTTTTAAATAAAAAAGGTGTTTTCTAGAGCGATTGCAAGCGTTCAGAGACGAAGAGCTGGGACTGAACTGAGACTCGGAAACTTTAACCTGGACCAGACCTGGACTAAACGAGGACCAACCAGGATTAAACCGCAGGACTAAACCCAGGACTAAACCAGGGCTAAACCAGGTCTAAACCAAGTCTAAACTAGGACTAAACAGGACTAAAGCAGAGCTAAACCAGGATTAAACAAGGACTAAACCAGGACTGAACCAGGACTAAAACCAGGACTAAAGCAGAGCTAAACCAGGATTAAACCAGACACTAAACCAGGACTAAACCAGAGCTAAACCAGGACTGAACCAGGACTGAACCAGGACTAAACCAAGTCTAAACTAGGACTAAACCAGGACTAAACCAGAGCTAAACCAGGATTAAACCAGAACTAAACAGGACTAAAGCAAGGCTAAACCAGAATTTAACCAGGACTGAGCCAGGACTAAAGTAGGACTAAACCAGGACTAAACCAGGTCTAAACCAATTCTAAACTAGGACTAAACCAGGACTAAAGCAGGGCTAAACCAGGACTGAACCAGGACTAAACCAGGGCTAAAACCAGGTCTAAAGTAGGCTAAACCAGGACTAAAGCAGGGCTAAACCAGGACTGAACCAGGACTGAACCAGAGCTAAACCAGGTCTTAACCTGGTCCCCACAGGGTCTGGGGCGAACAGATCATGTACTTTGAACGTTGTAGTAATAGTAACAGTATTATGGTTGTCAGTCTTTGACTTTAATTTACATGATATTATTTTATATGTTATTATATATTAGGTTTAAAAATGCAACATATGTTAAAAAAAGCTTAATGTTTGTTGCATGTTTTCTTATTCTTTTATTTATCATAAAATCTCAAATGACATGATGAAAGCACCAAATACACTTACTCTGGATGAGTATCTCAGAATATGTATCATCGTACATGTATTTACTCACTGTCCACTCTGGTGTTGTAGTCGTAGAATATAGTATAATAGTTAATAGTAATAGTAGTAGTAATAGTATAGTAGAGTAGTAATAGTAAGTCATAATATGTCGAGTAGTAGTAATGTAGAGTAATAGTATAGTCGTAGTGAGTAGTAGTAGTCGTAGTAGTCGTAGTGTAGTTGTGAGTATAGTAGTATAGTATGATAGGTCGTAGTAGTAGTAGTAAGTAGTAGTAATAGTGTAGTAGCGTATAGTGTCGTAGTATAGTCGTAGTAGTAGTAGTATAGAGTAGTAGTAGTAGTAGTAAGTCGTAGTAGTAGTAGTAGTAGTAGTAGTATAGTAGGTAGTATAGTAGTAGTAGCGTAGTAGAGTAGTAGAGTATAGTAGTAGTCGTAGTATAGTAGTCGTGAGTAGTAGGTGTAAGTAGAGTGTAGTTAGTCAGTCAGTAGTAGTAGTAGTCGTAGTAGTAGTAGTAGTAGTAGTAGTAGTAGTAGTAGTAGTAGTAGTAGTAGTAGTAGTAGTAGTAGTAGTAGTAGTCGTAGTAGTAGTAGTAGTAGTAGAGTAGTAGTAGTAGTAGTAGTAGTAGTAGTAGTAGTAGTAGTAGTAGTAGTAGTAGTAGTAGTAGTAGTAGTAGTAAGTATCGTTAGTAGTAGTAGTAGTAGTAGTTAGTAGTAGTAGTCAGTAGTAGTAGTGTAGTCAGTAGTAGTAGTAGTAGTTAGTAGTAGTAGTAGTAGTAGTAGTAGTAGTAGTAGTAGTAGTAGTAGTAGTAGTAGTAGTAGTAGTAGTAGTAGTAGTAGTAGTAGTAGTGTAGTAGTAGTAGTGTAGTAGTAGTAGTAGTGTAGTAGTAGTAGTAGTAGTAGTAGTCAGTAGTAGTAGTAGTAGTAGTAGTAGTAGTAGTAGTAGTAGTCGTAGTAGTAGTAGTAGTAGTAGTAGTAGTAGTAGTAGTCGGTAGTAGTAGTAGTAGTGCAGGTTTTCATGTGGAAACAATAAAACGGTCCAATCTGCTCTTACTTTGTTTTCATTCTTTCATATATTCCACTTCATCCGTAGATTTCTCTGGAACGCTGTAATTTCAAACGCTGTTTTCTTAAAATAAATGTTTATTCCGTAGAGACATAAAGATCGGCCCTGACAGCAGCTCCTACACACCAAACTTTACAATCTTTACAATCTTTTGCTGATACCTAATTCTACGTTTTAAATTTAAAGAATGAGGCAAAATTTGAATTTTCCGGACAATTTTCCAGTCAAATCTAGTTTACTCAAAAAATAAAGTAATATCCAAAACCCTTTTACGTATCTGATATGTCAACAAAGTCAAGTAAGATATTTAAACCTGCATTTTTTCAGATTTAAATGTCTCAAATATGTGACGTTTTGGTCGTTTTTACACAGAAAATGCCTTATTTCTACATAAAAACATAAAAAAGACATATGACGGATTCAAATGTTCCATGTTTTCCCGTCCCCCCGCAGCGCCGGACCGTACAGGGAACACCTCTCAGTTGGACGTGTTGCCCCCGCACGTTGCCTCCGCTGTGCCTGTTTCACGCACTGCGACTCTGTCTCGTTAAACCGTCAGCGCCAACGCCACGGGCCGCTGCGTTCAGGTTTAGGGTCCCGCAGTCCGACATCCCGGCGCTCATGTAAACTCGGCGGGATCCACAGCGCTAACGGTGCGGCTTACGCGGAGCAGGACGGAGCGCGTTAGCATGAAGGGACAGCGCTAAAGACGGGTTTACGGGCCTTTAAAAGTTAACAGGCAAGGAGTCACCTCGTGTGAACCTGCTCCAGACGGTTTACGCCAGCGTTTTTCAACCTTTTCGCGCTTGATTTGTAGAAAAGACGCATTACACCATCGACTAATGCAACATGACACAGCAAAAGGACTAGTTATTACATTAGAGGACACTTATTCTGCATTCTTTGTATGTTATTGGCCTTTAAACAGTCTTTTTTGTATGTAAATTGGTGTTTTTCCTCTGTCAGGCGTTCCCTCATCAGAAATTTGTGTTTGCGCTCCATCTACTGGCAGCAGAGGGAATTACCATGGGGAAATAAGCAAAAGCTAGCTTGCCCTGACATGCTAATGTGAGCACACAGTTGTAATGAAGGTGATTTGATACAGAAATGCTCAGAGTGAGTCTGATGATGGATGATTTATGGCGTTAAAAACAGCCCTGGAGAGCGCACAATGCTGAGAAATTTGAGTGTTTTTGTGAGGCTCAGCGATGACGACATCGTAAACAGAATTCACTAAACAAGTGTGAATGAAGCTAAACACAACTCCAGGTTTGTTCTTGACGAGGGAACAGTAAAACGAAGTCACGTAAACTGCGCGTAATGAGTGACTTTTACTGTAAACGACTGTCGACAACCGTCACCGTGTAAACGACCGTGGACGTGTAAACGACTGTCAACATGTAAACGACTGTCAGTGTGTCGTGTAAAACATGTAAACGACTGTCAACGACTGTCAGTGTAAACAACCGTCACCGTGTAAACGACCGTGGACGTGTAACGACGTCAACATGTAAACGACCGTCGTGTAAACACTGTCAACATGTAAACGACTGTCAGGTGTAAACAACCGTCACCGTGTGTAACGACCGTGGGACGTGTAAACGACTTCAAACAGGTAAACGACTGTCAGCGTAAACAACCGTCACCGTGTAAACGACCGTGTGACGTGCGTTAAACGACTGTCAACATGCTTAAACATCTGTCAGTGTAAAACAACCGTCACCGTGTAAACGACCGTGGACGTGTAAACGGCTGTCAACATGTAAATGACTGTCAGTGTAAACAACTTGTCACCGTGTAAACGACTGTTAACATGTAAACGACCTGTTAACATGTAAAAACACAACAATAACCGCCCCTCACACCAGCGTCACACGGTTCAAAACTGGAAACGGTTGACGCGAGCGTGGGAGGACGTTTCGCTCTGTTGACTGAACCGATGGTACGTTTTTCTCCTGAACTGTGTGAAACGGCTCAGCTGAACGTGCCGAGGAGAGATTCATGAGCGCTCGTCTGTCAAACCAGGCGGAGGCTGGATCTGCGCGCATCACGTCTTCACAGACTGATTGATGGTGCGGGATTGTGCTACTTTCTTCTTCACAGACGAGGACACGACGAGCGACTCAAGTGAAGCCAGCCGTGGCGTAATACGTGACAAACAACATTTCTAGATTTTTCAACCACCATTTTACACAAGTACAATTGTCGCGATAATGGACCAACAGTGACCGCTCGCTTCCGGAAGTCACTTTTTTCAGTCAAATTCACTACAGAGTTTATGAGCTTTCCCAACCTAAAGATTCTCAGTTCTTCCCGAAAAGACCGTCAAGCTCTTTACTGACGAGAAAAAGAGCTGTGAAGACCAAATACTATGATACAAATACAAATACAATACTATACTTTCCGCTCGCTATAGCAGCATTGTAGTCCTTTTTCATGCTCTGATTGTGATTGAGATTTGCCGTATTGATGCGTTGGACAGGTCAGTCAGGTGAATATGAATGAATGAATGACACGTGAAGCGCTTCTATATTCATTACCGCTCTATGAAATAATGATATTTTTCTTTCAAAGACAGTCGCTGAGTTGGGTAAAATAAGGGTCGCTGCGAGAAAAAGGTTGGGGACCACTTAGGTGTGGACAAACTGACAAAACTGTTTGCAGTATTTTTCTCACAATATTCAGACTGCATTTTCACAAAGCGTCAGGAACGTGCCAAACTGTGTCGCACAAAAAACCCCAATGGACCATAAAGTCGAACACAAAAGTGCAGAAATGTCACTTTACGCTCATTTTTCATCTTTTTTAGTTGAAGTTGACGGTTTAATCAATATTCTAATTCAATACGATCTATCTTTCCACGTATCTCCCACCTCGACACACTGTCGTCTTCACGTCAGCAGCTTTGTTTGACGGTGCGTGTCCCTGATTGGCTCACCCACCTGTCCGTCATGTCTGTCTCTGAGCGCATGAGCTTTGTGAAATGTAGAAATGGCACAAAATACATTTCCAACACAAACATTTGATAGACTGGAAAAGTTTGTTACGATATTGCGTGTGTGAGTGTTTTGTGTGAGTGTTTTGTGTGAGTGTTTTGTGTGTCGCGAGCGTTGTTGACTTGGTGGTGGACATGAACGTGGACATTTTGCACAAATCAACCGGCTTTATTTATTCATTTATTTATTTGTCGGTGATATTTCGCGGACTTTTGCCCATTCAAAAGCCACAATGTTTTGTTTGGAATGGCGAATCGCTGTGGCAAACGTTGAATCTCTTCATTATCGGCTCCACAAACGTGACAATCTTTTTCTTTTTTGGGGCGGGGGGGAGGGGCTGAACAATGGCGCCGCTTTCTGCCGCCGCTGTGCACAAAATGACTTCGCTTTTGTTCATTTGTGCGCGACAGAGGCGAACGCCATCGATCGTCGATTCAACCGTACAAAATAAACAATTGAAACGTTTATCACTGCTTTTCAGCGTCACACACAGACATTTCATCACGCATTTTCTGCCTTTCTTTTCCTGACCATTGAGCGTCGTGACCTGTACAGAACATTTGGCCCAGACTTGTGTCCACACTCGACCCACGGATACCAGAATAACCCTTCGGAGAAATGCGCTGCGGTTTTCTGGCGCACGATTAGTTTCTCCAAATCCAATATGGCCCCGCTCTCAATTCCCTTTCGTGACTCCGATTCGTTTGCTGTGTTCGCATGACTTCGAAACGGAATGTCGTTTCACCTTGTCCAAATCACACACTTCGCCAAACTTGACAGACGGGTTCGCCGTTAACTAGCTCGGAATAGATTGCCCTGCCCCGATCGAAACTCGCGCCTCCGACTACCACATTAGTGTTCTTTGAAGACACGATGTAGTGTCTCGTATGAAGGACTACGGAGTCAGCAAAAACAGCTGCCTCCAGAAACAGCTGCTCCATGTAGTCTGGTGAGTCGGAGATGATTACGACTCAAAAAACGCACAGGAGCTCTCCTTTGACGTCACAAAGTGTTGTTTTGCGCGCCAGACCAGCGAAGGACCTCGTAAACAGGAAGAACTTAATCAAGACTAATTTGGACACACCAGTCATACAATCCCTCAGCAGGTCGTCAGTATCCATCCGAGAGCCGGTACCATGTCTTTAGTTCCGACTCTCGCACCACCGATCAACCGCAACGCCGATCCATGTAACTACCTGCACCGCAGGAGCCGCAATCCACTGTTTGAGTCACTGACCTTGTCGAGCCAGCAGGAGGCCGGGTCCAATGTCTTGTCCTTGACTCTGGCACCATCAGGAGCCGGTCTCATGTGTATTCCGCTCTGACACTGGGCCCTGCCAGTAGCTGACTTGCCCAGCGAGGCGTCCATGTTAGCCTCGACCTGGCACCAGCAGGAGGCGCCTGGTCCGATGTTGAGCTCCTGACTCTGGCACAGTCAGAGAGCGCGTAAGCACATGTTTAAAGCCTGACTCTGGCACCACAGCGCAATGGCCAGTCCATGTTTAGCTCCTGACTCTGGCCACCAGCAGGAGACCGTCCATGTTTAGCCTGTCTGCCCTGAGATGTGCGCGTCAGTAGCCTGATCTCTGGCACTCCAGCAGTGAGTGCCGGTCCATTCTTAGCCCTGACTGGCACCAGCCACGCAAAGCCAGTCGCCGTCCATGTTTACCTGACTCTGGCACCAGCAGGAGGCCGGTCCATGTTTAGTCCTGACTATGGGCACCAGCAGGAGGCCGGTCCATGTTTAGTCCTGACTCTGGCACCAGCAGGAGGCCGCGTCCATGTTTAGTCCTGACTCTGGCACCCAGCAGGCAGGCCCGGTCCATGTTTAGTCCTGACTCTGGCACCAGCAGAGAGGCCCGGTCCATGTTTGTCCCTTTGGCACCAGCAGGAGCGGTCCATTGTTTAGTGACTCTGGCACCAGCAGGAGGCCGGTCCATGTTTAGTCCTGACTCTGGCACCAGCAGGAGGCCGGTCCATGTTTAGTCCTGATATGGGCACAGCAGGAGGCCTGTCCATGTTTAGTCCTGACTGGGCACCAGCAGGAGGCTGTCATGTTTAGTCCTGACTCTGGCACCAGCAGGAGCCGGTCCATGTTTAGTCCTGACTCTGAGCACCAGCAGGAGGCGGTCCATGTTTAGTAGCCCTGACTCTGGCACCAGCAGGAGGCCGGTCCATGTTTAGTCTGACTCTGGGCACCAGCAGGAGGCCGGTCCATTGTTTAGTCCTGACTCTGGCACCAGCAGGAGGCCGGTCCATGTTTAGTCCTGACTCTGGCACCAGCAGGAGGCTGGTCCATGTTTAGTCCTGACTCTGGCACCAGCAGGAGGCCGGTCCATGTTTAGTCCTGACTCTGGCACCAGCAGGAGGCCGGTCCATGTTTAGTCCTGACTCTGGCACCAGCAGGAGGCCGGTCCATGTTTAGTCCTGACTCTGGCACCCAGCAGGAGGCCGGTCCATGTTTAGTCCTGACTCTGGCACCAGCAGGAGGCGGTCCATGTTTAGTCCTGACTCTGGCACCAGCAGGAGGCCGGTCCTTGGCTGTTGAAGTTCAAGTGTGAGTGTTTTAGAGACTGCTGACACGTTTGCTTCTCTGCACCAATAACGCTTCAGTCTGAGTCCAACTGAAGGAGGTTTTTTGGCATCCACACACATTCCGTTGGATGCGATGACAGAGCGATTCCACCGTTTTCACCCGCCGTGTCAGAAGTGTGAACGAAGCCAAAGTCAACTGTGCTTTTGACGAGGCACGTTAGAGCAGGGTTTAAAAAGCCCGTTTTGCATAGATGTGTCTTCAAAGGCTTATGTAACTCTGACTTACAGCTTTAGACCCCAAGTGTTTCTAGTGTTTGTTTGTTTTACAATGGCAGCAACGAATCCACTGTTCGTGACAAGTCGAATCGCAGTCGTACTTTAATGATCGCAAATCGTTAACTGGACTAAACGGACTCTAAAACACAAGCGAAATGACTTTTTAGAACAGCGATGAAATCAAAGTGTCAAAAAGCATAAACGGTTCAACTATAATTGACTTTATTCCTAAATATCCTCTGTCTAGAAGCCTTCATCATTTCACCGTTCATCGCTTAAAAACGCCTTCAAAACGCCTCACCGCGCAGTACAATGAACCGCTAATCAGCCGTTACGTTTGACATTTAAAAGGGTTGCGTTCTCAGCAGGTCGAGAACCCTTTTGGCTCGGTGCCGCGATGTACGTCTGCGCGGCCCTAATCCCGTCTAAAACCGTCCCGCGCATTAATCCGAATGCGACGTGTCACTGCATTAGGCCTGACCCGCCGCGGCTCAAGCAAACGGCTCAGGGCCGCGGCCGCGATCGGCGTGAAGCGCTTTGATCACGCGCTGTTTCAAAATCCATCAACGTCGACGCGGGTCTTTGCGCTGCTAATTACGACTGCGACGGGTCAGCGATTATGTTGTCAAATGACCATTTCCACTGAGACTTCTGAAATACATTTTTAACTCAATCAAGGTTTAAATGTGGCAAATGAAGGTTTGTACGGAAAGAATATTAACAAATAAAGTGTTTTATTGACGAAGCATCTGAATTTGTTTATTCTTTTTTGACATTTTGATAAAGTTGTCAAAAATCTGATTCTATTCGACACTAAAACTAGTATCAAACCTATAATAAAATATCACATGAACAAGACAAAATGTGCGTGTCCTGAACAGTGTTAGAACGATTCAAAAGATTGACTGGAAGACAAGATGTTTAATAACATAAGAAGTTATGTTATTAAAATAAGAAGTGCTATCATTTTGTACTGAAAATGTCATGTCGTTTAAAATTTGGACCAGAGAAAGACCCTTTTTATCATCATTGTGGGAATGAAATTTGTATCGAGAATCAAGTATATTAAATCAAGTTTTTGTCTTTTCGTACGTGTTTTTCGAGTCGCTCGAGTCCAGATAACGATTATTTTTATAGTCACAATTAGTCAAAACTAGATTTAAAATGGTAATTCAAATTTAAATGTATTAATTGACCAAAATAAGGTAAAAAGTGTGGTTAATAATATGTTATAATTGGCAATATATATATATATATACATATATATATATATATAATACAAAAAAGACTCGAATTATAAACTAAGTTTTCTCGTTCCGTTCAGGTTTCTTCCCTGTCGCCATGACGTCCTCAGCACATTTGATCACGTGCTGCAGGAGCTGTTTGGTGACTCTATTACGTAATCCGTAACTAATGTCTCAACATTCAGAACCCGTGGGTTCAGAATGCTTTCACAACTTTCATGTCGAGCTTCATTATTTCATGAGGTAGAACATTACAAAACTGCATGTTCTTCTCTCCGGTCGTGGCCATCTTTGAGCACTCACATCAGATTTTGAGCTTTGCGTGTCTTTCAAACAGTCTTTCAGGTCCAGAAATCAGAAGGACTCAGGTTTGGGTGTAAACACAGAGTGAACAGAGAGAAACACCAGCGTCTGCACTGCCAGAGCCGTGTTTTCTGTTTCCCTCGCTCGCGCGCCGCAGTTTGAAGCCCGATTTGCCTAATCAAATACAACAATGTTTTCATTTTGTTTCAGGGAAAACTGCAGATCGCCCAAAACTAAACATGAATCAGACAGTTGACCAACCGGCAGGACCGCGTCAACGTAAAAACAGACACGCTAATAACAACAATCATGACAACAACAACAACAATAACAACAACAATAATAATAATAATAATCGTTTTAATTTTAATAATTTTAATGATAATGATTGTAATGATAATTTTAATAATTTTAATAATAATACAATAATGACACAACAGAGGAATAGTTAAAATACATCTAAAATAACAATTACATTATTATTATTATTATTATTATTATTATTATTATTGTCATTATTATTATTATTATTGTCATTATTATTATTATTATTATTATTATTATTATTATTATTTTCATTATTATTATTATTATTATTATTATTATTATTGTCATTATTATTATTATTATTATTGTCATTATTATTATTATTATTATTATTATTATTATTATTATTATTATTATTTTCATTATTATTATTATTATTATTATTATTGTCATTATTATTATTATTATTATTATTATTATTATTATTATTTTTCACTGTCACCATGATCAATAATAATCTGAGATAGACCTTTTTAAATGTGATGACAAGCATTTGGTACAAATAATATACCAGATCATGTTTGTTTCCTTTTTTGCTGCTGTTGCAACAAAACAACATTTTTAAGAAGCTTGTAATTGGATTTGTCATGAGAGACTTTTTGCCCAGAAAATTGTGGTTTTATTGTTACATTTCATTGTGGTCATAAACGGTGGGTTTCAGACTAGTTTCAACAATAAAGGCCAAGAATATTTCAAACAGAAGGGGACCGCTGGAATGAAGGCTAGTAAAGTTATATTTGATGATAGATATTTGTTGAAATATAGTGCGTAAAGAGCGCACAAATGATCAGGGTGTGAATTTACCTTTTGGATGCTTCATTGGAACGCAGAATTGATTTTGAATTGTCCAGTACGACCTCACTGCAGCTAAAACACTTAATGGCGCTCGACTGGAACATGGTGGTCTCACACACCGAGCGGTTGAAACGCGCCATGACGCCGCGCCAGACTCCATTGTTGTTGTTTTGGAATCGTAGGGAAGTAAAATGGTGTCAGAAATGTACCGGGCACAAGCTGTACTCAAATACTGTTCTGAAGAATGAAGGAAATGAACAGGTACATATGCTGGTGTGTGTGTGTGTGTGTGTGTGTGTTTTAATATGAACAGACATAAAACAAAGAGCATGACGTAAGAGCAAAAAGTGTTCATAGGACGAACGCTCCTCAAAGAGACCAGCTGACGAGGTTTCAGTCCAGTTTGAGACGTGTTCCAAGCTGAGGGAACAGCTTCACAGAACGCTCGCATCCCCAAATCGGTTCCAAATCTGATCATAAATGTAAAAAAAGAGTGTGATACATCGTCATGTTCAGTTTTGAAGGTGCGTTTGCAGAAAACTCACTGGATTCTAACGCTAGTGACCTGGCAACGAGTTTATTAGAGCTAGGACTTTCTGATTGATTAATGCCCCAGTCTTTGTCATAAAAGAGTCTGTTTAGTCCAGAAAATGATTACAGTTATCAAACTCTGATCCTTAACATGAGATGATAATAAAAAAAAGAGTCATGGGAAACATCTAAATAAAGTCCAGGCTACAACTGGACTTCACTGTGGTTGTGTCATGTTAGTTCAGGGCTTCTACAGTTTCAATTCATCATTTCTGTTCATGCAAATTGTCCGTTTTTTGTACATTTTTAGTGGAAACAATTGGAAAGCAGCATGGTTTCCGATTCCAGGGAAGAGAAATTGAAAACACTTGAGGCTTAAGAGATGCACAAGCGACGTTTGGCAGGAGACAAGAGGCCCTTCTCACAACCCTCTTTCATGCCGGATCTGGCTGAAATAAATCAATATTTAAAAGACCAGGCAGTGACTTACAGCTGGGGAATCGCTGACAGATGTGACGTAAATACGACAGGGGCTATAAAAGTGAGGTTTCTGTTTCAAAGCTAAAGTCTAATTTACAAACGTACTTAACTTCAAATAGAAAGCAAATCCCTGATAAAAGTGCATTTAAGTACGCCATGTTCAAGTATTTCTATAGAAGTTATTTAAGCGTATTCATTGGAGATTATTATTATTATTATCATTATAGTGTTTGTACAGTGGAACAATCCCGGTTTAAGCCAATCAGATCATGTGTCAGATAAACGCGCTCCCAGTTTGGGCCAGTCCCAGTTTAGTCCCGAAGTAGACTTAAGCCTGGATTATACTTCCCGGAGGGCACGACGTCGGCAGCGTTTATAGTCTGCGCGGGTTCATGCCGTGTCGGCAGTAGAAATCTGTCAGATGATTGTTGATTGATTTTGGACGCCTTCGCAACAGAACACTAATCGAATTTTAATCGAGCGCGTGATTTCCAAGCATCAATGATCAGTCAGTGTCTTCTTGGTTCAGACTTTGGAGGAAGTAATGTGACTGTTTTCTTTGTGAAAGCGCATCGATTAAAGGTCTGCAGAGTTAATAATCATGACATTGCTATTTTTCAAATTACAATTGAGGTGTAGAGTGCAACTTGAATGGTCTAAAATGGACTGAGACCTGGACTTGGAAGCCATTGACTTTGGACTTGGACTCAGACATTTTTCTTCAATGAAACGCTTGTGTTCAGAAAACCCTCTTCCCTTTACAGTTTCTCATTTCACAGCAGCAAACTGAAACATGTCTCTGTTTGACTATGACTTTTGTGAGAAGGACAATTTACAACATTTACAAAAGGACCTGGGACTCGACTTGGACTACAGGTTAAAGACTTGAGACTGGCAAAACAAGGACTTGGTTCGAGTTCGGTGGGTTTCAGTTGTAGATATTCTTTTTCATTCTTTTTTTGCGTCGCTTTTGCCGCTGCATCCAATTCTCAAACCTAATCTAATACCAATTACACAGTTCGAACCAACAACCCTCGGGCTTGCAGTAGTAGTCAAAATATTAGTTGTGCAGTACTTACAGTTGCGGTTGTGTTCTCCTCAGAGTTGGATACGCGTCTGTGTCCAGTTACTGCTGTTCATCGTGTTTGGAGGACAAGCGCTCGAGTTCGACGGCAACCCAGTGACGGACGACATCCTGAGCTCGGCGTTCTGGTCAGCTCGGCGTTCTGGTCAGTACTGCAAACACGCACGCCATCGAAGGAGAAGTAGTAGCATTAAAAGGAGTACCAGTAGTAGTAGCTGAAGTAGCATGAGAAGTAGTAGCATTAGAAGGAGTACCAGTAGTAGTAGCTGAAGTAGCAACGTAGAAGTAGTAGCATTAGAAGGAGTACCAGTAGTAGTATCTGAAGTAGCAACGTTAGAAGTAGTAGCATTAGAAGGAGTACCAGTGAGTAGTAGCTGAAGTAGCATGAGAAGTAGTAGGCGAGTAGTAGAAGGGAAGGGTACCAGTAGTAGTAGCTCGAAGTAGCAACGTAGAAAGTAGTAGCATTAGAAGGATACGCAGTAGTAGTAGCTGAAGTAGCATGAGAAGTAGTAGCATTAGAAGGAATACCAGTAGTAGTAGCTGAAGTAGCAACGTAGAAGTAGTAGCATTAGAAGGAGATACCAGTAGTAGTAGCTGAAAGTAACATGAGAAGTAGTAGCATTAGAAGGAGTACCAGTAGTAGTAGCTGAAGTAGCATGAGAAGTAGTAGCATTAGAAGGAGTACCAGTAGTAGTAGCTGAAGTAGCAACGTAGAAGTAGTAGCATTAGAGGAGTACCAGTAGATAGTAGTAGCAACGTAGAAGTTAGCAGAAGGAGTACCAGTAGTAGTAGCTGAAGTAGCAACTAGAAGAAGTAGAAGGAGTACCAGTAGTAGTACGTAGAAGTAGTAGCATTGAAGGGAGTACCAGTAGTAGTAGCTGAAGTAGCAAGTAGAAGTAGTAGCATTAGAAGGGAGTACCAGTAGTAGTAGCTGAGAAGTACACATGAAAGTGAGTAGCATTAGAAGGAATGGAGTACCAGTCAGTAGTAGCTGAAGTAGCAACGTAGAAGTAGTAGCATTAGAAGGATACCAGTAGTAGTAGCTGAAGTAGCAACGTAGAAGTAGTAGCATTAGAAGGAGTACCAAGTAGTAAGTAGCTGAAGTAACAATGAGAAGTAGTAGCATTAGAAGGAGTACCAGTAGTAGTAGCTAGAAGTAGCATGAGATAGTAGTAGCATTAGAAGGAGTACCAGGTAGTAGTAGCTGAGAGTAGCAACGTGAGAAGTAGTAGCATTAGAAGGACGAGTACCAGTAGTAGTAGCTGAAGTAGCATGAAGAAGTAGTAGCATTAGAAGGAATACCAGTAGTAGTAGCTGAAGTAGCAACGTAGAAGTAGTAGCATTAGAAGGAGTACCAGTAGTAGTAGCTGAAGTAGCAAGTAGAAGTAGTAGCATTAGAAGGAGTACCAGTAGTAGTAGCTGAAGTAGCAACGTAGAAGTAGTAGCATTAGAAGGAGTACCAGTAGTAGTAGCTGAAGTAGCATGAGAAGTAGTAGCATTAGAAGGAGTACCAGTAGTAGTAGCTGAAGTAGCATGAGAAGTAGTAGGCATTAGAAAGGAGTACCAGTAGTAGTAGCTGAAGTAGCATGAGAAGTAGTAGCATTAGAAGGAGTACCAGTAGTAGTAGCTGAAGTAGCCGATGTAGAAGTAGTAGCATTAGAAGGAGTACCAGTAGTAGTAGCTGAAGTAGCAACGTAGAAGTAGTATAGCATTAGAAGGAGTACCAGTAGTAGTAGCTGAAGTAGCAACGTAGATAGAAGTAGTAGCATGTAGAAGGAAGTGGGCCAGTAGTAGTAGCTGAAGTAGCAACGTAGAAGTAGTTAGCATTAGAAGGAGTACCAGTAGTAGTAGCTGAAGTAGCAACTAGAGAAGTAGGTAGCATTAGAAGGAGTACCAGTAGTAGTAGCTGAAGTAGCATGAGAAGTAGTAGCATTAGAAGGAGTACCAGTAGTATAGCTTAAGTAGCATGAGAAAGTAGTACATTAGAAAGGAGTACCAGTAGTAGTACGTATGACAGTAGCATGAGAAGTAGTAGCATTAAAAGAAAGAGTACCAGTAGTAGGTAGCTGAAAGTAGCCATGAGAAGTAGTAGCATTAGAAGAGGAGTACCAGTAGTGTAGCTGGAAGTAGCTATGAGAAGTAGTAAGCATTAGAAGGAGTGACCAAGAGTAAGTAGCTGACAGTAGCATGAGAAGTAGTAGCATGATAGAAGAAGAGTACCAGTAGTTCAAGTAGCAAATGAAAAGTAGCATGAGAAGTAGTAGCATTAGAAGGAGTAGAGTAGTAGTAGCTGAAGTAGCATGAGAAGTAGTAGCATTAGAAGGAGTACCAGTAGTAGTAGCTGAAGTAGCATTGAGAAGTAGTAGCATTAGAAGGAAGCAAAGAGTACCAGTTAAGTTAGTAGCTGAAGTAGCATGAGAAGTAGTAGCATTGAAGCAGAAAATGGAGTACCAGTAGAGTAGTAGCTGAGTAGCATGAGAAGTAGTAGCATAGAAGGAGTACCAGTAGTAGTAGCTGAAGTAGCATGAGAAGTAGTAGCATTAGAAGGAAGTACCAGTAGTAGTAGCTGAAGTAGCATGAGAAGTAGTAGCATTAGAAGAGTACCAGTAGTAGTAGCTGAAGTAGCATGAGAAGTAGTAGCATTAGAAGGAGTACCAGTAGTAGTAGCTGAAGTAGCATGAGAAGTAGTAGCATTAGAAGGAGTACCAGTAGTAGTAGCTGAAGTAGCATGAGAAGTAGTAGCATTAGAAGGGTTAAGCCTGGTGTCCACTGCACAACTTTTTCTGGGGGGTTTAAAGTTGCACGACAGCACGTAAAGTCTGTAAAGTTGGGAAATGAAGGGAAACGGGGAACTGCGTGCGACAGCGCTCTTCTTACCGTTACGTTGAGCGTTTGCGTGTACCGTCGGTCACCAGGTGTTTGCCAGACCTGGATCGTAGACGCGGCGAAAAGGAGGACTCACTTCCGACTCCAAAATATCGGACACGCTCGATACAAACCGCAGCTGGCCTTCGGTCACGCGTCGGCTCTATGTCTACTATTTGCCGTCGTGAGACCTCGAACCCGCTTTCGCAGACGGACAAAATGGCGCAGTGGACACCTTTCAGCCTTGCGTGTCCCTTCACGCTCTCACCCCCATTTCACGCCACGCTGTCCTGTCCAGTGACGCCTGCATTGAAACCCACCAGGACAACTGAGATGGGACAAAGACATCTTTAGAAGTAGTGGCTTGTCAGCAGTGGAATAAGGATATTTCGCACACCTCTTTGATCATTCATGCATGAATACAGTTAGTCAAAGCTAATTCATTTGTTTCCTGTTTTGTTTGCAGAGACAGAATATTCCTAAAGATTACAAAATTCCAGTGCATTATATTCCAAGAGAAGAGGTAAGACTTCATGGGCTGCAATGGAATCCAAAGAGCAACGTGAATGGCTGACTGAAGACTGAAATGATCCAAGTAACGTTAACTTTAACTGCAAACCGCAAAATGTACGGTATTAACGCTGCGATTGGCCATTGAGACCTTTCCAAACTGCACGCGTTGTTTCAGCTGTTCGTATTTCAGTCTTCTATCAACTGCTGTTGCTCCTGGATGAGTTCTGAATGTGAACTTTGACCCGACTCTAATTGCATGAGCATAAATCGCACAAATCGGTCTCAATGCTTGTCGGAAACCCGCCGTTGGATATGTTAATGGTGCGGCCTGGCGCGTCTGTGTGTTGCAGGGGGGCATGTGCTGGGTGAAACTCAACGTCTTCTACCTGGAGGAGAGCTTAAAGGGTCTCTCTCTCATAAGTTTGGAAACATTTCATCGAACCGTAAAGACATTAGCATCATTATCGAAATGCTCCAAGGCTCGCGGATCAAGATGGGCCCACTGGTAAAGACCACTCACTCTTCGCCGACACGAAGCCCGGTGTGTCAGAGAAGTGTGTGTGTGTGTGTGTGTGTGTGTGTGTGTGTGTGTGTGTGTGTGTGTGTGTTGTGTGTGTGTGAGAGTGTGAGTGTGTGTGTGTTGTGTGTGTGTGTTGTGTGCGATTGTGTTGTGTGTGTGTGTGTGTAGAGAGCGTGTGTGTGTGCGCGTGTGTGTGTGTGTGTGTTGAGTCGTGAGCGTGTGTGTGTGTGTTTGTGTGTGATGTGTGTGTGTGTGAGAGTTGTGTGTGTGTGGTGTCTTGTGTGTTTGGTGCGTTGTTGTGTGTGATGTGTGTGTGTGTGTGAGAGTGTTGTGTGTGTGTGTGTGAGTGTGTGTGTGTTGTGTGGTGTGTGTGAGATTGGTGTGTGTGTGTGTGTGTGCGTGCGTGTGTGTGTGTGTGTGTGCGTGCGTGGTGTGTGTGTGTGGTGTGTGTGTTGTGTGTGTTGTGTGTGTGTGTGTGTGCGGTGTGTGTGTTGTGTATGTGTGCTGTGAGAGTGTGTGTGTGTGTGTGTGTGGTGTGTGTGTGTGTGTGTGTGTGTGTGAGAGTGTGTGTGTGTGTGTGTGTGTGAGATTGTGTGTGTGTGTGTGTGTGTGTGTGTGTGCGCGTGTGTGTGTGTGTGTGTGGATTCAGTTCTCAACATCTGCACTCACTCAACACTGACCCCAAACCAAGACCCCGGCCTCTGTCCGTCCGACAAACTTGACAAGCTTCTTAAAAACACCATCGACATTATTCATTCGCTCACAAATCCTCTTCTTACTTTTTTACCTTTTTTACCTTTTTTAACAGTTTTACTCACTCAACCGAAGCATTTCTAGCGTCCTGATTCGTCACCGTGATGAATGTGTCAAGACTTTCAGACGATAAAGACGCTTCATAATTCGAGGCAGGCAGCACACAGCGATCTCATTTTGACCACAAGTGCTGCTTTTACGTATCTGTGCTGGGGTGAAATAAGTGTGACTTTATTGCATTAAAACTTTGAGTACAACTTCGGAAATGTCTATAGCAACTGTCTGACGCGCATGGGAACCTCCAGAGTCTGCGTGATGTTCCAACTAGATCAATCGGCCTCATCTGGGATTCTCAGCCCAATCTCAAACCTGGGCTGAACCAAGACTGAACCGGGACTCAAAACAGCCTGGCACTCGTCTTCTTCTGCCCTCTTTACCACGGGGCATGTCTGGTCTAACGTTACATCTGGCCCCGCCCTCCTCAGCCCTGATAGGCAGCTGCTCCTCCTCCATTGTGTCCAAACGTGTCTGCTAAATTATTCACAAACCGCGCCGTGGACCATACGAGGAGCGAGCGCAGACCCCAAACATAATGGTGAGAATGGTGTAATCCCCCCAGGCTTCCAGGCGTGTCCGGACTCACAAAGGACTCAGTACAGTCCAGTTGAGGACTTTTTCAAACCTTTGTTGTTTCAATAATAGGTTGACTTTGTGTCGTCCTTTACAATCCTCTCAAAACACCTCACGCCTCTGGGGGTCTGGAAGTACAATTCCCACAAAATGTCCATTTAAACTTCAAAGAAATAAGAACTAAAAACTGGATCGAGGCTAATGAGCTTTAACGAAGGCGCACGTCGTTCTGAAGACACGTTTTATTCATATTCTGTCGTGAAAACAGCTCTTGTATTTCGCTTGATTCACGCTCACGTCGACGTTCATGAGCCGTGTTTACAAGCGTTGACATTTGTGGCATCAAAGGTGGACATCTGGAGGTCTCCTGATGTTTTTAAGACCTGATAAGGACTTGGTTTGGTCCTGTTCTCGACTGGGTTAAGCTGCAGTTTAGTGCCAATTCTGATGCGGTGCGTGCAGAAGAGCAGGTTTGGACCAGACATGGAGCATGGGTAGACAGGCCCAGACCAGGTTTGGACCAGACGTGGAGCATGGGTAGACCAGGCCCAGACCAGGTTTGGACAGACATGGAGCATGGTAGACCAGCCCAGACAGTTTGGACCAGACTGGAGCATGGGTAGACCAGGCCCAGACCAGGTTTGGACCAGACATGGAGCATGGGTAGACCAGGCCCAGACCAGGTTGACCAGAGGTGGAGCATGTAACCAGACAGACATGGAGCATGGGTAGACCAGGCCCAGACCAGGTTTGGACCAGACGTGGAGCATGGGTAGACCAGCCAGACCAGGTTTGGACCAGACGTGGAGCGAGGAAACCCTAGAGGCGTGTTCAGATGAAACTTTATCTGCTGCTGTTCAGGATCCAATGCCCAGGAACAAAAGGCTCAGATGACGCCGGGCCGTACACGCGCCTGATAACATCTAACCACCAGCGATACTTTACTACGACCAATAATACTACTACTTACTCACTCACGTACTTGTATGTATGTACACACATACATGAGCCCGTTGTCTTTCATTCCAGTCATCTCTGTTCTCCACACACACAAACGCATACGTTTTCAGAAGGTCGATGTAGGTTTGTAGGACTAAACGTGGAGCTCAAGGACCGGCCTCCTGCTGGTGCCAGAGTCAGGACTAAACATGGACCGGCCTCCTGCTGGTGCCACAGCCAGGACTAAACATGGACCGGCCTCCTGCTGGTGCAGGTCAGGACTAAACATGGACCGGCCTCCTGCTGGTGCCAGAGTCAGGACTAACATGGACCATGGACGCCTCATGCTGGTGCAGAGTCGGACTAAACATGGACCGGCGCTCATGCTGGTGCCAGAGTCAGGACTAAACATGGACGCGGCCTCCTGCTGGGTGCCCAGAGTCAGGACTAAACATGGGACCATGGCCTCCTGCTGGTGCAAGCCTGTCTATAAACATGGACCAGTCGCTCTGGTGGCAAGGAAGTTACTGTCACTCAAAAACAGTGTTCACAACCTTACCGTCTTTGCAAAATGGAAATTGTGGATGGTGTGGCTGGATCACACCTGGACAAAATCATACCTGGCTGTTCTGAAGACTGGAGGAAGAACTGGGGCTGTTTACCACAGGACAGTGGCTGTGCGGTTCACACAGTGATGGAATGCAGCGTGACCGATATCTCCTTGAGACTATGGGGAGTCCACACATTTCAAACCTCAAGTATAATATGAAAAAGGACGTTAAAAATCACAGAGAGTTTCTTGTTATCTGGTTAAATCTGGTGAAACGGACTAAGCTTAGAACGGACCAGGATAAGAACCACCACATTTCAATCAGGTAAAAACTGGTTCAAACAAGACCAAACCAGGACACAAATCTGTAACCTGCGGTCTAAAACAGGTACTTCATGTGTGTTGTGAACTGGTGGGGACGGTGTTTCTTATCTGCTGTTGTTTCATAAAACGTTATTGATGAGAAATTGACAAAGTATTTGCCGAACGATACCTTTTCCTTAATAAGTACATATGTAGTCGATGTTAAAAGTGTTTCACACGAATACAGATGCTAATGGTGAGAGCCAGTTAGACCAACTATCAGACCGCAGGGGGCACGAGCAGAGGACTGCCGGGTTATAAGGCGAAGCAATAGTTTTCTTATGTTAACAGCGTAGTAGCCCGGCTGCAGCGGTTACACGATAAAGTTAGTGATGTACTGTTCCCAGGAGCTGTCCTTCTGCCAGAAAAACTACAAAACTTCCTGCGGGAGACCACATGAAAGGAGAGTCTCCTACTCCCATGACGGACAGGCTGTTGATGGCTCCAGGGCTTGAGCGTGGTTCATCTAGTTAGAGCGAAGCGATTATTCCTCTGGGCAGATGAAGAGACAGTTCATCTAGTGTGTAAGAGCGTAGGGTTCATCCTGCGGGAGGTATGGAAGAGCAGGTCTTCTGGTGAGAGAGAGTTTCCCTGTCGGCCGGCAGATGAGTAAGGAACATTCTATTCTGGTGTCCTCCGGGCAGATGAAGAACAGTTCATCTGGTGTAGAGAGAGTTCCTCCGGGCAGATGAAGAACAGTTCATCTGGTGTAGAGAGAGTTTCCTCATCTGGTGTAGAGAGAGTTCCTCCGGGCAGATGAAGAACAGTTCATCTGGTGTAGAGCGAGTTCCTCTGGGCAGATGAAGAGCAGGTCTTCTGGTGTAGAGAGAGTTCCTCCGGGCAGATGAAGAACAGTTCATCTGGTGTAGAGAGAGTTCCTCCGGGCAGATGAGGAGCAGTTCATCTGGTGTAGAGAGAGTTCCTCCGGGCAGATGAAGAGCAGTTCATCTAGTGTAGAGCGAGTTCCTCCGGGCAGATGGGGAGGATCCTGGTCTACAGGTCAGGGTCGTGGGACGGCGGGGGGCCTCTCAGTGGTGTGAGGAAACGCCTGACAGAACACTCTTTCTAACCCTGTTTGGTCTGGTCTGAACAGGACCCCATAATGTTCGACTTCCAGTGTCACTACCGCGAGGAGCGATGGGCCACGGCGCGATACTTCGACTTCGTCAAAGACTTTCTGACAGCGGCTCAGCTCAAAGAGTTCTTAGACGACTGTGAACCGCCGCCTTGCCCAACGACACAACTATCGACCACGACAGCCATGCAGCTAGAGTCGAGAGGTGAGTACGACAAATACCGCTACTACTACTACTGCTACTACACACAATGACAACACCAGTGCTGAGAATACAACCGCCAACTTTACGATTTACCTTCCCAGTCGCAAAGTCGAGGTTCATTGTCAAACTTCATCATTGTCTTACTCAAAGTCGTATTTGAGGAATCTGTTTGACTGAAACGTTTAGTCACGATTATAAACAAACCTTGATTAAAGACTCACTGTAAAGGTGCCAGTGTTGACCTTTGCTTGGGCCGTTCAAAGGGCAATAGTTTCCCCATCTCAAGCCAAGAGCCGACTAATCCTGTCTGATTTCTTCACCAAGTTAAATCCTTCTTGAGATCAGGGTCAAATAAACCACGTACGATCAACACTAGACCTTAAGTACTTCAGTGTCACGCAGGTTTGCTCAGCCTCCATGAGATGAATCCATTTTTACTGGAGTTCTGTGCGTATAATTTGTCACGGTTGGCACGGCACATTCGCGCTCTCTGGTGGCGCAATTGTGTGTAACAAGTAGACGCGACTGGCGAGCCAAATGAAACGCGGCAAACAACCTGGCAACATATTTTCTCTCGCTGAAGCATGTAATGGCGGTTAATTGGTTACGCATCTGCGACCGTGACATGGATGACGATCTGCTCCTTTCGACGGTCGCTCTGAAGAGGCGGAGCCAGCGTCGGTTCTGCAGTGTGGAACAGGAAGTCACTGGACCTGCTTCTATTATCGATTTGCGTTCGATCACTGCCGCGGTTTACGTCGTAAGTCTTTAAAACACAGAAGGGTTCATTATTCCACGATCAGCCCAAGTTTTCTTTTGTCCTTTCAGCGCCATAAACCGCAGATCAGCCAGAAACACCATGATTTACGACAGATCGACCGTTTTTGCGCTCTGGAGCAACTCGAAACATTCTTCTCAACTTTTCTGAGGACACCCTGACCTTTGACTCTGCTGTTGCCGCGGTTCTTTCAGAAGCTTTTCCCACTTCCAGGACAAAAAGAGGTTTCATATTTTTACTAGTCCTTGGCAAAGCACGGCCGCCTTGTGCTCTTTTATCACGCGCTCCAAGTTTCTATAAAACCTGTTAGTTCTGATTGGCAGCCCTGGGCGTGGCACTCGAATTCCTCAGAGTTGTAGCAATAGAAGAGTTTTGGCCTTTTTGGTTGAGCAGAAAGAAATCGCACGTATGTGTTCAAAGGGGAATTGTGGAAAACGATCCAGTTGTTGTCATCTGGACAAAACGTCTCGACTCTCGTCCAAGAGTCATTCTCAATCTGTGAGATCCGACTCTTGGACGAGAGTCGAAACGTTTTGTTTTTCTCAAACAGAGTCCAGATGACTGCGACTGAATCTTTCTCTACAATGGAACACCCCTGCTGGACGAATGAGGGATTACACCGACAACGTTCAAAGGGAAAGTCAATATCCAGCTTTTCACTCAGGATGACAGTTGATTACAGGAGCAGGATCTACTCGAATATGGAGAGAAGAGCACTGCGTTTTGGAAGTTTCCCTGAATATTTAACACGTTTACTGTATTTGCAGATGAAGATCACATGTTTATTTGAGAGTCACACAGAATCAGCCCAGAGTTTAGGGACTTGGCTCTGGGCTTACGGTATGATCGGACCTCTTTTAATGAATGAAACCCGCAGTGCTAAAGCTCTTGTTTGAAATACATTTATTCAATACTTTGTGTTTTGGTTGATGTATTTGTTGATTATTTTATTGAACGTTTTATTCATATAAATATTTATGGCTCGCCGGCCGTGAACGCTCTGACTTTGACGCCGTGGTCTGAACGTGGAATCCCGCCACCACAGTTGTTATTTGCTGTAGTTCACGGCGCCTGAGAATGGTGGCAGCATTTGTCTGCGAACGTCCTCCAACGGAACACGTCACTGGGTAAAACCATTGATTTGAAGGAAATGGCTGCTCTTTTAACGCGCTGCTCAACAACGTTTGATAGGATTACAGGATTTGCATTGTACCAAACAGACACAAAGACATGGAGGGGAATAAAGTGGTTCAACGTGGTCGTTTACGACGCTCAGTTTGAATTAGTTGTGCTTTAAAAACACATAATTCACCAGGAAACATCTTGAAAAGGTTTCCGCTTTTGTCTGGTCTGGTTTTGCACATGTGCGGTTGTGGCAGAGGAAGATTCGCTCTGAAGACGTCGTAAATGCCCTTTAATTTCCCCCCAAAATGGCTCCAAAATACGAGTTTGAGGTTTTGACTATTTATGACACAAGATATTGACTTTAGGCGCACAACCGCAGAGGCCTATTTCATTTGGAAAGGAAAACATGTTCAATTTATAGATATCAATTTGAAACGCACATAAAAGTACGACATATTTTATCACGTGATGTGAATTGAGCGTTATGCGTAAAAATGTGACATATTTGGGTTTGAATTAGCTTCATTTTGTTGTCGTATTGGTTCCGCGCGCGCACACACACAAGGAGTGGGTTTTGTGTTACTTATTTCGTCTTTGAGTGAAGATCTTACAGAAAATCAGCGTTAAAGTTAAAAACTGGAATAACTCAGAATGAGATATCAACAAATCCTCCTTTTCGATGGTCTCAGAGCGAGTAAAGCTAACCAACATTAGCATGCTAACTGCACACTTGCGGCTTCTCTGACAATAAAACGTGTCATATTTCGACGCAGAGTGGTCCGCGCCGTGGTCTCACTTTCACCCGAACACATCTGCGCCGGGACAAAACAGATTTCGCTCGATTCCAATCGAGTTCTGTTTTTCGCGTTTCAAAAACGGCCCGTTTAACGCCCCTTTAATCTGCACGTCTGTCATGACATCATTGCGCAGACGCCGGCCTCGCTCGCACGGTGTTTTGACTACCGACAACTCAACGCCGTCTCCGCTTCCAAAAATGTTTTATTCGCACCCAAAATGTCCGCCGTGGCGCGGGGAATAACGTGACAAACACCAGAGCCACACTGTTTGCTCTGCCAATTTAACGCTCACGCCGATCCCACCCAAGTGCCTGTTCGGGGCTCATTACCAAAGCGCTCGCCGTTTGATGCCCGCGAGGAACATCTGAATCCAGTTTGGGGTTAATCGGGCCCAGGCCTCGCGCCGCAGATGGAATCACCTGGAGCGCGGCAGACGCACGCGCGCAGCCCGAGCCAGCGAGAATGTGTCCGTCTCGCCGCTTCCCCTCCCCTTTAAACCTTATTCAGAGCCCCCACCGCACCAGAAACTACACTGACGTAAAATCAGAAATGGCCTTGTCGTCTCTTTGACCCCAGTTCTAACGCCGCTCCTTCCTCGCAAACGTCCCCGGAGTCGTAATCGGCGCCGTTCACGCGTTCGCATCCCGTTTGTTGCGAGCTCGTGACGCCGGACCCGAGATAACGAGCTTTCACATGACGCATTGTGTGACCGGCGAGCGCAAAACGGAACATCTGATGTTGTGCAACTCTGACCAATTGTTTTTGTTTGTTTTTTAATGCACTGATGTGAAAACACTGTCAAATGACGCTCCGTTTGAGGCTTTCCATCGTTTATGTGTCATTTTTGGAGCAAAGTGTGTTTGGAGCTTTGTCGGTTGTTATTTGTGGGCCGCGTTGCTCAGGTTTTTGGACGTTACAGACCGAGATTAACGACTTTTCCCGCGTTCCCTCGACAAAAACACACAGCTGGAGTTGCGTTTAGCTTCATCCACACTTGTTTCATGAATCCTGTTTACGACCTGGTCTTCTCTGAGGGTCTGCGCTGTTTTGAACTCCATGAATCAACATTTCTGCCGCAAATCACCTTCATTACAACCGCGCGCTTACATTAGCGCGTCGGGGCAAGCTAGCTTTCTGTACATTTCCACGTGGTAACTGCCTCTGCTGCCAGTAGATGGAGCGCTAACAGCAAATCACCTTCATTACAACCACGCGCTTACATTAGCGCGTCGGGGCAAGCTAGCTTTCTTTACATTTCCACGTGGTAACTGCCTCTGCTGCCAGTAGATGGAGCGCTAACAGCAAATCACCTTCATTACAATCGCGCGCTTACATTAGCGCGTCGGGGCAAGCTAGCTTTCTTTACATTTCCACGTGGTAACTGCCTCTGCTGCCAGTAGATGGAGCGCTAACAGCAAATCACCTTCATTACAACCGCGCGCTTACATTAGCGCGTCGGGGCAAGCTAGCTTTCTTTACATTTTCCACGCGGTAACTGCCTCTGCTGCCAGTAGATGGAGCGCTAACAGCAAATCCTGAAGGGGGAATGATTTACCGCGGGAAAGTCATGTGTGGTTTTCAATTCAAACGTTATTTTAAGTTCTAAAACACGAAACGAGACAAGTTTAAAGGAGGAATCTGCGGAATAAGTGTCCGCGACTGACTTAAACTATTGATCGCACGTCGTTTTGGGCTCGTTCAGGTTCAGCTCCTGCTTTAACCCGATTGGAAATGGCAAAAACAAGTTTCCGAGTTCACGCTTGACTTTTCATAGTCGCGTCACATGAGAACTCCCTGGAAAAGTTGTAACCTCTGGCGGAAAATGTCATCTCCCCAAAACATTGCGGTCGATCAGATATGCTCCGTTTCCACTTGTTTTGGTGCCGTTTTGTTTTTTGTCCTGCCGCATTCTCGTGTCTCGCCTCAAACGTTCCTGGAGGCGTTGGTCCGTCTGATCCTCTCTGCGGGACGGCGCGTCGGGAGAAGCGCAAATCACTCTCTCGCGCGGAGACAGAACTTGGACGCTCGAACCCTCAAACAAATCCCAGACCAAAAGAGCCAATTCCAGGGCAGAAGTGCGGAAATGTGCTTCAGGAATTCAGTGTTTACGAAAGGAGATCGGACCATTCAGTACTCTTAAACCAGGTCTAATCCAGGACTAAATAAGGCCCAAACGAGGGCTGAATCGGGACTAAACCAGGTCTAATCCAGGACTAAATAAGGCCCAAACTAGGGCTGAATCGGGACTAAACCAGGTCTAATCCAGGACTAAATAAGGCCCAAACTAAAACAGGTCTAATCCAGGACTAAATAAGGCAAACTAGGGCTGAATCGGGACTAACCAGGTCTAATCCAGGACTTGTTTTCTCTCTTATTCACACAGGAGCAAAACCCGCTTTTTGTGGACGTAGGACGGTCCTGAGGGTCATTATCGCCTCCTTCTTCTCTCTCCCCCTCTTCTCTCTCTCTCTCTCTCTCCCCTCTCTCTCTCCTCTCTCCCTCTCTCGCTCTCTCTCTCTCTTCTCTCTCTCTCTCCCTCTCTTCTCTCTCTCTCTCTCTTCTCTCTCTCTCTCCTCTCATCTCTCTCTCTCTCTCTCTCTTCTCTCTTCTATCTCCCTCTCTCTCTCCCCTCTCTCTCTCTCTCACTCTTCTCTCCCTCTCTCCTCTCTCTCCCTCTCCCCCTCTCTCTCTCTCTCTCTCCTCCCTCCTCTCTCTTCCCCTCCCTTCCTCCCTTCTCTCTTTCTCTCCCCTCTCCCTCCTCTCTTCCTCTCTCCCTCTCTCTCACTCTCTCTCTCTCTCTCCTCTCTTCTCTCTCTTCTCTCTGCCCTCCCTCTCTTCTCTCTCCCCCCTCTCCTCTCTCTTCTCTCTTTCCTCTCTCTCTCTCTCTCCCTCTCCTCTCTCTCTCCTCTCTCTCTCTCTCTCTCTCCTCCTCCTCTCCTCTTCTCTCTCCTCCTCCCCTCTCTCTCTCCTCTCTCCTCTCTTCTCCTCTCCCTCTCTCCTCTCTCTCTCTCTCTCTCTCCCTCTCTCCTCCCCTCCTCTCTCCCTCCTCTCTCTCTCTCCCCCTCTCTCTCCCCCTCTCTCCTCCTCTCCTCTCCTCCTCTCCTCTCTCTCCCTCCTCTCTCTCTCCTCTCTCTCTCCTCTCCTCTCTCTCTCTCTCTCTCTCTCTCCCTCTCTCTCTCTCTCTCTCTCCCTCCCTCTCTCTCTCTCCTCTCTCTCTCTCCTCCCTCTCCCTCCCCCTCTCTCTCTCCCCTCTCTCATCCTCCCCTCTCCCCCCTCTCTCTCTCCCTCTCTCTCTCTCTCTCCTCCCTCCCCTCTCTCTCTCTCTCCTCTCTCTCCTCCTCTCTCCTCTCTCTCTCTCTCCCCTCCTCCTCTCTCTCTCTCTCTCTCTCTCTCTCTCATCCTCTCTCTCTCTTCCCCCTCCCTCTCTCTCTCTCCCCCCTCCCTCTCTCTCTCCCCCCCTCCCTCTCTCTCTCCCCTCCTCTCTCTCTCTCTCTCTCTCCCTCTCCTCTCCCTCTCCTCTCTTCTCTCTCTCCCCCCTCTCCCCTCCCCCCCTCTCTCTCTCTCTCTCTCTCTCCCTCCTCCCTCTCTCTCTCCCCCTCTCTCTCCCCTCCTCTCTCTCTCTTCACCCCCCCCCCCTCCCTCTCTCTCTCTCCCCCAGAGACAGCTTCTCTTTCTGAGTAATTTATCGTTCGGTAATCTGCACCATTTAGTTTGGGAAATGTAGAGGTTTGTTTGTTTGTTTGTTTGTTTGTTTGGACCATTTACACGTGTTCTCTACAGAGCCTAATCGTCCTGTCTTCTGTCTGTGTTTCCCCCCAGGCGCCACAGAGTCCGTGAGTGAAGCGTGCCCGCCCCAGAGGACCTGTCAGCCTCGTAAGTCTGCGTTCAGTCGTCCTGCCACAGCGGCGCCCCCTGGCAACCGTCGCGCAAAATAGGACCCCCGTGGCGAATTCCTGCCCAAGTCTCAATCTGCCTCTCCGAAAACAAATATAAGTTTTTGCGTTCTGTTTTTGTCCTTCCCGAGGCTGAAGGAACCTCGCTTGAACGTTTTGATGCCAAAACGTTCAAGCGATTCTCAACGCTTTCAACCGAATCTGTCGCTGTCGGAAGTGACGGACGATAACTCGGCAGAACACGAGACGCCGCTGAACGTTGAGCAGGAAGTCGGTGCGTTCGCTTTAAAAGTGCAGCAAATCAAGAACAGGAGAACTACAAAACAATCAAACGCATAGATAAAATGACAAAGACGCTTTCCTATAAAAGAGCGTCGTTAAAAAGGGACGTTTAATGTGAAACGCGAACATCTCCATGAAGACAAGCGTGTGGCAGATGTTCCACCGGAAAAATGACAGCTTTAAAGTCATGAATTTGAGTTGCTGAAAGAATCAATACGCAAACACTTTGACATATTTAGAGAAAGGCCTCGCTTATCTTCTCTTACCTGTTTGAACCTCAAACATGTTCTGAAACGCATGGGATCCTTTGACTTTGTTTACAACGAGGAACAGAATCCTTCATTTGAAAACACAAACGTCAAACCCACTTTGAACCAGCGCCTGTCACTTGAGCCGCAAAAACACTTAAACGGATCGCCGTGGGTTTGAGGGATTAGGGTCACATGCGGGGGGACGTGAACTTCAGCTGAGTGTTCTTGTCGTTCTCGGGTCGACGAGAGCGCGTCGTCGTGGTTCAGTTGTGAGGCTCAGGGCCTGACAGGGCGTGTCTGAACCTGCCAAAATGAGTTTACTCGAGTCCACCTGCCGCGGCGAGATCAGATGAGCGCTCGGGAACGCCCTCGCTCGCTCCGTACGCTTCCACAGTAGGCTACATCCTGCAGTTATGAACTTCTAAGTCTGGAGATTCAGTCTGATCGTTTGGTTGTTGGATGTTCTAACTTTGTTGCCGTTGGTTCTGTTTCAGAGAAGCGGATTCTGTCCGAAGTCCTTGAGCGCAGCCTCCTCTCGCTACTCTTCATCCCTCTGTTAGCCATCATCTTCCTCCTCGTCTGGAAGGTAAGCTCCACCTTTTCTGTTTGTTTCTACAGTAGCCACGTTCACGGTCCAAAAGAGTCTGGGCCCGTTTCCTGGATCCAAAGTGGCCCCTGCGAGGTTCTAGCTCCCAAAGCAGTCTGTCTCTCTTGGGCTCCAGGTGGACTTTAGCTCAGGAGGAGGAGCTCCACACCACAGCCAGATGATTGGATCAGAGAGAACGCAGACTCCGGCCAAAACAAGACGGCGAAAAAGCAGAGAAACACAAACGAATCATTTCTCGCCAAACGCTGACTTGATCTTCTGATAAAGCGCCGTAGCGTTTGCTCGAGCGTCTGGAGAGCGTCACGTTTATGCATGAACCACGTCGATGTGCGCTGGGAACACTGTCAAAACACATCCATCACGATGACCTGCAGCGAACGCTTCAGATGAATATCTCCAAATCTGTTCACGCCGTTGTTGTTTCAGCTGCGATCTCGGAGGAACGCTGAGGACCTGGAGCAGACTCGGGCTGAAGAAGAACACTTCACTGGAGCAGAAGCGAGCGCGCCGCCGCTAGACGCCGACGTATCTGAAACGTAAGAGCCGAGAGCGGCACGGGGTTTCCGCACGGGTCACGGCGCGGGGTTTCCGCACGGGTCACGGCGCGGGGTTTCCGCACGCACGGGTCCACCCTACGCGGTCGGCGCGGGGTTTCCGCACGGGTCACGGCGCGGGGTTTCCGCACGGGTCACGGCGCGGGGTTTCCGCACGGATCACGGCGCGGGGTTTCCGCACGGGTCACGGCGCGGGGGTCGGTGCTGACGGCCTGGGTTCACTGCGGGGGTCGGAGTTGTATTGTTCGAAGGCGAGTTCGCTTGGTCTTCGTCATCCATATGAACTAGGCCGAACCCACAATGCAATTAAAAGCGTTTTCTCCTACTTTCTGTGCATAAAAGTGTCCACTGTCAACAGCAGAGGGCGCAAGGACTCGGTTTGACTATAAGAAAGGGTCGAGTCCAGCTAACAACGTGACGTGTGACAGGTTTTTACGATGTTCTCATTTTGACTTTACTCTGTGTATTTTTACCTGTCGTACATGTAATGATAGTTTTACACCGATCGAGCGGGTTTTGTGGAGAAAACGTATGAAACACTCTGTGGAAAAGAACAGGAAGTGACATCACAGCAGGGACAGGAAGTGACATCACAGCAGGGATGCTCAAGTTTATGCAGAATTTAGACAAAAGAAACAACTTTTTGGACGCTCTAAACAGGAATTCAGCAAAACAAAGTCGCTCTCATACGTTTTTATTTGTCAAATTTAAAAAACAAATTTGTGACATTAGATTGCGTTTTGGCCCAGTGGCTGCTGGGTAATTTCCTACTGTGATGTCATCAATTACAAACAGGAAGTAACATTATAAACCTAAAAAAATGGCTTTTCCGGGATAACATTTTATCATTTTTAGCAAAATACAAATTATTTATCCTAACTGCATTTTAGTTCAGCGAGTCGTCCCGACCTGTAGGGGGCGCTCTAACAAAACAAAAGCCCATAAACAGAAACGAAATCAACAACAAAAAATGAGTCGAACGACAAATTACAGCCACATGAACAAAGGTCCTTAAGTAGGCGTGGCTGCCGGTTGCCCAGGTGAGGAGAGGCACCGGCCAATCAGGCACCGGACAGCAGTAGCCAATCAGGACCAGAGATGTTGAGGGGGCCTCCAATGACAAGGCACGAACCCAGAGCAGCCATGTTGGGAAGGGAAACGCAACATGTAAACGCACAACAAGGAGGCGAGGGGCTAACTCATGCTAACCCACCGAGTTACTCCCCTACCCCCCAGACACGCCCACCGCTAGCTCGAGTCAGTGCCATCTTCACTCGCCAGCTCTTCACTCGCACACACACACACACACACACACAGTTGTCATGGATTATAGAGCGCACAATGACCTCTTTAACAGGAAAACAACACTCACATTTTGGCTGATTTGCCGGTCGAGCGTGACCCGTTGCGTCCCGGCCCAACTTCCTTCTGAGCGTCACATGATCCGCATCAAAGTCCAGTCTTTTGCTTAGAGAGAAGCGGCCGTTGTTGTGAGATGTTGTGTGATGTTGCCGTGTCATGCGCCTCATTCTGCCTCTCCGTCCTCCACAGAAACCAGCTCAACGTGGTGACGGTGTGAAGCCCCTCGTCCCCTGCCGCAGAACCGGTACGCTTCCGTCCGTGACTCTTCCACGCGGCCAATGAAAGGAAAACCGCTGTCGTCATGCCTTCAATTCAGGACACAATTTACAGATTTTGTGTCACATTTTAACTCTAAAACTAGTGTAAAAGATGGTATTACATTGTTTTACAGTTATTCACAATTATTGACGCATGACCAAACAATTACACCTTTAATTCACTTGAATTCACATTGTCTTAAAAAGAACCATTCCTCTTGTAAGTGCCCAGCTTTAGGTTATAACGATCGTCATCATCATCATCATCATCATCATCATCATCATCATCATCATCATCGTCATCGTCATCATCATCATCATCATCATCATAATAATCTTAATAATCATAATAATCATAATAGTGATAATAATGGTAATCCAAAGGTGCTGTTGGTGTTAACGCAAACACACAAAACACATAAAACACACAAAGCACACAAAACTCATAAAACACACAAAACACATACAACACCTTATACACAAAGCACACAAAACTCATAAAACACACAAAACACATACAACACAAAATACACAAAGCACACAAAACACACAAAGCACATAAAACACACAAAATACACAAAGCACACAAAACACATAAAACACACAAAATACACAAAACACATAAACACACAAAATACACAAAGCACATAAACACACAAAATACACAAAGCACATAAAATACACAAAGCACATAAAACACACAAAATACACAAAATACATAAACACACAAAATACACAAAATACACAAAGCACATAAAATACACAAAGCACATAAAACACACAAAATACACAAAGCACATGAAACACATAAAACACATAAAACACAAAACACATAAAACACACAAAAAACACAAAGCACACAGAACACACAAAGCACACGAACCACATAAAGCACACAGAACACACAAAGCACACAGAACACACAAAGCACACAGAACACACAAAGCACACAGAACACACAAAGCACACAGAACACACAAAGCACACAGAACACACAAAGCACACAAGCAAACAGAACAACAAAGCACACAGAACATTTGGACTGACGTTGAACACGAGAGCGTTATCACACGGTCCTGACCTTAAATCTCCAGCACAATGTTTAGTTTGGACCGAGCAACTGCAAAAGGAAAGACATCAATTTGTATTTCAACACGAGTGTGCAAAGAGTGTTGCACTGCTCTGTGAGAGGGCAGTAATAAAACAGGGCGCGGCCTGTCCAAACAAACATACATTTCATATGCAGCGCAAACACCAACACTAATACTAATATAACAGATACTCATTTTAACAAGTATCAATACGACAAACAGGACAGATTCAGAGTCAGAAAGAAGTGCTTTCCTTGTGTGTTGAAAGTTACATACAGTCTATTATTGTGTAAAAAAAAGTGTGTTTTTTGCTTTGTTTTTATCATGGTGGTATCGAAAACCGTATCGGAAAACCAAGATCGAAATGTTAGCATTATAGCAACGCCAGGCCTTGTATTTTATAGTAATTTAGTTTTGTGAACGAATTTCACATCTGCTCGAAATCGGGTTCAAAAGCGGGGGTAAAAGCGGCGGGAAAAGCGGCGGGAAAAGCGGCGGAAAAGCGCGGGAAAAGCGCGGGAAAAAACGGCGGGAAAAAGCGCGGGAAAAAACGCGGGAAAAGCGGCGGGAACTCCTTTTTCTGACCTGTGTTCTGTTTCCCTCAGGGCCGAGCGCTTTCCTCGAGCTGGCGTTGGCGTTGACCCCGCAGGAGCCGAATCCGACCGGCGGCGTGAAGTTTCCAGAAGTTTGCGTGGAACCTGGGAGGACTTTGGGGTTTCTTTCCCCCCCCACCCCACCCCCACCGCGCCCCTTCGCGTCCGTGCGGCTTCGCTTCCGACCATTTCAAAACTCGGACGCCGTCCTCAGCTTTTTGCCCGTTTTCAACCGAGCGATGAAAAACGATCTCCAAAGCGTTCGCGCGGACATCTTTCCTGCCTTTCTGTCCCAAGACTGCGTTGAAAGAAACCAAACCGACACACACGCACACACACACACAGACTGAACCAAAACCAAACACAAGAACAAAAAAAGAACAAGCGAAAGCGCGGAGAAGATCCGTTTGGTTTTCAAACTTTCAACTTTACAAAATGGCTTTGGGAGTCAAAATGGCTTCTCCTTCAGGACACAAAATGGCTTCTCCTTCAGGACACAAAATGGCTTCTCCTTCAGGACACAAAATGGCTTCTCCTTCAGGACACAAAATGGCTTCTCCTCCTTGCTACAAACCTGCCTTGTTTTCAACATCAGAATGTGACTTTTATCCCATTGAAATCAGGCCGGCTCCAACGTTTCACTACCTCCGCTTTTCACGTGTCCGCTGTGTTTCCACGGCATATTCCTGGTTTTGTTTTGTTTTCCGTTTTTGTCGGGTTTCTCTCCAACTTTTCGTCCCAGTTTTGTTTGGGGTGTGCGATGTATTTATTTATTCATGACGACGTGAAAAAAAAGAAAAACAAAAACAAAAACAAAAAAAGAGAAAAGAGTTGTCATTTTTAAGAGCATCTTCTCCTTTTATGGTCACAGTTACAGTTGTACGCGAACGCGGCGCGAGAGGGTTTTAAAATGATGAAATGTTGTTGTTATTTTTTGTTTTAAATGTTTGTGACTGGGGGTCCGTTAGTTTGACCAAAGTATGCTGCTTTTATGATCATTATCCATAGACTTTTCACCACGTGGCGCTGCCGGGTTCAAGTCGTTTGCGAAGGTTTTTCACGGAAATGCAAAAACGAACCGCCCAATGAAACCCAGAGACCACAGCAGAACCGCCCAATGAAACCCAGAGACCACAGCAGAACCGCCCAATGAAACCCAGAGACCACAGCAGAACCGCCCAATGAAACCCAGATAGTACCACAGCAGAAACCGCCCAATGAAACCCAGAGACCCACAGCAGAACCGCACACTGAAACCAGAGACCACAGCAGAACCGCCACATGAAAACCCAGAGACCACAGCAGAACCCGCACCCAATGAAACCAGAGAGACCACAGCAGAACCGCACACTGAAACCCAGAGACCACACAGAACCGCACACTGAAACCCAGAGACCACAGCAGAACCGTACAAATGAAACCCAGAGACACCGCAGAGAACCGCACAACTGAAACCAGAACCACAGCAGACACGACAATGAAACCCAGAAGACCAGACAAGCAGAACCGTACAATGAAACCCAGAGACCAAGCCCATGAAACAGAGACCCACAGCAGTGAAACCCAGAGACCAGCAGCAGTGAAACCAGAGACACGCAGGAAACCTCAGAGACCACAGCAGGGAAACCCAGAGACCCACAGCAGTAAACCCAGAGACCCACAGCAGTGAAACCCAGAGACCACAGCAAGTGAAACCCAGAGGACCACAAAGCAGTGAACCACCAGCAGAACCACAGCAGTGAAAACCCAGAGACCAACAGCAGTGAAACCCAGAGACCACAGCAGTGAAACCCAGAGAGACCACAGCAGAACCATAACAAAAGTCAACATGTGATGAAAGAAAAGCGAATTAAAGTCAATTTGACATAGAACTTATTTGGGACATAGGACAGTTAGTCCTGGTTTATTTGGAGCCGGTGCTTAAGTGTTGAACTGCAGTGATAGTTTACATAAAGAGGAGACCAACACTTTGGTTGTAATTGCAAAAATCATACATTTACTGGCATTATCGTGGTCGGAAAACGTTTTGAACGCGCTCTAAGTTGTGCGTCTTAAAGTTCCTCTGACAGGTCGACGAACTCGTTGAACTAAAACGCAATATTTCGATTTTTGAGATGTCTAAATTCACTTCCTGTTTGTAACTGATGACATCACACTAGGAAATTACCCAGCAAACACTGGGGCAAAACTCATCTAATGTCACCATTATTTATTTGACAAATAAAAATACATGAGCGCGACTTTATTTGGTTGAATTCATGTTTTAGACAGTCAAAAAAAGTAGTTTCTTTTTGTGTAAATTCTGCACAAACTTTGACTGGAATGAGTGTCCCTCCTGTGATGTCACTTCCTGTCCCTGCTGTGATGTCACTTCCTGTCATTTTCTGCAGGTTTGTTTTAACGTTTCCCTCCACAAACCTTCGTCGATCGTGTCAAACTCTCATTTATAAGTACGGCAGGTTCAAATACACCAAACAAAGTCGGAATATAGAACATGGTAAAAAACCTGTCAGAGGCACTTTAAAGGACACCATCTTTACCCATAAAAACATGAAACTCTACTCTGTTGCACCTTTTGTTTCAGCGTCTCGTGTTTCAGACCGTCAGAAAATGTGTTGAAAACCACGCACACTGACTTTCCACCAGGCTGCGTTCCCTCATTTGGCGTTCCGCTACGGCGGACTGGCACTGGGGGGGGGGAGGAGCTAGCCAATAAGCAACGTGGCCCACGCGCGCTAATGCACAAGCAAGGGACATTGATCTGAAGCCGAAATGCTCACGACGAGGCAATGATTTATGAACCTAAAAACGGCCAAGGAGACCGCCAGATCTCTTAACGATGCTGTCTCACGTCGGGGGGGGAATTTGAAACTGAGTTAATTGCTGAGGCTCAGTAAGACACAACAGGAGGAAGGAAGCCAAAACACTGCTCCGGGTTTGTTTTTTGATGAGGAACACTGTTACAACAGCGCCGCGAGTGTGGGATTAGAGTTGAGAATCCCTCGTCTGGGTGGGTTTTACACTTATTCACGGGGCGAAACGTCCTCTCACACATCCTGTCGAATCAGGAAAGAGTCCTATTACCAGGGCGCACATTAGGTCAGGCCTTACGCCTCACCGAAATGGTTATATTTTACAAAAACTATTCAAGACTTGTTCAAGTTATTGACGTGACTTCTTGTGCTTCTGTTTACACCAACCAACAAAAACACAACGCCGTGAAAAACAAACCTTCCAAGACTTGAACCACGGACTTTTGTGAAAACTGTCCATGACGCCGGCCAGCCTCAACATGGCCTTCCTGTTCTCCTTTCTTTTCTTTTTGTACTTGTGCGAAGCTGTTATCTTGTCATCTGAACACTATACAATGTAAAAGAAAAAAAAAGAAATGTACGAAGAAAAAAAAAAAAAAAAAAAAAAAAACGAAGAAAAAAAAAAAGAGAGAGTATAAAACCAAATAGCATTAAATAAATAAATAAATCATATATAGTTATTTTTTAATTACGTGACTGCTTATTTATGGAGTATCCAAAACAAAAGTTCCATTGTTTTCAGCGGTTTCCTGGGCAACATGTATAATTATTTGTATTTTTTATTCGAGACAAGCTGACGCACGAGTTAGCGCTTTTAGCAGAAAATAAAAGCCCTGATGAAGAAGCTAATCATGCATCTGCGTTAAAGGTGCACTACGTCACTTTTCTGGTGCGGCGGTCCGTCGCCTGCTTGTCTCCGTGCCTGGGATGTTCCGTGGCAGCCTGTGCCATCAAACGATTCAATCTGGCATTTGTTCAATTGCGGGTGTTTTAATTGCCATGACAAATACCCCGAAACGCGCCTCTCCACAGATCTGACCCGTGACTCGGCCCGGTTGCCTCTCCAGCCCAGAACACACACATTATGAGACAGTGTTCGGTATGGAAACAGGACGAGACACAGATGTGCGTCCGGACATCTCCTCTCAGTTCAGACGGACGTGATTGGCAGGTGGACTGGCCAATCAGAATGACTCTGAGACGACTTCTGCCCGTCAAAGAGGGAGGGACGTTTAATGCCACACTGCGGAACATTCCGGGCAGAGCGCAGAGATGAGAGTTCCATAGCACATTTCAAAAACGACGGGAGAAATCACAAACGAAGATATCCAACACAACACTTGAGTCGACTAAACATGTAAGGCAAGAAACGGTCCGAGGGTCTTGGTGGGGGGAAGGGGGAAGGGAAGGGCATCCGGCATAACATAAGAGTGAAAATAAACACATGAAACACTTCAGTATCAACAATATACTTTAAAAAATATATATAAATGTGTCGAGTTCAATAGATTCATTTTAGTTTGTGGAAAACTTCCCTCGACATGGCGGATCGGGCCAATATGTCCTTAAAGATGCACTACGTAACATTCTGGTGAGGAGGATCAGCCCCCTCGCTTGTCCCCTGGAATGTCCCACCGTGTGGCATTAAACGAGCACGTCTTCCACTGAGTCGAGGTGTTTCTCATGTGCTGTATATTCTTCCTGTCCGCGGGGTCGCCGCTCCACAGATCTGACCTGTAACTTGGCCTGGTGACGCCGTCTGCTCGTCTCCATGGCGATGTGTGAGTTCAATGCCAATTCTCAATCCAGTTTGAACTGCAAAAAAACAAAACAAAAGGAAAAAAAGACTAAAATGACACGAGTTTTCAATCCCATTTTCTGATTTCAGGTTGAATTGTGAAGATAAACTGAAGCAAATAATGTGAAAAAAAACCATTGAAATCATTTAGTTCAGAGAAAGTAACAAAGCTAAACTCGAGTCATTTTTAAAGATTAGATTTGGAACATTCCGCTCATATTCATCATTCACAGACTAAAGCAGGTCATCTACAGCCGACAACAAAGAGGATTTATTCCCTTCACGTGTTCGGACGGCGTCACGTCCGTCCGTTGCCGTGACGGAGTCTTAAGGTCCCGTGGTCCGACCTCAGGTGCACCAGGCTCAGATCAGGAAACAGGCCCATTCACTGTGTACCGAGACAAAGGGGCTTTTCTGCTCTCCCGCACCCCCAGCGACGAGGTCAGGGAAGGACGACACTAAGAACATGCCCAGGTAATGTCTGACACGGAATCATCTGAAACAAAGCATCTGTAGACCGCCGCCTTCCCGCTCCCGCCCCCCCCCCCCTTCACCCCCCCCCCCGCCCCCCGCCACGACATGAACAAGTGTTTCAGAATGAGCTCAAAGTGACATTCCTTTTACAGCTGAATCCAAACTGTGAACCAAACGAAATGGCTTCTTTTCTTGAGCAGATGAACGGAGCGAATGACGCCCCCCGGCGCCGCTCGCGGGCGGTGCGTTCGGGCCTGAGCGATCCACGAGTCCAAGAGTCAGGAAACAAAACGCCCCAAAAGTCCACTGTACCCTGTGTTTTTATACGAATGTAAAAAGCATTTACGAGACATGAATAAAGTACATGAACACAAACGGTGCCGTATGTTGATTATCTTCTTCAGTATCTACGATGTGAAGTAATAAACAGAACGGAAAAACACTGGTGTGTAGGAATGTGGAGGCCTCGCTTCAGTCAGTTTGCCCCAGGGCAGCTGTGGCAGGAAGAGACACACACACACACACGCACACTTTTTCCCACATCAGCGTCTTTAAACGTAATAACAAGACTAATATTTTTGTTTGATGGTTTTATTGGGTGAAAAACGTTCTGAGATCAGAATCTGTCACAAACTTTTCAAGCGTCAGAACCGGGAGTATGTGAAAATTGCAAAGCCTTTCAAGCCTTTGCGAGCAGAGATTTACAAATGCATGTTTCAGATGTTTTCCTGGGGCGATCTTATCTCTGATTGACATGAGAAGATTTCCTGTCTTCAGAGGTGGGCCCTCCATCAACATTTTTGGATTGTCTTTGGGCAACCACCGCGCAGATATTTGGACCTGCACGATTTTTATAGCGCAAAGATCCTCCTGCAGATAGTTCACAGGAATGCACCGCTCGCACACAACACAACACACTAAGTACTCAAGATTAAACACGTGGGACTGTTTCCACCGGTTTTCTTTGGAACCCGTGTCTCTTCTGTCTTACGTGAACCGTTCTGGGCCGTTTCTTCCATCCAAAGTGGTCTGGCTCCAGCTCGTCTTCACCAGGAGCCCCACACCACAGCCAACGACAACAGAATCATAC
Source organism: Chaenogobius annularis (assembly GCA_015082035.1). Taxonomy (NCBI): domain Eukaryota; kingdom Metazoa; phylum Chordata; class Actinopteri; order Gobiiformes; family Gobiidae; genus Chaenogobius; species Chaenogobius annularis. Next base: position 125,772 of record BJKM01000588.1, on the reverse strand, counting down.
TGTAAGTGGATTTTACTGTTATTACTGTAGTTGGCAAAGGACTCTGGGAAATAATTAGTGGGTACATTAAACTACCATAAGAAATGACCGTTAAAAAGTACTGCAAATGTTATGATACGATAATGGCTATTGTAGCAGCAACATTTTGCCTGTTTGGCCCCAGTTTGACCATAATTGTAAAGTTTAAAATTGTAATTCCAGGTTGGACAAATCACTGGCACTGCCCTAAACTGGTTAAGGTCCTATCTGGAAGACAGGAAGTACTTTATTGAAATTGGTAACTGTGTCTCAGACCAGATGCCCCTGACCTGTGGGGTCCCCCAAGGGTCAGTCCTGGGACCCCTTCTGTTCAACCTCTACATGCTGCCGTTAGGTCAGGTGATACGCAGCGAGAATGTGTCCTATCACAACGATGCAAACGACGCTCAGATCTATGTTTCCATGACGACAGGTGAATATGGACCAGTGGATTCACTCTGTCACTGCATCCAACAGATCAGTGTGTGGATGAAGAACAACTTGCCACTTTCTCCAGGCGGAAATCAAGACAAGAACTAGGAAATCATCGTCTTTGGCCAACAGAAACAAAGAGAAAGTGTAAACTGTCACCTCCAAGAGTCTCGCTTAAAAAACCTACAAATCAAGTTAGAAATCTGGGGGTAAAATGGACCTCAGACTTGAATTTTAACAGCCACGTCAAGATCAATCACATCAGCATGCTTTTTACCAATCTAAAAAACATTTGCCAATAATCAAAAGTATAGTGTCTAAACCAACCTGGAGGAGACTTATCCATGCGTTTTGTCTCTAGTAGATTAGACTACTGTAACGGCCTGCTCACTGGCCTCTCCAAACGAGCTGTAAAACAGCTGCAGTACATCCAGAACAAGCTTTGCACCCTCCTGCTGGTGCAAGAGTCAGGACTAACCATGGACCGGCCTCCTGCTGGTGGCAAAGAGTCAGGACTAACCATCGGACCGGCTCCTGCTGGTGCCAGAGTCAGGACTAAACTACGGAACGGCCTCCTTGCGGTGCCAGAGTCAGGACTAAACATGGACCGGCCTCCTGCTGGTGCCAGAGTCAGGACTGAACATGAGGAATCTGCGTTTCAGTTTTATGCAGCTAAAATCTGGAACAGTCTTTCTGAAGATGTGAGACCGGTTCTACTCTGGCATTTTTCGAATCATAAACGTGTGTGTGATTGTGTGTGTGCTGACGCTCTGAAGGGGGAGGGCCTTAGCGTGGGTAGCAGGAGGGGGAGTGGCTAAACCTGGGACAGAAATGGCCTTTTGATTAATACAAGACTTGTTTTTCACGGCATTCTGTCATTTGATGTTGAGTCAATGTCCGACGTGCCACAATGACCATGTGTTTTAGGACCCAAATACTGGCCTGAGATCGTGGAGAGCGACCAGTGCTTTTTGGCTCTGGCATTCCACTGAACTTCAGAGCTCTGTATCTGGCATCGGCGGCTGGTGACGCAGAATACAGGGGGGGCTATTTCACATTATGGGTCCAAATGGGAATATTTTACTTTGACTGTATAAATAAACATTTTAAATACACATTTACCACTGAATTAATGGAGTAAACAAACTTTATTTCCTATGATACTATGATTTGTGAGAAAACACATTTGAGATAAAACTACATTTTTTTAATAAAATATCAGGTTGTAAAGAGCAAACATCTCAATGATACTGTACCTTCTAGTGCCGGGGTCGGCAACCCGCGGCTCCGGAGCCGCATGCGGCTCTTTAGCGCGCTCCTAGTGGCTCCCTGGAGCATTTTTAAAAATGTATGAAAATAGAAATAAATGGGGGATATATTATTTTAATATGGTTTCTGTCGGAGGACAAACATGACGCAAACATTCTTAACGTTTTACAATGTTATAATTTTTTTTATAATAAATATTACATTTCAACATTTCTGTCAGTCGGCATGTGGGCGAGCACGCATGTGGGCGGCGCGCATGTGGGCGGCGCGCACGTGGGCGGGCGCGCACGTGGGCGGCGCGCACGTGGGCGGGCGCCCATGTGGGCGGCGCGCATGTGGGCGGGCGCGCACGTGGGCGGGCGCCCATGTGGGCGGCGCGCATGTGGGCGGGCGCGCATGTGGGCGGGCGCCCATGTGGGCGGGCGCCCATGTGGGCGGCGCGCATGTGGGCGGCGCGCATGTGGGCGGCGCGCATGTGGGCGGCGCGCATGTGGGCGGCGCGCATGTGGGCGGCGCGCATGTGGGCGGCGCGCATGTGGGCGGCGCCCATGTGGGTGGCGCAGTGCCGGGCACGTGGCGAACAGAGGATTTAAGGATTGTGCGAGTTCAGCACTTTCTGGGGAAATCAGAGGAGCAAAGATAGATTTGAGAAGTGGATTGCATCTCCAAACTCCACTCTGCTGCTGGATTTGTCGTAACCCGGGAGATAAGAAAGTGGAAAACCGTTCACAGATGACGCAGCAGACAAAGCATCCTATATATTTCACATATTTAAACTAATAATTAAAATGACATCATTATGAACAAATTATATTGTTTTGAGACAAAAAAGTAATTGTTGAACCCCATTTGACATAATTGGCTGATTGACAGGAGGGGCGTTGCCCCGTCGCCGCTGGTATCTGGGCCTCAGAACTCCAGCCAATGGATACCTTTTTGTTTTTTTTGTTGGGACAGTGCATGTTAATGAACACACATGAACACGTGATGTAAACATTAGCTGAGGGCTCATTTTCAGCCGTTGTCACGCGTTCACTCTCACAACACACTCTCATTCAAACACATGTTTTTAGTGGGCGGGGAAACCGGAGTACCCGGAGGAAACCTGCACAGACACAGGGAGAACATGCAAACTCCATACAGCCCTGCACTTTTCCAAGAGTCATTCCCAATCTGCGGATCGAGTCTGGGAACTCACATATTTGTCCCTCCCCCTGCAGAACAGGGCCCCTCCCCCTGCAGAACACGGCCCCTCCCCCTGTAGAACACGGCCCCTCCCCCTGCAGAACACGGCCCCTACAAACATTAAAACCACATCATCACGTTGAAACACATTTGAGTCCGCCCGCAGCAGTGCCATTATCTTCGTCCTTCGTTCCCGTGTGTTTGAATCAGAACGCCACTTTTTACATTGAAAAGGAATAATTCAAACTCTGACACAGAAGATTGAACTTTGTGCCAGTTTCTGTTACATGTGGACACGCCCAACGAATCAGACCAGGACAAAACATCTGCATTTTGTATTTGCACAGCATTATTTGGCAGACTATAGGACTCAGCTCAATGTTAATCTATGTCGCGTGAACCCAAAGAAAATGTACAAGAGACTTAAGTCAACATCTGCCCTCAATTTACTCAAAGGTCTTCAATGTTATTCTCTAATCTTCTGTTCTTTCACAGCGTCATATTCGTGGTCTTCTTCCAAACAATTGGACTTCACATATTCTTCACTGCATTGAGTTACCGTTACCATGTGTTTTAGGACGGTCCGACTGCTCCGGCGTTCCACTGGACTTCAGGACTCTGTATCTGGGCCTCAGAACTCCGGCCATGGACACAATAATGGATACCTCTGGAGCACACTTTTGGCTGCAGGGAAAAGACCACACAAAGAAATGAATGACACAAACCAAGGATCAGAGACGGGACCGGCATCGTAATGACATCAGAGAAATGGGAAAGACATTCAGCTTTTAAACTGACAAACTGTGGATGTTTGAATATGAAATAAAAGATCATTAAATATTTAAAGTTACGACTTCCTGATTGTTTTAGCGTGTATGTTATGGTTTTAACATGTGACACCCACCTGCCGTTCCCTTGACAAAGACCCTCCACTGAGCTCGCCTTTTGGGACTCAACCAGAACTCAACTATCAAACCAAGACTAAGACCGTCCCCACAGACCGTTCGCAGAGTCTGCTGAGGCGTGGCCCAAGGCGCTTCTCATGAGAGATTATTTTGTTTGTCCCTAAAACCCTGGACACCCCGAAGACCCCGGAGACCCTGAAGAACCCAAAGACCCTAAAGACCCTGAAGACCCTGAAGACCCTGAAGACCCTGAAGTCCCTGAAGACCCTGAAACCCTGAATAACCCTGAAGACCCTGAAACCCTGAAGAACCCTGAAGACCTTGAAGACCCTGAAGACCCTGAAGATCCTGAAACCCTGAAGAACCTGAAGAGCCTGAAGAACCTGAAGACCCTGAAGACCCTGAACACTGAAATCCTTAAGACCCAGAAGACCCAGAAGACTCAGAAGACCCTGAAGACTCTGAAACCCGGAAGACCCTGAAGACACTGAAACCCAGAAGACCCTGGAGACCCTGGAGACCCTGAAGTCCCTAAAGACCATGAAGACTATGAAGACCCTGAAGACTCTGAAAACCCGGAAGACCCTGAAACCCGGAAGACACTGAAGAAACCCAGAAGACCCTGGAGACCCTGGAGACCCTGGAGACCCTGGAGACCTTGAAGACCCTGAAGACCTGAAGATCCTGGAACGCCTGAAGAACCTGAAGAACCTGAAAGAACCTGAAGACCCTGAAGACCCTGAAGACCTGAACACTGAAAATCCTTAAGACCCAGAAGACCCAGAAGACCCTGGAGACCCTGAAGTCCCTAAAAGATCATGAAGACCATGAAGACCCTGAAGACTGAGAAACCGGAAGACCCTGAAGACAACTGAAACCCAGAAGACCCTGGAGACCTGGAGACTCCTGGAGAACCCTGAAGACCCACATGGCTCCCGGGCTCACGCAACGCAACGCAGGGGCCCCTCCACGGGATGGCCGTGGGGCCCTAGCCCGGAAATGAGATATTAGTTTGAGTTGATCTGAATGTCACAATGGAATGTCTTTAAAAGGAGTCATTTGAATAGAACTTCACCATGATAACCAAAATACCCGACTTGTTGGAACCACCCAAAACGCACCAAATGACTGGAAAATGATATCCTAAAAATGTGGGAGAAGAGGACCCCCAGACCCCCTCTTCTGGCCACCCCTGTTTATCCTGAGTGGGGCATGTCGGGGTCAAACACTCTGTCCTCTACGCCTCACGTTTCTTTGTGATTGGTCGTCGCTGACTCCTGAAGCAACATCTGAGTTTAGTCTGAGATCTTTGCTTTGTTCTGGTCCAGTCTGGAACTGCAGTCCAAACTTGAGCCCTCGCTCTTTTCCCCCCTCATCCTCTTTTCTTCTCCCTCTTTCTCCCCTCGTCCAGCTGAAACCTTCTTCTCATGTCCATTGCTCCTCTCTCTGTCTGAAGTCTCTCTTCCTCTTTCTCCCATCTCTCTTCACCCTTCGGTGCAAACAGGGTCACAAGAAAGGGCAGAAAACCCACAGATCAGAGCGTTTTCTCTCACCCAATCTCTCTCTCTTCTTCCTCTCGCTCTCTTCTTTCTCTCTCTCTCTTCTCTCTCTCTACCTCGTCTTTCTCTCTCTCTCGTCTTTCTCTCTCTCTTCTTTCTCTCTCTCTCTTCTTTCTCTCTCTCTCTTCTCTCTCTCTCTTCTTTCTCTCTCTCTTCTTTCTCTCTCTCTCTTCTTTCTCTCTCTCTCTCTCTCTCTCTCTCTACTTTCTCTCTCTCTTCTTTCTCTCTCTCTCTCTTCTTTCTCTCTCTTTCCCTCTTCTTTCTCTCTCCCTCCCTCTCTTCCTTCTCTCTCCCTCCCTCTCTTCTTTCTCTCCCTCCCTCTCTTCTTTCTCTTCCTCTCCCTCTCTTCTTTCTCTCCCTCCCTCTCTTCTTTCTCCCCCTCTCTCTCTTCTTTCTCTCTCTCTCTGTGTGGGAATCAGCACAGCTCGTCAGTCACAGGTCGGGTGCTCCGCTCCGTGTCTAATGGGCCACAACGGGGCTGCGCCGGGCTCCCGTGGGTGTCACCCGAGCTCTAATACTCCTGTGAAAGGCCCACGCAGACGCCTCCCAATGCAGAGAGAGAGGAGAGAGAGAGAGACACCCCCCAATGCAGAGAGAGAGAGGAGAGAGAGAGAGACGCCTCCCAATGCAGCGAGAGAGAGGAGAGAGAGAGAGAGACACCTCCCAATGCAGAGAGAGAGAGGAGAGAGAGAGAGAGCCTCCCAATGCAGAGAGAGAGGGAGAGGAGAGAGAGCCTCCCAATGCAGAGAGAGAGAGGAGAGAGAGAGAGACGCTCCCAATGCAGAGAGAGAGAGAGAGAGAGAGAGACACCCCCCAATGCAGAGAGAGAGAGGAGAGAGAGAGAGACGCCTCCCAATGCAGCGAGAGAGAGGAGAGAGAGAGAGAGTGAGAGAGAGAGAGGAGAAGAGAGAGAGAGACCTCCCAATGCAGAGAGAGAGAGGAGAGAAGAGAGAGACGCCTCCCAATGCAGAGAGAGAGAGGAGAGAGAGAGAGACCAATGCAAGAGAGAGGAGAAGAGAGAGAGAACCCCCAATGCAGAGAGAGAGAGGAGAGAGAGAGAGACGCCTCCCAATGCAGAGAGAGAGAGGAGAGAGAGAGAGACGCCTCCCAATGCAGAGAGAGAGGAGAGAGAGAGAGACGCCTCCCAATGCAGAGAGAGAGAGAGAGAGAGACACCAATGCAGAGAGAGAGAGGAGAGAGAGAGAGAACCCCTCCAATGCAGAGAGAGAGAGGAGAGAGAGAGAGACGCCTCCCAATGCTGAGAGAGAGGAGAGAGAGAGAGACGCCCCCATGCAAGCAGAGAGAGAGAGAGAGAGAGAGAGAGAGAGACGCCTCCCATGCAGAGAGAGAGAGAGAGAGACGCCCCAATGCAGGAGAGAGAGGAGGAGAGAGAGAGAGAACGCCCCAATGCAGAGAGAGAGAGGAGAGAGAGAGAGACGCCTCGCCAATGCAGAGAGAGAGGAGAAGAGAGAGAGACGCCCCCAATGCAGAGAGAGAGGAGAGAGAGAGAGCGCAATGCAGGAGAGAGGAGAGAGAGAGAGAGGAGAGAGAGAGAGAGAGCCCCCCAATGCAGAGAGAGAGAGGAGAGAGAGAGAGACGCCTCCCCAGAGAGAGAGGAGAGAGAGAGAGACCGCCTCCCAAGAGAAGAGGAGAGAGAGAGAGAGACGCCTCCCAATGCAGAGAGAGGAGGAGAGAGAGAGAGACGCCTCCCAATGCAGAGAGAGAGAGGAGAGAGAAGCAATGCAGAGAGAGAGAGAGAGAGAGAGAGACCCCCCAATGCAGAGAGAAGAGGAGAGAGAGAGAGACCCGCCGCCCAATGCAGAGAGAGAGAGGAGAGAGAGAGAGAGAGCGCCCAATGCAGAGAGGAGAGGGAGAGAGAGAGAGACGCTCCCAATGCAGAGAGAGAAGAGAGGGAGAGACGTGTCCCTTCCCCTCGTTCCCCTCGTGTCCCTCCTTTCCCTCGTGTCCCCTCTCCCCCTCGTGTCCCCTCCTCTGCCGTCTCATGTCCCCGTCCTCTCCTCCTCTCCCCTCTGCCACCCCCTCAGCCCCTCGTGTCCCCCTCTCCTCGTGTCCCCTCTCTCTCCTCTCGTCCTCATGTTCCTCCTCTCCCTATGTCCCCCTCTCCCTCGTGTCCCTCTCTCTCTCATGTCCCTCTCTCCCCTCTTCTCAGTCCTCTCCCGCCCTCTCCCCCTCTCTCCCCCTCATGTCCCTCCTCTCTCCTCTCTCCTCATGTCCCCTATCCTCTCCCTAGTCGTCCCCCCTCTCCCTCGTGTCTCCTCTCCCTCGGTGTCCCCTCCTTCCCCCTCTCGCCTCGTGTCCTCTCATGTTCAGTCTACCTTTGGCCTGGGATGTGTTCATTTTTTGGGTCGTGACCTCAGGCAACGGCTCGAGCAAAGAGAGTTCAGGTCGCAGTTGCCAGATTGGGTGGGCGGGGCATAGGTTTTAACCGCCCTCTGAGATGTGTTGTTACTTCTGATAAATGTATCTGCAGAGTTCAAAGTGCGCGTAATTTTTAGAGCCGATTTGGGAGAAAGGCCTTGATTGCGAAGGGAAAGTCCACTGCTCCTGAGGAAGACCCACAAGACACGTTCTGAAGGAATTTATATGCTCATCCAGAGGTTTACAAGAGGTCCTCCTCCTCTGCTCTCCTCCTCCTCCTCTTCCCCTATCTCCTCCTCCTCTGCTCCTCCTCTCCTCCTCTTCATCTTCCTCCTTCCCTCAGCTCCCCCTCACTTTCTCATTCTCCTCTTCCCTCCTTCTCCTCTTCCTCTGCTCCTCCTTTGCTCCTCTTCCTCCTCTACTCTTCGCTCTCCTCCTCTGCCTCCTCTCCTCTTCCTCCTCCTCCTCTCCTCTCCTCCTCCTCCTCTCTCCTCCATGTCTCTCCTCCTCCTCCTCTCCTCCTCCTCCTCCTCCTTCTCCCTGCTCCCTCCCTCCTCTCTCTCCTTCCTCTCCTCCTCCTTCCTCCTCCTCTCCTCTTCCTCCCTCCTCTCTACCCTCCTCCTCTGGGCTCCTCCTCTGCTCCTCCTCTGCTCTTCTTCCTCCTCTGCTCTTCTCCTCTGCTCCTCCCCTGTCTGCTCTTTCCACTTCCTCTGCCCTTCTCTCCTCTGCTCCTCCCCCTCCTCTGCTCTTCCTCCTCCTCTCCTTCCTCCTCTACTCCTCCTCCTCTCTACACCTCCTCCTCTGCTCCTCTCCCTCCTCTGCCCTCCTCCTCCTCCTCCCTTCCTCTTCTCCTCTCCTCTCCACCTTGCCTCCTCTGCCCCTCCTCTCCTCCTCCCTCCTCTCCTCCTCTGCTCCTCTCCTCCCCTCCTCTGCCCCTCCTCTCCTCTCCTCCTCTCCCCTCCTCTCCTCTCCTCCTCCTCCGCCCCTCCTCCTCCTCCTCCCTTCCTCTTCCTCCTCTCCTCCTCCTCCTCTCCCTTCTCCCCTCCTCTCCTCCTCCCTCCTCTCCTCTCTCTCCTCCTCCTCCTCCCCTCTGCCCCTCCTCTCCTCCTCCTCCTCCTCCTCCCCTCCTCCCCCTCCTCTCCTCCGCTCCTCTGCTCCTCCCCTCCTCTCCTCCTCCTCCCCCCCTCCTCTCCTCCTCCTCTTCTGCCTCTGCCCTCTCCCCCTCCTCCCCCCCTCTCCTCTCCTCTTCCTCCTCCCCTCCTCTCTCTCCCCTCCTCTTCTTCCCCTCTCCTCCCCTCCTCCTCCTCTGCTCTTCCTCCTCCTCCCCTCCTCCTCCTTCCCCTCCTCTCCTCCTCCTCCTTCCCTCTCTTCTCCTCTGCTCCTCCTCCCTCCTCCTCCTCCTTCCTCCTTTCCTCTTGCTCCTCTCCCTCCTCCTCCTCCTCCTCCTCCTCTCCCCCTCCTCTCCTCCTCCTCTCCCCCTCCTCTCCCCCTCTCCTCTCCTCTTCCTCTCCTACTCCTCCTCCTCCTCCTCTCCTCCTCCTCTCCTCCTCCTCCTCTCCTCCTCCTCTCCTCCTCCTCCTCTCCCTCCTCCTCTCCCTCCTCTCCCTCCTCTTCTCCCCTCTTTTCCTCCTCTGCCCTCTCCTCCTCCCCCTCCTCCCTCCTCCTCTCCTCCTCCTCTCCTCCCCTCCTCCCCCTCTCTCCTCTCCCCCTCTCTCTCCTCCTCTCCTCCTCTCCTCCCCTCCTCCCCCCCCTCCTCTCTCCCCTCCTCCTCCTCCTCTCCTCCTCCTCTCTGGAATGTCTTTTGAACTTTTCCTTGACTTAAATGTTTCGTGGCGAGGATTACTGAGCACCTGAATGGTCTCTGTGGGCGGGACCAGACGTGGAGGCGTAGGAGGGGGGGGGCTCGGCACAAATGAAGCCTTGATACGAGCTCTTGTTTTGGGAAGAATCCCTCCGCCCTCGGCCCCCTTTCATTCGGCGGAGGGTCCAGTTACTGTTTCCTCGACCCCAAAACCTCAAATAAAACACATTATTCAGACGACGTGTGAAAATGTTCCAAAGCGACGTTTTCTGTCACGTGAACAGGAAACGGGAGCGTGATATAGTTTTCATGTTAATCTGATCGTTTTTGTACGTTGTATTTGCCGGACACCGGACACGCGCCCCCGGACACCGCGCCCCCGGACACCGCCGGACACCGCGCGCCCCGGACACCGCGCCCCCCTGACACCGCGCCCCCCTGACACCGCGCGCCCCGGACACCGCGCGCCCCGGACACCGCGCGCCCCGGACATCGCGCCCCCCGGACACCGCACCGGACACCGCACGCGCTCAGACCCTTGTCCATTCAGATGCGGATGGTGCTCAGTTAATGTCCACTAGAGGGAGCGTGGCCAGGACCATGCTGTCAGCGCTTGAGCAGGTCTCGGTCTAATGAAGGGGCTGAATGTACAACACATTGGGACCACCGGAGGACGAGGACTTGGCTCTACAGATGCAGTTATTTGAATGTCTCGTATGATTCGTGAACATCTAGCAAATCCAAATGGTTTCGCACGTGTTTTACTTCGTGCTCGTGCTCTTCTTCGATACGGTTCGTCATCATCGACTTGCACAGAAGCTTTGTGACCTAAATGTTAGTCCTTCTCTTGTTAAATGGTTCCACTCCTTTTTATGAACACGGGGGTCCCCCAGGGAGCGGTGAGTGCTCCCATTCTTTTTTCCCTAAATACCAATGGATGCAGGAGTGCGAGCCCAAACACTAAAATCTTGAAATTCTCTGATGACTCGATTATCTCAAGCTTACTTTCTGTATTTCCAGGAGATAAACTCTTCCCAGTCCGAGAGCCTCACTTGACACTAAATGATGATCTTTGACCCCAGTCATCGCCGGAGGCAGGGAGATTCACCTGGTTGGTCGTGTGAAGTGGAACGAGCACGTAGAAGTCACAGACTCCACTTCCTCTCGAGTTTGGAGGAAGCACTGAGATGTCCTGCTTCTGTAAAGCTGTGCTTGATCAGATATGGCACGTTGCCTGGTTTGGCCCACTCACCGTTCAGCGCAAAAACAAGATCAATGCCAGAAGAATTCCATGGAAATCTTTCAAAGTAAAGAGTATCCTTCACTACAAACAATCCGTGAAACGTCTGTCCTGGCCCAGGTAAAGCGCATCCTCAAAGAGCCGTCCCACTGCACAGCGAGCACGAGCGGTTTCCTTCAGGGGCACGACGTCAGTCCAGCACGAACGCAACACGTTTGAATCTTCTCTCCGACCAACATCTGTCGCGTTGTTTAGCAAATCCAGCATTTGTAATTCTTGTTGTTGTTTTTCTTCTTACTGGACAGGTGCAATGGATTCTTGTCACTTTATTGGGGTTGTGCAACAATGATCCGACATGGCCCCCGTGCAGCTGACTGTTGTCCCAGTGTGTGTGTGTGTGTGTGTGTGTGTGTGTGCGTGTGTGCGTGTGCGTGTGCGTGTGCGTGTTGTTGATGGTGTGGAATTTGGACCTGCCAGCGCTTCTGAGTCCCAAAGACAAATTCCTTTTCGCGGACAATAAAGTTTAACCTAACCCAAGTTGGAGCAGGTCAAATAGCCGCAAGCCTCATTACTAGTGTGCAACTATGGACCAGGATTGCCGCAGATTACACCAACGATATGCACAGAATCGCACAAAGATATGGACCAACAAGAATGAAATAAGAATGGACCCACAAATATGGGACTACATATGGACCACAAGATATGGATCAACAAGATATGGACCACAAGATATGGACCACAAGATATGGACCACAAGATATGGACCACAAGATATGGACCACAAGATATGGACCACAAGATATGGACCACAAGATATGGACCACAAGATATGTTCTGCTTTTGTCGGTGATGTGTATAATCCAGGACATGCACGGATCATTAGTTCCTATTTTGGACTTATTAAATCGGATCATTGACAAACAGAACCGCTCAAAGGAAGACGTCTGCTGACACTAGATTGAATTTGGGCCGGTTCTTTCATCACAACAGAGCGCCGCTCGGTCGGACCGGGCAGATGACCCCGACGGAGCGCGAAGATCACAAGCGCGAACACGGCTCGAACGAGATCATTTCGAAACTATTTTGCAGCGGTCCAAAAGTTCTTTCTCGCTTTCCCGATGCATTTGTCACGTCCTTTTCAATATCTGAATTTAACTGGACAAACATTGGGCGCAGCCGCTACACGTAAGCTCCCAAATATGTCCATTTCACCGTTGTATTAGGCCCCAAATGCAGCCTGGTTTGAGCCCAGTTTAGTCCAAACGGAGAATGATGTCTTATTGGCTCGGACCTGATCGATTGCTTACCTCTGTGTTTCATACATCTCACTCCAGTGTAAATATACCAGCCAAGTAAATCCTGCCAAAACTCCTCAGCGATGCACGGCGCAAGCTAACAGCTAACAGCGCATACATCTGAGCACATTTACATTACCTCCCTGAAAGATCTGAGACTTTTCAATACGACGCCAATAAAACAGTGGAACGCCCCAGAGGATTGAGGAGGCTTTGCAAGTATAATTTCACCTGTCAATCAGTCAGTGTTTGTATGAGCAGCTGTTGTTTATGTAACACGGATGAATATTCACGTTTAAAACATTTATATATATAGTTAAAGTTAATGGTTAAAACATATGCACAAAAGTTAACAATTGCGTAATGCTTATTAATATTTAATTTTCAATACTGTACGTGTTGCAAAGTGTTTGTACCAATTTCTGGAGTGGTCTGTGAATGTGAGCTGAGGGGGAGGTCCGGCGAGGGGGCCCGTGTGCCGTGGTCGGTAAGAGAATCCAGCGTGAGGACTATTGGGTGATTTGTGATTAAAGACTGTAGTTTCAACGCAAAGTGGGTGGTTTTTATCGCACATTACCAGGCAACGTACGTTTGTCCCGGTTCTGCGCGCGGAACTGTGAAATAAACGTTTCACACTTTGTTCACCGTAAACCGCAAAACTGCTCCGAACGACTTAAGAACAGAAACGGGTTCGTTGACTTCCTGTTCAAAACGGCAGCACTCGTAGCACGATAAGCCCCGCCTCTTCATAGCGCGATAAGCCCCGCCTCTTCACTGTAACAAGCAGCGGATTGTCATTTACGTGTTTTTATTATTGACAATTTGCTATGGAACATTTCAGAACTCTACAGGGAGGTGGGCGGGGCTAGGGGGTAGGTGCACTGAAGCCTAAAAAAATAAAATAAAATGAATAAACGTCTACTTTAAAGCCACCCTAAGTCACTTTTCTGGTGACGGGTTTTATAAGCCATACTGCGGAACATTCTGGAACGGCCTCTCCATGGAGACGAGCAGAAAAGTTACACAGTGCACCTTTAATATCTAATCAAAGCTGACAGTGAATCGTTGCCGGACGGGACAACCGGACGAATCTGGTGGAATCAACACATTTACACGAGGTGAAGTGACCACGAGCTTTCGGTCACCGCCCACAAGCATCACTCCAGGCCTGGAATTAAATTGGAAATGAGTAAATAGTTTTTCCCTATTGAGTGGCTGATGAAGCAGCTCCTCTACATTGAAATGAATGGATTGCTTCCCCCGCAAAGGTCTGTCAGTTGGCGTTCCCTCGGATGCGGCGATATTGCTTCGTTTCAGTTGTTTTTTTGTTTGTTTTGCTTCTAAGTGACCACCACACACATGTTGCTTTGATGCCTTTGAGATTCTGCAGACGACGTGAATGGAGTCTTATCAGTTGGGGTCAGCTTCAGATCGCCGTGACAGACTTGACTGGGCACAGATGTCTCCCGTGTCACTCGTCCAAAAAGCTGCAGGTTCCTATTGTGCTTGTTTATTGTCATTTTTCCGTTGGGCTGTATCCAGTTTCTCTTTTGAAATGTGCGTGTAAGGTCGGCCGCGGTGTGAACGAGGCAGCGGCGCGGCTCTGAAGTCTTAGTTAAGCAGCAACACCCAGAAAACCTTTTGTGTTCGGACGTTTGCAGATAAAATGGTGCTCAGGGGAGAAAGGGCCCGTGACTACTTCAAATACAGAACAGTCAGATTAAACCAGGCTCATGTATGTGTCACGGTCACACTGCGAGGAAGGAATACAGACCCTTCCAGGAGGGATGTGTTTGGAATAGCTGCGCACGTGCTGCCCGGTGGTACAGTGGTTATGGCACAGCACACGAATGCCAGGCTCCAAGTTCAGCCGGCCGCAGTGCCGCGAGTTTGATTCCCGACTCCGACATTTACTGCATGTCCTCCCTTCTCGCTCTCATCCCCCATTTCACACCACTTTCCTGTCAATAAAGCCTACGGGCACAAAGTCAAAAAAAAAAAAAGAACAGCTGCGCACACAGGCTGGTACTGATGTAAACACAGCAAAATAATGATATGCAAATGTCTTAGTTTTAAGGTCTCTAATCTGCTTAAATACTGCTAAAAATTCAACACTCTTTTGAATGGTCAATGTTGCTGTATGAATCAGAAACATGGACTATTTCAAGACATATGATTGATCATTTAAGCGCATTTGAGATGTGGAACCATAAAAAGATGACATGGATGGAAGTTACCAACAAGGAAATCAGAAGACAAATCGGCCTCTTCAAGAACATCCGAAAAGAAAACTGAACTGAACAGGGGAAGACGGAGACCATGGTTAATGGGGACAGATGACGTCAGACATTGGACAGGATGGTAATGGTTGTTGTTGTTTATAAGTTTGTTTCATTTTCCAACTATTTTATGTGTAATTAGTTTTTGGAACTAAAAAACTCCAGCATAGCGTTATAAAGAAGTGGTCTTGTGCATTTACGGTTTTTCAAATGAGGTCCTGGTGATACTCACATGAGGTTGAGTGGTTGTCAGTCACTAAAACAGCCCTGATTGCTAACGCTAACGCTCCAATTAAAATTTCATTAGAGCTTGGGACTGCCCTCTTATTCATAAATACTGGACGGCAATTAATAAGGCATTGCAAACTGTCTCCACCATCAACAGTATCTTGGACATAAAAACGTAACAATGGAAATGATAAATGGATACCTATGAAATGTACTTGTGGCTGCAGCAAGGAGACAACTGACAAGGATTGAACCAACTGATAAAATTGGATATTTACAAAATAGAAAAATGTACTTTTAATACAAACTTGAAAATTCGCTGATTACTGGACATTGGGACAGTTACATAAGGAAACATACTCAATATAATAACATCTCCATGAAAATGTATCTCAATAGAGCCCCTTTAACCCATCACAGAAGAGTTTTGGTGCTTGTGGACAGTAGATGTTTTGATTCTGCCGAGGTCACAGAGGGAGGAGGCAGGGTTGCCCCTTCAGCCCTGAGATGTTTGTTCAGACCGGGGCTGAGACTGTAGTGCTGAGAGCAGCTGTCAAGAGCGATACTCACGGGAGCAGAGCAAAATGAGGAAAACATTCGCTATTTCCACTCCATCTCACACTTGGATGAACTACCAAAAAGCAGTAAAAGTGTTTTGGGTGTTATACTGGTTCTACGCAGTTTCTCTAGAATGCATCAAACTGGCTGTTTAGGCTACATTCACACATTATTTGGTCCTAAATTTAGTCAATTTCAGACCTGATGTTGATCTGTGTTGATCTAAAATGGCTTGGTCATAGAAACAGGTCCATAGACTTCCTGTTCAAAACTGCAGAACTGAAAAACCCTTCAGCAATTTACCATAGAAGACAGCAGATTTTGAATGTTTCTTCAAAATACAGCTCTGACTACACTAATGAGAGAACATGAAATTAAAACAGATAAAAGCAAATAAATAAAGAAGTACATTTCCAATAATACGGGTTCCAGATCCACAGATCAGGATGAAATTAAGTCGATTAGTTGTGTACTAGACGCAGCTCCTTTATTTGTTTTAAAGATTTTGTGCCCGTGGGCTTTATTGACAGGAAAGTGCTGTGGAATGGGGGATAGAGAGACAGGAGGACATGCTGTAAATGTCAGAGTCGGGTATCAAACTCACGACACTGCGGCCGGCTGCACTTGGAGCCTGGCATACCTGTGCCATAGCCACTCGACCTCTGGGCAGCACCCAAATCCTTTCTGTATGGATTATTTTTACGGATGTCTATAAAATTGAAATGACCTCACAACATCTGTGTTTGTCGGTGCTCATTCGCACGGTATAAGCAATGACAACTCGTTTTTATCAGGTTACCTCGAGAAACAGCAGACTGATAAACACGCTGAAATCTGACCAGAAACGTTTAAGTCGCTCATATCGCTATTATCAACTATTTTAGGCTTGTTTTTAGTGTTAAGTCGCTGTACTGTAGCGCCAAATGTCGCTCCTCACTACGTTGTTATAAACAGCAATAAGAATGACTTCCATGTGATCAGATTTATAATTCACGCTGCCCCCGACCCAAACTTTGCACCAAAAGCACTCAAACTTTCCCAAAACTGTCTCCGCTGCTTGATCTTTTGGTGCCGTTGGTGTTGTTCGGGGGTCAAGTCTTTCCTGCAGTTTGTCTTGTGTTTAATTGCAGAAAAAACATTCATAGTCCAAATCTGAGCCGTAAATGGGCCGTAGAGTCATGAGCATTCGCACAGACTGAACAGAGCTTTAAGAACGGCTGTTTGACAGAGTGGACTCATGACCACCTCTGAAACACCTGCCACTTCAACTATAACTGAATCTCTCACTGTCACTTCCTGCACCACAACTGTAAATGTAACTGTAAATTCACATGTACATAGTAATGCCTATCTTTATTTTATACTATAGTCATTTTAAATAGTCTCTTAATGCCCTTTGGATTGAATGTATGTTGTTTTTATCATTGCTCAGTGTATCATGAAAAAAAGCTTTTAAAAGTAGATTTTGCAGATACATCTTACCTGTTCAGCCAGACATTACCAGCAGGATGTTTATTGTAAGTTACTATTGTTTATGCAGTGAGCGTATGCTTATGAAAGCTGTGGTTAAAACATGACTCACTTGTTTGGCTTCATTGGATTTTGTTATGCATTATAAAAGATTACAAGTACTGTGCCATCTGGACAAAAAGATAATTAATGACTTTTGTGTTCCTGGGAAGGCCTCTCATGTTTAACTAAACAAACAGACAGTCAAAGCATTTGAGACCAGATAATGACTACGCACAAGCGTAGAATTAGGTTTTACAAGATTCAATCATTTGTGGATAAAGAATATACTCTGTAAAGCCTGCATTTATCTCAATGGCCAAAGGCTACCACGACTGACATCAGCTCTGCAGGGGAACACAGAAGCAGCTTGGAGTGAGATAACTCAAACCGCTGTTTGGAGGTTACGAATATGAAAAATACTGACGGAGGATGGATTGGGCAGAAGTGAGAGTAAGCAGATGAGAGCAATAGTGTGACAAAGATAGTGACGCGAACAGTTAAAACGTTCATCGCATTCATAGTAATGTGATCAAAAAGAGTTGTGTTTTTAATGTAACATGTTCAAAGTCTCTTAAAATGGTTGCATAGTTAGTGGGTCAGTGGTTTCCCTTCGCTGGGATTGAACAATCCTGTATAACCTGAACACAGAGTCCACAGCAGCACCCAAGAGCTCAACAGAGGAAGACGGGTAAGGCGCATAGGGGTCTTAAGGATGGGCTCTGACCGGCACGGCGAGGTCGAGGCCTCAAACATGGGCCACTCTGGCACCGTCTCGCAGTCTTCGCCCTGACAAAGCGTCGCCTGGGTGCAGCGCAAACAGGAGGCCAGCGCGGGACACAGAAGTGGGTTGGATCTACACTACGCTCACGGGGGGCAGGGGTCCTCACTCCTCTGCCACGGACGAACAGGTAGAATGCTGATCGGAGGCAGGGATTGGACCAGGCAGTCACATGGTTCTGGGTTCGCACGGCAGCCAAAAGGGAGGCGGAACTGACAGCACACATTACATCGGGAGGAGCCAATCGGGACCTAAACTGGGCACGTAACCCTGCAGTGTGTACCCGGGTTTACACCTAGGCCGGTCACGATAACTATTATACCTTTTATTTTTGGGGCTCAATGTTCATCGTGTGTACATGTTCTTTGCACTCGTAAAGGCTCGAATAAGTCACTTCTATGGCAAACTCTACTGTAGATACTAACTTACGACTGAACTTACTCTTCTGCCGTTTCTTTAGCGCAGTTGGATTATTGGGGTTCTCCTGCTGTGAAGTTATTGTGACACGGCCATTACATCAGCATGATATTTTCCTGTAGCAACACATCGCACGCCAAAAAGTGTTATCGTGACACGCTCACTTACGCGTTAAAGTACGTTACAATGTTCACCTGTCCATCACATTTCTACCCCGAACAAGGCCTTATTTCTGCTCTCTTTGTTGAGATCTAATGTTAATTCATCTCCTCGTTGGACCCTTCTGGCTCTGAGGCCGTCTTCTTGTGTTTGTTGGCTTCGGATGTCCATTTTTCTGCTGGATCTGGCCCGGAGTGTGAATTGGGATTAAAAAAAAACACACACAAAAAACGCCGTGTTCTGACGCATTCTTTAAGATAAACCCCCATTTCACATACATTACGGATTTACAAACCGCCGCACGCCTGTCACGGCCGTTTTGTTGACATTGGAGGAACCAGGCAGCATTGGACCACCGTGATGGACAGAATATTGCTCATGAGTTCCCGCACGTGCTTGATTCTGCGTTGGATTTTTGTGATTAATTTGTCAGAATAAAGGGTTTTTGCAAGTTGAGAAAGTTTGTTTTTACAAGTGGTGCGAGTGTTCAGGTCTGGCAGGGGAACGGGTCCATCCAACACAATCAGACACTGACGGTGGCAAGTCCAACTGACAGGATGGGACAGACGGATGGATGGACAGATGGATGATGGATGGATGACAGATGGATGAGGATGGATGGACAGATGGATGGATGGATGGACAGATGGATGGATGGATGGATGGATGGACAGATGGATGGATGGATGGATGGACAGATGGATGATGGATGGACAGATGGATGATGGATGGATGGACGATGGATGGATGGATGGATGGATGGACAGATGGATGGACAGATGGATGGATGGATGGATGGACAGATGGATGGATGGATGGACAGATGGATGGATGGATGGAAGATGGATGGATGGATGGATAGATGGATGGATGGATGGACAGATGATGATGGACAGACGGATGGATGGATGGATGGACGGACAGATGGATGGATGGATGGACAGATGGATGGATGACATGGATGGATGGACAGATGGATGATGAGATGGACAGATGGATGGATGGATGGATAGATGGATGAAGATGGATGAGATGGTACAGATGTGGATGGATGATGGACAGATGATGGATGGATGGACGGACAGATGGAGATGAGATGGATGGATGGATGACAGATGGATGGATGGATGGATAGATGGAGATGGAGATGGACAGATGGATGGAGGATGGACAATGGATGACATGTGATGGAAGAGATGGATGGATGGATGGACAGATGGATGGATGGGGTGATGGACAGATGGATGGATATGATGAGATGATGATTAGATGGATGGATAGATGATGATGGATAGATGGATGGATGGATAGATGGATGGATGGATAGATGGATAGATGGATTGACAGATGGATGGATAGATGGATCGATAGATTGAGGATGCATTCAGCTGCAGAAACATCTTCACCGCGCTTCACCGTTGCCTTAGTGTCCCAGAGAAAGGTGTCAGTTTCGTCAGCTAGAGTCAGCAGATCGCGTGTCAGGGAAATTTGAGGAGCGTAACAGCCTTCAGGACAAAAGACTCCTGTGTGTCCAGCAGCCCGGGCGTCACAGGGTCCCTCCACTGTGTCCTGCATCACAGCCCAGCGTCCAGTAGAGCCTCTGGAAAACCTCTGGGAAACTGCCTTCCAAGCCTCACTCTCGCTCCGCTCTGTCGGGTTTCGGTTGGTGATGATGAAAGGTTTTCCTGCTGCGTTTTGGTGTAAAATGTCGATAGCATTTCGGAGGTTTGTAGGATGTTATGCAGGAGGTCCAATTCCAGTTGGTTCAGTGTTTCAGGCGGTAAAACACCACGTGACCTGGTCCTTCATTGACCTCCAAGAACATACGCAGCCACTTCTCCAGCTAAACGAAACGGTGCGTTATGTAACTTTTCCTCGTCTCCTTACGCCTTAAATCGTGACTTGAACTCGAGTCAGACTTGAACTGAATCTTTTTCTACGTTAAATGGACCATGACTTGGAGCTCTGGGATTTCAGACGACTTGATTGACGTTTATCCAAAACTCAAACTCGTTTTTCTCTTTTTCAGTCATTTACAGTCGCAAACATGAGCTCGCCTCTCCGTTTGTGACCAGGGCCATTTGCACGCTTGATCACGGACAAAATGCCATCTTCATCCTGTGATTTGCTGTCAAGACTTGAGAGGACTTGAAGCAGAACTCGGGACTTGACTCCAACTTCAGGTCACAGACTTGAAGACTTACAACCTCCGGCGATAGATACGTTAATAATGCGTACGTTTAATGCCTACTGCGAAACATTTCAGGGCCAAACAGCTCCATTATTCTCTGGCTCACATATAGATCAACTCTTCAACACAGCAGCGAGTCCTGTGTGGTGCTCTGTCTCTTGTGTTGTACAGTTTTTACTTAATATTGACCTATTTCATTGTAGCAATCTATACGAAATTATAAAATATAGATTTGTTTGCGTTGAATTACTGATTAATTTTCCATATGATTATATTAATGATATTTACTAGACATTTTAAGAAGACGTGAATATTTGTATGTAATATCCGTTCATATTATGGCACACTTACTTGTACATAGTACTAGAACATCAATCATATGATTAGAGCTAAATATTTGTTGTATATTGCTATTATTATGTGCAGCACTTTAGGTCTTTGTCATGTACAACTAAAGTTTGATTGGATAAGCAGCGGGAACACTGCAGCCGACGCTTTTATTACCTCGCATAGACCTTTATTACATTAGTCCACTCAAACGAGCGCTTTGTTGATCTTAATCGTTGTCGGCCGAGAGAAAGCGTCCTTTACCTCCCCCTGCCGGACAGCGACAGGGCTAGCTCTGCGCCATTCAAGCAAACACCAGGGAAACTACTTTGCACGGGCCAATGCCATCATGCTTGGCTTGATACAGACGTGCGTTCCGGGTCAACCTGTTCTTCCAATAATCAAATGTTAGTCCAGAAATCCGACGCACAAACGCCGTTGCGATCGCGTGCTTTGTCTGTTCCGGGAAAACGGGCGGGTTAAATTAAAGGCGGTAAATCCTATAAATGCTGCTTATTTAGATTCCTATGAAGTTGATGGAACCGCGATCAAAGGCCATTCTATTTCTCCGCGGGATGATTACATTCGGGTGTTGAAATGCACCTGCCCGCGACGTTTAAATTAGCTTGGCGTGAATGACAAAGGTCTGTTTGTCACTGCCGATGCTGTAAGTGAAGAAGTACAAAAGTAAAAGTACTGCACTAAAGAAAAGGTGTTTCTATCAGTGGAGTAGAAAGTATTCTTTTCATCTTTCGAATGTGGAGTAATCCGTGTGATAAGTACTCAACTAAAACGCACCCGTTCGGATTGCGAAAGAACTGGGCCTTACCTGTTCAGCGCGAGCCAAAGCAAACACGCGCGAGTCCGGAAACCCGCGCGGATCTGAGAAGAAATCCGAGCGGGATTAAGGCGGATTACTGAGAAATGTTTTTGGCAGCGCAGTCTGAAGAACAAGTGCCTTCTGTAAACAATCATCCGAAACCACAAAGTTTGAAACCATAAATCACCTGGTGTGACTCACCGCTGTGGACTTTTCCCATTGACATTGAGGCTTTGGCTGTGTTTGTCAGGTGTTCGTGGCGGTTGCACTCGTCTGTGTCTTCAAATGTGGAGTAAACACGTTAACATTTGGTCCTGTTTTCACAATTTAGACTTGTTCACGTGAACCTTTTGTGTTTTTGTTTCTCAGGTAAACCTCATTATGGGTTGGGTTATGCCCTGATTAAAACCAGTTCGTAATAAACCCAAAAGGACTCGCTGATCGCACGTGTCCTCAATATTATTTATGTATTTATCTATTTACTATTTCTTTATTTGAAAAGGGGCAACTTTAAACAAACACGTCAAAAAGGACAAATGTCCCAAATGTAGTCTACGATGAGATTGCAAAGGCAAATGCGATCAAAGGCAACGTCCTTAGCATGACTTCACTTTCACACGTTCACGCCGACACATAAAAACGACAGGTTGAGCAGGCGAGCAGGAGGAAGCAGGACGTTTCTCTCTGGAATGGGATCCGTTCCAGGTGTCTGAGCAGGTGCGACGTTCAGTAAACAGGTGGATTTTTTTTTGCTCCAGACAGGAAACTAATCGAGAACCGGAATAACAAAGAGAAGACGGAGGAATAAGATGAGAGAAGATGAGAATGAATGGGGAAGTCTGGAGAAAGACATGAGAGACGGATGTAAGTTGGAGAAGACTGTGGAGAAGATGGGGAAGCTGGAGAAGACAGAGAAGACGGAGAAGATGGAGAAGATGGAGAAGTGGGGAAGCGGAGAAGAAAGAGAAGACGGAGAAGATGGAGAAGCTGGAGAAGATGGGGAAGCTGGAGAAGAAAGAGAAGACGGTGAAGCGGAGAAGATGGAGACGACAGAGCAGACGGAGAAAGATGAAGTAGATGGAGAAGGTGGAGAAGACAGAGAAGACGGAGAGAAGACGGATAGAAGGCGGAGATCAAGGGGAGGACGGAGAAGACGGAGAGAAGATGGAGAAGACAGAGAAGGTGGAGAGAAGAAGAGGACGGAGAAGACTTGCCTGTCCAAAAAGCAATTCTTCAGCGAGGAGTTCTGCCGTCTTTGGCCGTTAATGGCCTTCCAAGCTCAGCCATTGTCATCATGTTTTATTTTATTGCTTTACTTTAAGAACCATGCATGGGTTTGCCAGTATTTTCATCTGTATTTGAAACTTGTGTTAGCGTATGATTGTGCTCCGGCTCAGAGTGTGACGAGGCTGTTCTGAAGAGCCTGAACTCACAGCTCCACCAGGACCATCATCTCACACCATCTGGACTGAAAGGCTCGTACATCTGCGGCGCCACACACCGAAGCGCCCCCGCAGGACAGGTCACCACCAATATTCTCAGGCTCAGGCTAGCTTAACCCTGGTTCTTTGAGTGCACAGGCTTGGGTCGGCCTGGATTTGTTGGGCCGATCTAAACTATCAAACAGTGAACGCCACTCAACGCTTTAACTTCAATACAGCAGTTTAGTTTGATTTATTATATAACTTCTGAGCAGCAGTACATCCAGAACACTGCTGATCGAGGCCTGGCTGGATCCAGGAAGTACCATCACATCGGTCCTGTGCTCAGGGACCGGCCTCCTGCTGGTGCCAGGGTCAGGACTAACCATGGACCGGCCTCCTGCTGGTGCCAGGGTCAGGACTAAACATGGACCGGCCTCCTGCTGTGCCAGGTCAGGACTAACATGGACCGGCCTCCCTGCTGCTGGTGCCCAGGGTCAGGACTAAACATGGACCGGCCTCCTGCTTGGTGCCAGGGTCAGGACTAAACATGCCGCCTCTGGTGCCAGGTCAGGACTAACCATGGACCGGCCTCCTGCTGGTGCCAGAGTCAGGACTAACCATGGACCGGCCTCCTGCTGGTGCCAGAGTCAGGATGGATGGATGGATGGACAGATGGATGGATGGATGGATGGACAGATGGATGGATAGATGGATTGACAGATGGATGGATAGATGGATGGATGGATAGATGGATAGATGGATAGATGGATTGACAGATGGATGGATAGATAGATGGATGGATAGATGGATGGATGGATGGATGGACAGATGGATGGATGGATGGATAGATGGATGGATGGATAGATGGATAGATGGATGGACAGATGGATGGATAGATGGATGGATGGATGGACAGATGAATGGATGGATAGATGGATGGATGGATGGATAGATGGATGGATGGATGGATGGAGATGGATGATGATGGATGGATGGATGGATGGATAGATGGATGGATGGATGGATAGATTGATTGACAGATGGATAGATAGATAGATGGATGGATAGATGGATGGATAGATTGAGGATGCATTCAGCTGCAGAAACATCTTCACCGCGCTTCACCGTTGCCTTAGTGTCCCAGAGAAAGGTGTCAGTTTCGTCAGCTAGAGTCAGCAGATCGCGTGTCAGGGAAATTTGAGGAGCGTAACAGCCTTCAGGACAAAAGACTCCTGTGTGTCCAGCAGCCCGGGCGTCACAGGGTCCCTCCACTGTGTCCTGCATCACAGCCCAGCGTCCAGTAGAGCCTCTGGAAAACCTCTGGGAAACTGCCTTCCAAGCCTCACTCTCGCTCCGCTCTGTCGGTTTCGGTTGGTGATGATGAAAGGTTTTCCTGCTGCGTTTTGGTGTAAAATGTCGATAGCATTTCGGAGGTTTGTAGGATGTTATGCAGGAGGTCCAATTCCCTGTTGGTTCAGTGTTTCAGGCGGTGAAACCCACGTGACCTGGTCCTTCATTGACCTCCAAGAACATACGCAGCCACTTCTCCAGCTAAACGAAACGGTGCGTTATGTAACTTTTCCTCGTCTCCTTACGCCTTAAATCGTGACTTGAACTCGAGTCAGACTTGAACTGAATCTTTTTCTACGTTAAATGGACCATGACTTGGAGCTCTGGGATTTCAGACGACTTGATTGACGTTTATCCGAAACTCAAACTCGTTTTTCTCTTTTTCAGTCATTTTTACAGTCGCAAACATGAGCTCGCCTCTCCGTTTGTGACCAGGGCCATTTGCACGCTTGATCACGGACAAAATGCCATCTTCATCCTGTGATTTGCTGTCAAGACTTGAGAGGACTTGAAGCAGAACTCGGGACTTGACTCCAACTTCAGGTCACAGACTTGAGACTTACACCTCCGGCGATAGATACGTTTAATGCGTACGTTTAATGCCTACTGCGAAACATTTCAGGGCCAAACAGCTCCATTATTCTCTGGCTTCCAACACAGCGCGAGTTGTGTGGTGCTCTGTTCTTTGTGTTGTACAGTTTTTACTTTTTTGCTTTTATTTCGTAGAATTTATTGTTGGTTTTTAAATTGTACTGATTGATTTGATATTTTTTATGTATTTTGCTGAGTTTTAGAGCTAAATATTTGTTGTATATTGCTATTATTATGTGCAGCACTTTAGGTCTTGTCATGTACAACTAAAGTTTGATTGGATAAGCAGCGGGAACACTGCAGCCGACGCTTTTATTACCTCGTACTAACCTTTCAATATTATTTATGTATTTATCTATTTACTATTTCTTTATTTGAAAAGGGGCACTTTAAACAAACACGTCAAAAAGGACAAATGTCCCAAATGTAGTCTACGATGAGATTGCAAAGGCAAATGCGATCAAAGGCAACGCTTACATGACTTCACTTTCACACGTTCACGCGACACATAAAAACGACAGGTTGAGCAGGCGAGCAGGAGGAAGCAGGACGTTCTCTCTGGATGGATCCGTTCCAGGCTGAGCAGTGCGGACGTTCAGTAACAGGTGGGATTTTTTTGCTCCAGACAGGAAACTAATCGAGAACCGGGGAGAAGACAGAGAAGACGGAGAAGATGGAGAAGATGGAGAAGATGGGGAAGCTGGAGAAGACAGAGAAGACGGAGAAGATGGAGAAGATGGAGAAGATGGGGAAGCTGGAGAAGAAAGAGAAGACGGAGAAGATGGAGAAGCTGGAGAAGATGGGGAAGCTGGAGAAGAAAGAGAAGACGGTGAAGGCGGAGAAGATGGAGACGACAGAGCAGACGGAGAAGATGAAGTAGATGGAGAAGGTGGAGAAGACAGAGAAGACGGAGAGAAGACGGATAGAAGGCGGAGATCAAGGGGAGGACGGAGAAGACGGAGAGAAGATGGAGAAGACAGAGAAGGTGGAGAAGAAGGAGAGGACGGAGAAGACTTGCCTGTCCAAAAAGCAATTCTTCAGCGAGGAGTTCTGCCGTCTTTGGCCGTTAATGGCCTTCCAAGCTCAGCCATTGTCATCATGTTTTATTTTATTGCTTTACTTTAAGAACCATGCATGGGTTTGCCAGTATTTTCATCTGTATTTGAAACTTGTGTTAGCGTATGATTGTGCTCCGGCTCAGAGTGTGACGAGGCTGTTCTGAAGAGCCTGAACTCACAGCTCCACCAGGACCATCATCTCACACCATCTGGACTGAAAGGCTCGTACATCTGCGGCGCCACACACCGAAGCGCCCCCGCAGGACAGGTCACCACCAATATTCTCAGGCTCAGGCTAGCTTAACCCTGGTTCTTTGAGTGCACAGGCTTGGGTCGGCCTGGATTTGTTGGGCCGATCTAAACTATCAAACAGTGAACGCCACTCAACGCTTTAACTTCAATACAGCAGTTTAGTTTGATTTATTATATAACTTCTGAGCAGCAGTACATCCAGAACACTGCTGATCGAGGCCTGGCTGGATCCAGGAAGTACCATCACATCGGTCCTGTGCTCAGGGACCGGCCTCCTGCTGGTGCCAGGGTCAGGACTAACCATGGACCGGCCTCCTGCTGGTGCCAGGGTCAGGACTAAACATGGACCGGCCTCCTGCTGGTGCCAGGGTCAGGACTAAACATGGGACCGGCCTCCTGCTGGTGCCAGGGTCAGGCTAACATGGAGGCCAGTCAGGACTAAACATAGACCGGCCTCCTGCTGGTGCCAGGGTCAGGACTAACCATGGACCGGCCTCCTGCTGGTGCCAGAGTCAGGACTAACCATGGACCGGCCTCCTGCTGGTGCCAGAGTCAGGACTAACCATGGACCGGCCTCCTGCTGGTGCCAGAGTCAGGACTAACCATTGGACCGGGCCTCCTGCTGGTGCCAGAGTCAGGACTAACCATGGACCGGCCTCCTGCTGGTGCCAGGGTCAGGACTAACCATGAACCGGCCTCCTGCTGGTGCCAGGGTCAGGACCATGGACCGGCCTCTGGTGCCAGAGTCAGTCAGTGACTAAACATGGACCGGCCTCCTGCTGGTGCCAGAGTCAGACTAAACATGGACCGGCCTCCTGCTGGTGCCAGAGTCAGGACAACATGGACCGGCCTCCTGCTGGTGCCAGGGTCAGGACTAACCATGAACGGCCTCCTGCTGGTGCCAGAGTCAGGACTTACCATGGACCGGCCTCCTGCTGTGTGCCGAGTCAGGACTAAACATGGACCGGCCTCCTGCTGGTGCCAGAGTCAGGACTAAACATGGACCGGCTCCTGTCTGGGGCCTGGACGTGCGTCCAGACGTGTGCCCACGGTCTGACGCCGCGGTCTGACGCGGTCGGCGACGCCGCGAGCTCCCGGGTCTGACGCCCGGTCTGAACGCCGGGCCTGACGCCTGGGCGCGCGGCCTGACGCCGCGGCCCGCTGACCAGGTCGCCCGGGCTCCTCAAGACCCGCGCACGTCTTATGGCCCGACATTCTGACTCCGCTTGGAACGCGGTCTGACGCCGCGGCCTGACGCCGCGGTCTGACGCCGCGGCCTGACGCCGCGGTCTGACGCCGCGGCCTGACGCCGCGGCCTGACGCCGCGGCGTCAGACCGCGGCCTGACGCCGCGGTCTGACGCCGCGGTCTGACTGGGCGGTCTGACTGGGCGGCCTGACGCCGCGGTCTGACGCCGCGGTCTGAGCGGACCGTTGAGCTTCTCCCTCTTCACAACTCTCAGGCCACTTCAATGATCTTGTCTGCTTTCCACTTTGACCAGACTCTGGACTGTTCTACCTCTAAACTCAAACGGACCTAAACTCGGCCTAAACCAGGTTTAAAGGGGGTGTACGTCGGACCACATGTTTGTACTTCCTGTTTGTGCGCTCTTGAATACCTTCCTCACCTCTTCGGTTCTTGTGCCGATCACGTTACACATAAACATTTTATGGCTCCAGCGTTTTCACAGTTTTATGAGATTCAGAAGATTTTGTGGCCTTCATAATTGGACCACGGTTTGAACCCTGAACGTGTGTTTTACTGATACGGATTTATGAGCAAAACAATGCCTGAGTCATGGTTTATGACATTTTGAGTGCACCTCAATATGTTTCATATTTGCAATGCAAGACTTGAACAAACGCACGGCCTGGTCAGCTCGATGTTCTCACGTTGGCCTGAGACTTTGATGAAGACGACTCTATGGCTGGATCTCAAGCAGAGGCTGGAGGAGACGCAAGCTGATGGTTAAGGTCAAGACCCTGTAGTCAACGTATTTTATCTCATTAATCTGGGACTTTTATGTCAAAGTCACACCAACGTCTTCATTTCTCAGAGTGAGAAGATCCCGGAGTTCTTTGTTCCTTCTTTTCCTGTCGTTTTGCTCTTGCAACACAAAGTCCTCACCGAGAGGCAGATGTTATATTTAACCCTCTTGTCCACCCTCGCTCATGTCTGCTCTGAGGCTTCCTTCTTGTGACTCCTCTGAGCTTTGGGGCACCATAAAGAGGACATGCTGTGTTATGGTCGAGTCATGCATGTTTGAGGATCCTTCATTGTCCTGCAACTGAGCCTCGAGCGCTCAGGAATGCTCTCGTGCCGTGGATATGAATCTGGTTTAGAAACGCTGCTCACTTTCCAATTGTCTGCAGAGAAACGTGGGGACGTGTCAGACTTTTAGACCAGAAGACTCATGTGGAGGACTTCAGCCTCCATCATCTTGTGTTTTTGGGGTGCACACCGACAGACCCGCTGCTTGAGTGGGTTTCCTCCTCCACTATAGTCAGACTTGACCGCACCACCACGAGAACAAAATGGCTTCAGAAAATGGACACTTGTAAAACAAAGAAACGTCCTGAGCAGGGCCGGCTCACACAGACGGCGACAGTGAAGACCTCTTAGCTTCTGGATGCGCTCAAAGGATTAAAAATGGATCCAGATCCTCTTCATAAGATGTTGGCGTCAAACACAAACTCGCCAAACTCAAAACAAGCAAACTATCTGCGTTATCTGTTTACTCTATGACCTCGTGTCTGGTTTTATTTCATTTGTGGAGTTTGAAATCCAACGTGAACCTCAAACCGGGTCTGACACGCTCCAAATGTACTTCCTTTTCCAACTCTTTGGCATGATGTCTACTTTTGTCTTGTGTTGCACTGCTCAAAGCGAAACCCATTAAACGAACCATCAAACAGCTCGGGTTTAGGACGAACGGATGAACCTGAACCCCCCAACACAGACCGGGGGCCAGTGGGCGTGGCAGCACAATCGTAAGGTCATCGAGCGAATTCATGCGACGGCAGAAACGAACACGACGCGTTTAAACGTTCCCTGTCCACTTCCGGTCCTCCTTTTGTGGCGTTCCGTGTTGCGTTGGAGGCGTGTGCGCTCGTGGTGGTTCTGGCCCGTTTGGACCCTCAGCGTGACTCCTCGTGAAAGAACGTGTCGGTGAAGTCTGTTACAGCAAAACTCTGGACCAGACCACGTTTTTTCCCATCCATGAGGGCGCTGTAAAATGCACTCTCCCTGAAGCGGTTGTGAAGCATGGTCAGCTGAGGTCTCCAGGGAAACCACTCTGCAACAGACCGGGAGTTTAACCCACAACCTCCTCGTTCAGAAGAGGAGACAGGACTATTCAGATTGGTCAGAGAGCAGCCTGTTAATCATGTGTCCAGGATGAGTGACAGCTCACGATGATGAAGAGTTTAGTTACGGCTCAAACCAAACGGCCTCGACACTCTGTTACCGGGACGACGCCACAAACACATCTGAGTCGAGATGTTCTCAACGTTCTCTTCAGCCGATGGTCGGTTCTTCGATAGCGCCGTCTTTTATATATTATTATATATTTATACTTTTATAATATAGTGTATTTTCTGATTTTCTTTAAGAAAATGTTATTTCACAAATTTAAATAAATTAGCAAATTAAATGCCCTTCATCACTCTTTAACGCTCTTCATCGCTCTTTAACGCTCTTCATTGCTCTTTAACGCTCTTCACTGCCCTTCATCGCTCTTCAACGCTCCTTAACGCTCTTCATCACTCTTTAACGCTCTTCATCGCTCTTTAACGCTCTTCACCGCTCTTCACCGCCCTTCACCGCCCTTCACCGCTCTTCACCGCCCTTCATCGCTCTTCACTGCTCTTCACCGCTCTTCACCGCCCTTCACCGCCCCTCACCGCTCTTCACCGTCCCTTCACCGCTCTTCACCGCCCTTCACCGCCCTTCACCGCCCTTCATCGCTCTTCACCGCCCTTCACCGCCCTTCATCGCTCTTCACCGCTCTTCACCGCCCTTCACCGCCCTTCATCGCTCTTCATCGCTCTTCACCCGGCGTGTATATGAACAGAATGAAGAATCCCTGGAGTAAAGTTACTAGCATTAGCCACGTAGCTCAGCTTGAGCGAATAAAAGACCCATTTCCATCTCATCCTCATACATTGTACACGCATGTTGAATAAACCTCGCCATCATCTGCTCGTAACGACACGAGAACGTTCAAGCGCCTTGACTCACGAGAGCGCGTGGATCATCAGAAACGTCACGAGTTTGGCCACACTCCAACCGCTCCAACCGCTCCAACCGCACCATCATCGGCGCTGCTCTGGACACTGAGCACGACCGTTCAGAGGACAGACTAAAACAGCAAGCAGGGCTCAAGGGCCTCGCGCGCTGAACCTGCCCCCGGTCAGTCTGGGGAAAGAATAGTCTCCGCCCCTTCCGTCTCCAAACGTGTCTTCGATTTTCCAGAGGGCGCCACTGAGCGCTCCAGAAGCGGAGATTCTCAGCGACTTTGCGCGAATGAGATTTGAGTCGTCCCCCTTTTTGTAGCTATTTTAATCATTTTTACTGCACGTTTTAAAAAGAATTGAAATCTTAAAAGACAAAATGCGCGTAAGTCGTGCACGAGTTTGCGGTGACGGCGTTGCTGCTCATTCATGCGCGGTAATGACATAACCTGATCGTTATTACGGCGCTAAATTAACTCGATCGCAGCCGCCGTCGTCATGCTGCCATCAGAAGACATGAGGCCTCGTTTTTTGGCTGAATGAATGTGTCGCATCTCACGGTTTGTCATTCTGAAAAAGTCGTAAAAGTTCACAAATGACTCACCGTTATAACGCGATTAGGAGCTTTTAAAAAGTCGATTGTTCTAAAAATATCTGCGCTGACAGAGCTTCCTGGGCAGCGGCGCTCTGAGTCACGCCGCCGTCTTCACATCATGAGGATCGCGTTTGAAAAGGTCGGCGGCCTGTCTTCTGTCCCGCTCGGGGGCCAGACGGGCCGAGAAGCACAGAATGGGCCGCTTGAACGCAGACATGCGAATGGGGCTATAAACAGATCGCAGCGTTAAACTAATGTTGTTCATTTCAGAGCCCGCAGCGTCCCATAAAAGGCTCTTCTGTGCCACATCAAATGCATCGGACACTTTGATTGGTCTGAGGTTAAGAACAGTCTTTACGCATTGGTCCCTAATTTTTGTTGACCTATAATTGAAATTGAGTTTTTAGCTCGACACAAGTTCACGTACTTTGCAAATCCACTTTCTTTTTAAAGCTTTTACCTCTGTTATAACCTTGTTTCTCATCAAAAACAGTAAGTTAAGTTTAACTTCATTCACACGTAAGTCTGTTTACGAGCTCCTCTTCTCTGCCCCTTCTCTGAGCCTCACAAAAACCCTCGCTTTACAATTTCCCCAGATTTGTGGCGTCAGAAATCTGGAGGTCCACAAATCATCACCGCATTTCTGCATTTACTTCCCGGCGGTTCATTTCCTTCTGCTGCCAGTAGACGGAGCGCTAACACCAAATCCTGATGAGGGAACGCCTGACCGCGAGAACGTCGTGGGTGGTTTTCGGTACAAACCTTATTTCTAACGTAAAAGAGTTACAAGAGCGAGAACAAAACAAATAAATCAAGAGCTTGTGTCAAAGCGTTGTGACCTGTCACCACGTCACGAGAGGGTCACGGGTTCACATACCTTCTGAGACACAACAAATGCATTAGTGGCTTTTCAAACCAACTGAGCAACTCGTGTCGAGGGCAACAAAGTGCGAATGACATCGGAGAAGTGGCAGTTTGAGAAGAACGTGGAAATAAGTGCTGCGTTCTAGAGTTTGGATCAGGCCAAGAAACTTGACACGATGAATTCCTTTTATACTGAGCTCTACTTAGAGCTTAGTTTTTTGCTTTTTTCAAACTTTTCTTCCCAAACTGGACCGATGAAACGAATTTCGTGGTCATGGAGAAGATATTCATTGGCATTGAGCAGAGAAAACATCTGAGGAAAAGCAGAGACTAATGTTCTACAGATCTGAACCCCAATGAGAGTGTTTGGGACGAGCTGGAGAAGGCTTTGTGCAGTGGTCACTCTCCATCCTCAAGACAAGATCTGTGTGAGGAACAATGACACGCTGAAGATCTGTGTGAGGAACAATGACACGCTGAAGATCTGTGTGAGGAACAATGACGCTGAAGATCTGTGTGAGGAACAATGACACGCTGAAGATCTGTGTGAGGAACAATGACACGCTGAAGATCTGTGTGAGGAACAATGACACGCTGAAGATCTGTGTGAGGAACAATGACACGCTGAAGATCTGTGTGAGGAACAATGACACGCTGAAGATCTGTGTGAAGAACAATGACACGCTGAAGATCTGTGTGAGGAGCAATGACACGCTGAAGATCTGTGTGAGGAACAATGACACGCTGAAGATCTGTGTGAGGAACAACGACACGCTGAAGATCTGTGTGAGGAACAATTACACGCTAAAGATCTGTGTGAGGAACAATGACACACTGAAGATCTGTGTGAGGAACAAAGACATGCTGAAGATCTGTGTGAGGAACAAAGACATGCTGAAGATCTGCGTGAGGAACAATGACACGCTGAAGATCTGTGTGAGGAACAACGACACGCTGAAGATCTGCGTGAGGAATAACGACACACTGAAGATCTGCGAGAGGAACGACACGCTGAAGATCTGAGTGAGGAATAACGACACGCTGAAGATCTGTGTGAGGAACAATGACACACTGAAGATCTGCGAGAGGAACAATGACACGCTGAAGATCTGGTGAGGAACAATGATACCCTGAAGATCTGTGTGAGGAACAATGACACGCTGAAGATCTGTGTGAGGAACAATGACACGCTGAAGATCTGTGTGAGGAACAATGACACGCTGAAGATCTGTGTGAGGAACAACGACACACTTTTTTTCTGTGTGACTGGCAGTGTATCTACCACGAGTAATAATCTTGAAAACCGGTCGTAGGAACGTGAATCTGACGCTCCATGACAAATTTAGGACAAATACACAGTAATTTACCCCTCAGTTTAATCCCTGATCCGTCCCGGAGGTTCAGTTGTATCATCTGCACTGTTCTTAGAAAAATACCTTTAACTTAACCTTTACGTGAGACGAGCCTGACCTTTGAGCCTGCGTTTATACGGCGAAACGCATTTGCAGAGGCGCCGGAGGCTGTTTACATGCCTTCTCAAGAGCGGCAAGTACAGACAGGATTCGCACAACGATAGAACGTGAACACGTGAAGCGAACATGTTAGCGTGGTCCAAATGAGCTCGTGCCGCGCCATGAATCAAGCGCTGCCATGTCTCAGCCCTGCAAATCAAAGAGGCAGAAGTGACAAGCCAATTACGAGTTTTGAGTGACGAGCTGCCCGACCTGGAGAGCCATAATCGCAGAGGTCACCTGCGGATCGTCGTGTTCCAGACGACACTGAAGGGAACGATGTGGTCCAGTTTATGGAGACCTGGATCTCAGTAGCTCAAACTTCCCTCAAAAGCTGGGAGAGTACAGATTGACCGCGCACATGGCTCCCTGGCTCCCAAGCTGGCCCCCCGAACCAGCGCCCAAGACCTCCTATACTGAAGGTCCACGACTTCAGCGACAAACAGGGTGTCATGGCGGCATCCAGGCGTCTCGCCGCGGGCCCCTGCCGGACCCCTGATTTGCCAATAGTGAATTACTAATTAGAGAAGGAACTAAACATTAAAACAGCACAATTTGAGGCCTAAAATACGTGATCAAATTCCACCATCTTTTCTTTTGGTGATTTTGCACTTGAAATAATAAACCCTTTTGACCGCTCGAGTACTCGAGTACTAGGGCTCATCCTCCGGAAAAGTCCTCCTACCCGCCCGCCCCCTCTACCCTCCTCCCCCTCCTACCTCCCCGCCCCTCCTACCCTCCCTCCCCTCCTACCTCCTCCTCCTCCCTCCTACCCCCCCCCTCCTACCTCCCCCCCCTCCTACCCTCCGCCCCCTCCTACCCTCCTCCCCCTCCCTACCCTCCCGCCCCTCCTCCCCCATCCCCCTCCCCCGGCTCAGACCTGGAGATGAGCCCTTGAGTGCTGCTGCTGACAAGTTCAGCCCTCAAGGCGCCGTTTGAAGGATGTGTTGAATACAAAGGACATAAAGGCACTTTCCTCCTGCTCCTCCTCCTCCTTCATCACAAAGACACTTTCCTCCTCCTCCTCCTGCTGCTCCTCCTCCTCCTCCTTCATCACAAAGACACTTTCCTCCTCCTGCTCCTCCTCTCCTCTTCATCACAAAGACACTTTCCTCCTCCTCCTCCTCCTCCTTCATCACAAAGACACTTTCCTCCTCCTCCTCCTGCTCCTCCTCCTTCATCACAAAGACACTTTCCTCCTCCTCTCCTCCTCCTCCTCCTTCCTCCATCACAAAGACACTCTTCCTCTCCTCCTCTCTGCTGCTCCTCCGCTGCCTCCTTCATCACAAGACTTTCCTCCTCCTGCTCCTCTCCTCCTTCATCACAAAGGACACTTTCCTCCTCCTCTCCTCGCTCCTTCATCACAAAAGACACTTTCTCTCCTCCTCCTGCTCCTCGTCTCCATCACAAAGACACTATTCTCCTCCTCCTGCTCTGCTCTCCTCCTCCTCTCGAATCCAACACCTCCTCTCCTCTCTCGCTGGCCTCTCTCCTTCATACAAAGACACTTTCCTCCTCCTCCTCTTTCTCCTTCATCACAAAGACACTTTCCTCCTCCTCCTCCTCCTCCTCCTTCCTCTCTTTCTCTCATCACAAAGACACTTTCCTCCTCCTCCTCTTTCTCCTTCTATCACAAAGACATTTCCTCCTCTCCTCCTCTCTTTCTCCTTCATCCACAAAGACACTTCCTCCTCCTCCTCCTCCTCTTCTCCTCTTTCTCCTTCATCATAAAGACACTTTCCTCCTCCTCCTCTTTCTCCTTCATCACAATGAAACACTTTCTCTCTCCTCCTCTTCTCTCTTCTTCTCAAGCATCTGTTTCTCTCTTTCTCCTTCATCAAAAGACAACCTTCACCTCTCTCCTCTCTCCTCTTCTCCTTCATCACAAAAGAACTTTCCTCCCTCCTCCTCGCTTTTTCTCTTCTTCACATAAAGACACTTCCTCCTCCTCCTCTTTCTCTTTCATCTTCATCACAAAAACACTTTCCTCCTCCTCCTCCTCCTTCTCCTCTTTCTCCTTCATCACAAAAACACCCTCCTTCCTCCTTCCCTCTTTCTCCTTCCTCCTCTCTCCTCTTTCTCCTTCATCATAAAGACACTTTCCTCCTCCTACGCTTCTTTCATATAAGACTTCCGTCTCATTCTCACAAAAACACTTTCCTCCTCCTCCTCCTTCTCCTCTTTCTCCTTCATCACAAAGACACTTTCCTCTTCCTCGACAAGTCCCTCCACGCTCCAGCACATCAAAACCACGGATATTTCTCCTCAGTCCATTTACGCCCCCTGGATACACGTCCCGGCGCCCCCTGGATGAACGTCCCTAGTGGGGTCCCGGCCCACTTGTCAATATGAAGACGTTTTTAGCTGTGCCTGGAATGTTCCACATTATTGCATTAAACAGATCCATCTTACACTTATTAGATCCCGGCTGTTTTTATTTCAAACCTTACTGTGAGTGGGCTCGCCTCTCCACAGATCCGACCTGTAACTTCACCCGGCTTGTGTCCATGACGATAGATATGTTTGACGTCCAGGGAAGAATCCTTTGAAAATGTATTTAGTTACAGAATACTGAGCTTGTGTACTTGTAACTTCTGAACACCACCAAATGTTCCGCACTACAGTGAATCAAAATGAGCATTCTGAATCCAGTGCATGTGTTCAGTTACACCCCGGGACTGAACCAGGACTGAACCAGGACCAAACCAGGACCAAACCAGGACCGAACAGGACCGAACCAGGACCGAACCAGGACCGAAACCAGGAGAACCAGGACCGACGAACCAGATCCGAACCAGGACCGAACCAGACCGAAACACCGAACCAGGACCGAACCAGGACCGAACCAGGACGACCGAACCAGGACCGAACCAGACCGAACCGAGCACCAGGACGCGAACCAGGACCGACCGACCGAACCAGGACCGAACCAGGACCAAAGATCAAAGGATCCAAAGATGGCGGTTCAAAGATGGCGGATCAAAGTTGGCGGATCAAAGATGGCGGCTCAAAGATGGCGCTCAAAGATGGCGGCTCAAAGATGGCAGCTCAAAGATGGCGGATGAAAAATGGCGGATCAAAAGATCAAAGATGGCGTTCAAAGATGGCGGCTCAAAGATGGCGGCTCAAAGATGGCGGATCCCACCAAGCCCCCGGAAGACAAAATGGCGCCCCAATTCAAGCCTATGGCGTTGTGCTCATTGGCGCATGTCTCCAAAAAAGTTCCCTACTTCCGCGTTACTTCCTGAATAGGGAGTCTAGTGCCTCCCCTTTTATGACGACATCACCAATGTCGCTTTGGCGTCGGGAACGAGCACGGCGAAAGCAGAACGCGGTGAAAGACTGAGGACAGTTAGAGCGGACTTTTGGAGGTCTGAGGTCTTGAAAATGGTTACGAAATGTATAATGGATGAATTGTTATATCCATAAATATAAAGGTATCATGTTGTAAAGCGAAAATAATGGTTTCTGTTGCAGAAAGCAATGAGCCGTGAACTCATGAATGATTCTTTTTGTGTAGCTAAACGTTAGCTTGTGTTAGCTTGTGTGACCTGTGTAATCGTTCATTTCCACTTCATATTGAATGATGTGTGAAAACGTGTGAAATGACATAAAACACAATGTTCGTGTCTCGTTTGTCTCGTCCACTTCTTCTGTTTGGTTTTTCGTCCACACACGCTCTTCTGATGATCGTTCACGAGGAGTGCGTGCGCGGTCAGAGCGCGTACATGTTTGCCGTGACGTTAAAAATGTGATTTTTTAAGGATTTTAGAAACGGTAAAAGAGTGAATTTCCTTCTATTATATTTTTAGACTAAAAAGAATTTCGCACTTTCGGTAATTTTACAGGCCGAACTGTTGAAATGGTTGGTGCCTGAGGCTGCAGTACCGCGGAGCGGCCACTACTCAATTTGGATCGCGGACAGAGGGGGCGTGCCTTATCCAGTTAATATAATAGATCCATGGATCCCACACGTGTCAGTCATTTATCAGTGTTAAAAGTTTACGTTTCAGAAAATCTATGACAAGCAGTTTCTTTTGCTCGTGAAGAGGACGAGATCGGCCTGGTGGACATTTGGAGGCGTATCCATCCTTTTTATTCACACGCTCGTATTTATTTTTTCAAACCCAAGTTAAAGCACCCCCTACAGGTCAGACGACTGGTTGAACAAAATGTGGTTGGAATAAATATATTTGGAATTTTGACAAAAAATTATAAACAGTTTTATCTCAGAATGGCACATATTTTGGGTTTATAATTTCACTTCCTGTTTGTAATTGATGACATCACACTAGGAAATTACCCACCAAACACTGGGGCAAAACTCATCTAATGTCACTTTTTTTTTCATTTAACAAATAAAAATATCTGAGAGCGACTTTATTTTGTTGAAGTCATGTTTCTTTTGTGTAAATTCTGCATAAACTTTGACTTGAATGAGTGTCCCTGCTGTGATGTCACTTCCTGTCCCTGCTGTGATGTCACTTCCTGTCATTTTCTACAGGTTTTTCAACGTTTTCTCCACAAACACCTGCTCGATCGGTGTAAAACTATCATTTATCTGTACGACAGGATTAAATACACCAAATAAAGACAGAATTAGAAAAGTCAGAGGCACTTTAATTAACAGGGAACAACACAGCATTTTTAAAATCCGTTTTTCTTTGTATGTGCTTCTTTGTATGTGCTTCTTTGTATGTGCTTCTTTGTATGTGCTTCTTTGTATGTGCTTCTTTGTATGTGCTTCTTTGTATGTGCTTGCACGCACACGGACAGAAGCGTTCCTCTGAAATCACATGACTTGAGCCGCTGCGAATGTCCAACGTTTTTGTATTGATTGGATTAAACTTTCCTTTCAGCGTCCTCTCAATAAACAACATTACGAGGCCATCGGACCACTTTACCGCGAGGGCTGTTACCGGGGCGAGCCGTGGGTCGTCGGGCGGAACCTTTTGTTATTTTTATACATTTAGGTTTATAAAAAAACAGACTTGTGATACTGATGTTTAATTTAGTTTCTTAGCTTTTAACACGTCTATTC
>BJKM01000588.1:0-82500 GCA_015082035.1 Chaenogobius annularis | reverse complement strand
AGGAGGAGGAAGAGGTGGAGGAAGAGAAGGGTGAGGAGGGGGAGGAGGAAGAGGAGGAGGAGGAAGAGGAGGAAGAGGAGGAGGAGGAGGAAGAGGAGGAAGAAGGAGGAGGAGGAGAAGGGAGGAGGAAGAGGAGGAGGAAGAGGAGGAGGAAGAAGAGGAGAAGAGAGGAGGAAGAAGAGGTGGAGGAGAGAAGGAGGAGGAGGAGGAAGAGAGGAGAGGAGGAGGAAGAGGAGGAGGAGGAAGAGGAGAAGGAGGAGGAAGAGGAGGGAAGAGGGGAAGAGGAGGAGAGGAGGAGGAGGAGGAAGGAGGAGGAGGAAGGAAGAGAAGAGGAGGAGGAAGAAGAGGTGGAGGAAGAGAAGGGGAGAGGGGGAGGAGGAAGAGGAGGAGGAGAGGAAGGGGAGGGAAGAGGAGGAGGAAGAGGAGGAGAAGGAGAGGAAGAGGAGGAAGGAGGAGGAAGAAGAGGAGGAGGGAAAGGAGGAAGAAGAGGAGGAGGAAGAAGAGGAGGAGGAAGAAGAGGAGGAGGAGGAAGAGAAGGAAGGAGGAGGAGGAGGAAGAGGAGGAAGGAGGAAGAGGAGGAGGAGGAAGGAAGAGGGAAGATGAGGAAGAGGAGGAGAAGGAGGAGAAAGAGGAGAAGAGGATGAGGAGGAAAAGGAGGAGGAAGAGGAAGAGGAGGAGGAGGAGGAAGAAAAAGCCAGCCAAATACTATTGTAACACGTAAATACCTTGAATATTGTCGGCTGTTACAAGAACATGAACGTTGTTACCTGGGGCAACTGAAGCACCGGCGCTTAGTTTATTGATCTCGACAGCCTAAAACGCCATCACTATACGTCATAAAAGTTCCTTTTTCGGGGGGCTTGTTCTTCAACATGCGGTGTAATATGTTTGGGTGACGTGCGCCGGCCGTCACGTACCGCGGGGCGTGTTGGTCGGTGACTGTGGGTCAAACGAAGGAGACAGGACGACCACTCTGCCCACAGTGAACACGGGAAGGACACGCTTGTTCTTTCCCTTCGGGCGTTTGCACTTTCATCCATGATTCACGTTGCGGACGCGTTCCCTCCGAGCCGAACGTCAGGCCGCGTTATTCGCGCGAGAAAACCCCTTCACATGCGTCCTTCACATGCGGCTCAATGCGGCTGCCTGAACATGCGGCTGCCCTGAACATGCGGCTTCACATGCGGCTGCCCTGAACATCGGCTTCACATGCGGCTTCACATGCGGCTGCTGAACATGCGGTCCTTGACATGCGGTCTTGCCATTGCGGGCGCCCTGAACATGCGGCTTGCCATGCGGCTGCTGAAGCGGCTTCACATGCGCTGCCTGAACATGCGGCCTTCACATACGCGCTTCATCATGCGGCTGCTGAACATGCGGCTTGACATGCGGCTCTGCATGCGGACTTGACATGCGGGCTTGCTTCCACATGCGGCCTTGACATGCGGCTGCCCTTCACATACGGCTGCCTTCAACATGCGCCCTTCACATGCGGTGCCCTTCACATCGCGGCCCTTCACATACGGCTGCCCTTCACATGCGGTGCCTTTCACATGCGGCTGCCCTTCACATGCGGCTGCCCTTCACATGCGGCTGCCCTTCACATGCGGCCCTTCACATGCGGCTGCCTTCATGCGCGGCTCTCACATGCGGCTGCCCTATCACATGCGGCTTGCACATTCGCTGCCCTGAACATGCGGCCTTCACATGCGGCCTTCACATGCGGCTGCCCTGAATGCGGCTGCCTGAACATAGCGGCTGCCCTGAGCATGCGGCCTTGACATGCGGCCTTGACATGCGGCTGCCTGAACATGCGGCATTGACATGCGGCCTTGAATGCGGCCTTGACATGCGGCTGCCCTTCCACATGCGGCCTTCACATGCGGCTGCCCTTCACATACGGCTGCCCTTCACATGCGCCTTCACATGCGGCTGCCTTCACATGCGGCCCTTCACATACGGCTGCCCTTCATGCGGCATGCGGCTGCTTCACATGCCGGCTGCCCTTCACATGCGGCTGCCCTTCACATGCGGCTGCCCTTACAGCGGCTGCCCTTCACATGCGGCTGCCCTGCGGCTCACATCGGCTGCCCTTCACATGCGGCTGCCCTTCACATGCGTCTTCACATGCGGCTTGCCCCTTCACATGCGGCTTCACATGCAGCTGCCCTGAACATGCGGCCTCACATGGGCCTTCACATGCGGCTTCACATGCGGCTCCCTGAACATGCGGCTGCCTGAACGCGGCTGCCCTGAACATGCGGCCTTGAACATGCGGCTGCCCTGAACATGCGGCCTTGACATGCGGCCTTGGACATGCGGCTGCCCTAACATTGCGGTCCTTCACTGCGGCTGCCTAAACATGCGGCTGCCCTGACATGCGGCGTCCTTCACATGCGGCCTTCACATGCGGCCTTCACATGCGGCTGCCCTGAACATGCGGCCGTCCTTCACATGCGGCCTTCACATGCGGCCTTCACATGCGGCTTCACTGCGGCCCTGAAAAACAAAGAGGGAGAATGACTGTCTTCAAGTGCATAAACATCAACACAGATTTACTCAATCTGTGACGCACCTTAAAGCCCCAGTACGTAACCTTATAGCCTCAAAAGGGTTTTGTGTGTCCTTACTATGGGCTGCAGCTCCACAAACCTGACTCGTACTCCTCCAGCTATGTCATCAAACACATCTATCTCCATGGAAAATGTTCTGAAGTTTGTTCAACTTTTCTAAATCATGGAATCGTGCAGGGGATCTCTACCCCCAGAAAAGGTACATACTGTGGCTTTAGAGAATAAAGTATGAAAAATGATGTGTGAAAAAGAAAACAGGAAGTAAACGTCAAACTAAGGAACACTATTGAGGGTTTTTGTCGTATAATTAGTTTGTAGTCTGACCGCTCTTTAAAGTGCTTTTGCAATTGAAGAATGCTTTTTTATACTTTGTGCCAGTTTTTGTTTCATGTGGTGAGGCCCAGCAATTATAGAGATCTGAACCAAAAACCAGGTCAAACATCTGCATTTTGACATTTAAAGGTCAATTCTTTTTCAAGATGGCCGCTTTAGCCTCGACAGCGCCCTCTACATAACGTATTTTGTGGGAGCAAACATAAAGTGATCTTGGACACAGTTTCTGAAGATGCCAGGCAAATGGAGCAGGAGGTCCCGCTCAGAGTCAGGCTAACATTATTGCAGCTAAGCTAACAGGCCCCTCTGCATCCACGACTGCCCACGGCTGGAGCTCCGGAGGAGAGCAGGAGCAGGATGGACCCAGAGGTCATGGCGGCTCTGCAGGAGATCACTGATAACA
The DNA here is from genome assembly GCA_015082035.1 of Chaenogobius annularis. Classification (NCBI taxonomy): domain Eukaryota; kingdom Metazoa; phylum Chordata; class Actinopteri; order Gobiiformes; family Gobiidae; genus Chaenogobius; species Chaenogobius annularis. Next base: position 79,191 of record BJKM01000588.1, on the reverse strand, counting down.
TGAAGGCAGCTGACGTTGAAGACTGATGCGCTCGCTTGGATGGAGGTCCTAAACTCAAAGACTGACGACAGAACTGAGCCACAGCAGCCGAAAAGGAAATCTCAAACCTGAAAGACCCTCCGTCCTGAGGGTGAACGTGGCGATGTAACAAGCCAGGTCAGCGTCTTGATGGAGAATCATGATCGCAGAGGTGATCCGTGGATTGTCGGTCTTCCAGAGGTCACTGAAGGGAAAGATGTGGTCAAGTTTATGGAGACCTGGATCTCCAAATATCTAAAACCTCCAACAGAAGCTGGGAGAATAAAGATTGACCGTGCCCTTCACTCCCTGGCTCCTAAGCTGGCCTCGAACCAGCGTCCAAGACCTATTATGCTGAAGTTCCACCACTTCTCAGTGAGAGTGGTCAAGAAGTACAAAACGTTTGACCAAGTGAGATCTCGCCTGAGACAGAAGAAAGTGGATTATGTTCTGCTTTGTAACTCTGAGGATCAGCGCGAATGGAAAAACAGTCTGACATTCTTCCTTTAATTTCCTTTTTCCAACTGAAGGGACCTGGACTGTTTTAGACTCGTAAGTATTTGCTCAGTGAGAGTTTGCTCGACCAACCGTACCAGAGGACCTTTATCCTTCCATCTTCTGATCTCTTTTTGGATCAGTCTGTGGGCTCTCTCCTCTCTCCTCTCCTCTCTCCTCCCTCCTCTCTCTTCTCTCCTCCCTCCTTTCTCTTCTCTCCTCCCTCCTCCCTCTCCTCCCTCCCTCTCCTCCCTCCCCTCCTCCCTCCCTCCCCTCTCCTCCTCCTCTCTCCTCTCTCTCCTCCTCCTCCCCTCTCCTCCCTCCTCTCTCACTCCCTCCTCCGTCCCCTCTCTCTCCCTCCTCCCCTCCTCCTCTCTTCCTTTCCTCTCTCCCCTCTCCTCCTCTCCTCTGTTCTCTCTCCTCCCTCCTCTCTTCTCTCTCCTTCCCTCCCTTCTCCCTCCTCTCTCCTTCTCCTCCCTCCTCTCCTCCTTACTCCGTTCCTCTCTTCCTGCCCTCCTCCTCCCTTCCTTTCTCCCCCCCTCTCCTCTCCCTCCTCCCCTCCCTCTCTCTCCCCTCCTCTCTTCCTACTCTCCTCCATCCTCTCGCTGTCTCTCTCATGCTCCGACCTCTCTGGTGCGTCACCTCTCCCTCTACTCCTCTCTCCCTCCCTCCCCTCTCCTCTCTCTTCTTCCTCCGCGCGTGCCTCCTCTTCCTCCCTCCGTCATCTCGCCTCCCTCCTTCCTCTTCCTTCCCTCCTCTCGTCCCTATTCTCCGCGCGTCCTCGCGTCTCTACCCTCCTCCCTCCTCTCTCCCACTCTCTTACTGCCCTCGCGCGCGTGCGTGTTTCCTCCGTCCTCTCTTCCCCTCTCCTCTCGGGCGCTCTATTGCCACTCTCCTCACCTCCTATCTCACCCATCCTTCCTCTCTCCCCCTCCCTCCTACTACTCCCCTCCATCCTCTTACCCTCTCCTCTTCTGTCCCTCTCTCCTCTTCTCCCCTTCCTCCACTATACTAAGCCATCACACACCACCACCACACTGCACCCACTACTCTCCACCTATCTCCACTATCACACATCACACACCATCCCCTTCATACCCTCACACTCATCCTCACCCTCACACTCTCTCCATCTACTATCTCTGCTCCGTTCGTCACTCACCGTTCCTCTTCCTTATGGCCTGCCATCCCTAGCTCTCCTCATCCAACTTCTTCCTCAGGGTCGTGCCATACGCACTCCTCGCCACTTCACACGCTAGCCCTCTCTCGACTAACTCCCTCCCTCCTGCGCTACCTCAGCCCCACTCTACTTGCCTCCTTCGCGTCCGCACTACTTCGTCCCTCCTTCGGCCGTCTCTTTGTCTTCCTCCTCTGCCTCATGACCACGAGCGCCTCTCTGCACACTGCTCGGTCTGCCCTTCGCTCTACTGGCACTCAGTGCGTGCAGCGCACTCAATGCCCTCCTTCCTGCCATGGTTAGCATGACCAATACCTTCATTACGCATATAAATCCCGCCTTTCTCTTTAACGTCCGCTACCCTCTTAAGCTCCCTAACTTCTGCCTCATAAGATCAACATCCCTCTCTTCGTACTCTTCATGCTTTTGCCTCCGTACCCTTACCCGTTGACACACCCAATTATTCTCATATGGCCCTCTTCCTACTCGCGATCTTTCTTGATCATCCGCTCCTCGTCCTTTGTCTTACTCAAATCTTCTTATTCCCCCTATACTTTGGTTCTATCATGTATCCTCCTACTCACCTCCCCTCTCCCACTTCATCTTATACCCATCTTCCATCGTCTTCTCAGCCTACTTCCTCCTATCTCTCCTTTCCTCTCTCTTGTGCTCTTCTCTTCCGATACCTACTCGTCCTCCTCCTCTCCTCTCATACCTTCTGTCCAGTCTCTCTTCTCCTCTTGCTCCACTCAATACCTCTCTCATCTCCTTTTCTCTTTATACTCTTACTTCCCTTCTTCCATCTCTCTCCACCTCTCTTCCTCGAAACTATCCTCTCCTCCGCCAATTCCTCCTCGGCTCCTACATCTGCTCCTCTGCCATCCGTCTGCTCTCCCTGCGGCTTACCTCCCTCTCCTCTCTCTCCTCTCCTCCTCGCTCCCTTCTATCTCACTCTATCCATACATAACGTGCGTGTCTCTCTGGCTCCCTCATATCATACGGTCTCGTGCACCACTGTGCTCTACTTCAATATCCCTCACCACTTCCCTCATTTCTCATTGCTCCCTCTGCCTTCTGCATAGTTCCCGAAAAAAGCACTCGTCTCACTCTCTCCCTTCCAACTGCCATCCCTTGTCCTCTATCCTCTATCTTTCACGTCTCATGGAACAAGTGGTTTTGGTCAAAGTCAGGTATCATCTCTATTTTATCTGTCGTATTCAGATAGGATTCAATGAGTCTGAAGTGTCTTTGTGCTCTCTGGAACATCTCCTGGTCTTTTCTCCTTAGGGGAACCTGATACTTTGACCTAGCCGCATGCCAAGACATGATATAGAATGAAATGTTATATAACATTAACCGCTCAGATACGAATTATCCCATAATTTCCGAAGTATGCATTCTTCGTCAGATAAGTCTCTATAGCAAAGTTCCAGTTACCTAATTCTCTGAGAAGCGACTGTCCTCTCGCCTCGCCAGCTCAAAGCGAATACTCTTGGACGAGGTCGGGAGACACAGAAGGTAGAAGCGTTTAGTTGTAGTACGGCAACTTAATATATATACTTCCTTTTAGTAACCATCTACTCTAGAGAGTAACATACACATTTCCCACTCTAATAGGCAACATAATTATCTGAGTATTACTTCGGAAGTCAGAAAAATCTAACTCGGATGTTGAGTCTTTACATCTATCTCTTCAGTCAACTATGGTATCTCTCCTTCGTAGATACATTTGATAAGTGCACCATAAGCTCTCTCTCTCTCCTCAAATAGCTAGCGTGTGCATATTTATATAATAATAAAAGATAATCAGCTCTCATATATTCTAATTGCATATATGATGAATTCATCACACCACAAAATATCTGATGTTTTGAGATTAACGAATTCTCCAGTCTCAGATTTTCAGCTCGGCCCATTTTTGAGAATTCTGAACTCTTGGTTTGGTAGTCAATAAGTATAATGTTATGTGTGTCTCTGAACCCAATGAACTTTCTCTCAGTCAGGCATTCCCTCATCAGGATTTATCTTAGCGTGCCATCTACTGGCAGCGGACGGAATTACCACGGTGAAATAAACCAAAGCTAGCTTTCCCTGACATGCTGAAGTAAGCGCACAGCTCCAGCCTGGGCCTTGCACTGTTCAACACATCAGAAACTTTGAATCTTTAGTAAACGAGCAGTTGACAGAACATTTACACTCTTATTGCTCCGGTCATCTGAGAGAAGGCCTCAGTATCTGAGGGTGACGGACGACATCTCGACCCGAACCCACATCCAGCAAATCTGAGAGACACATAAGCCAATGTCTGTATCAATACCAACGAGAATCAATAGAACATTAGTCTAATAACAAGAGACAATAAGACTATGAATATCATGACCCCAATATGATGCATCCCGGATACATCTAACTTCACAGTGCCCCATTTTATATACGAAGTGGACCGCGGTGCAGTATTTCCAGCAGCGACATCTCGTATCCGCTACAAAGCCAAGAAACGACATCGTCTGCATTGTGAGTGCATTGACTTGAGCAATTCTGTCAAAAGAGTTCTTAAACTCGTGAACCACAGCTGCTCGACTTAAAACACGAATTACAAGCACCGGTACTGTCTAAAACGAATTGGAATGCGATTATAACTGAGTCTAAAGCAAGAACCTACGGATGGCTTAGTAACTATGTCTCCTAAAGACGCAGTTGGATCTAGGCCAAAATATAGTACCGGGTCTAGCGAGATTGAGGTGTTTCCTATTTGGCCTGTTAGTAACTGTCTATAGAGCAGAGATTAGGCAATGACTGGGGGTTCACGAACTGTCTAAAAGCAGCTGTTGCTTGTAGCATGGCTCAAGCAACATGTCTAAAGCAACGGATTTGGACGGGTTAATAGTGAGACTGTCCTAATATGCGGGTTGGGAATGGAAGTTAGTTAAACTGTCTAAAACAAGAGCATTGGGAATGCGGTTAGTAACTGGTTCTAAAGCAGAATTTGGCAATGGCAGAATATAGTAAACCTCGATAGTGCAGTGGACGCAGACACAGTAACTGTCTCAAATGACCGTTGGTGCATAGTGGCATGGCACGCGTTAGTTCCCAACCCATGTCTGAATGCAGTGAGATGGATGTTAGTGGGAACGGCAAAGCGGTAGGGGATAGGCGTTAATGTGACAACTGTCCTATAAAAGCGGTTGTTGATCATCGTGTCTACTGATAGTACCACTGTTCCAAGACGGGTTATGACTAGTGCGCGTTAGGTAAACTCGTTCTAAAGCGGGTTGGATGGCGATGCTCGTAACAGAAGGAGGCTCTAATTGCAGTTGTGATGCCAAGTTTCAGTAAACTGTCTTTATAAGGAACGGATTAGAGATGGTTAGTAACGGTCTAACAGCGTGGCATCATAATTTAAGGGTTAGTAACTGTCTAAATAGCGGATTGGCATGGGTTAGTAACTGTCTAAAGCGGCCTGTGATCAAATGAGTTTGTTACGAGCGTCTAACAATAAGACTATAACCTAAGTAACTGTCTATATATATGCGCGCACGTGATACACGTTTGGCATGGGGTTTAATAACGTTAAAGCGGTTGGACTGATTAGTTAGACTGTCCTAAAGCGTTGAATGGGTTTCAGTAACTGTTTAAAGGCGGTTGGAATGGTAGTAACTGTCTAAACGTTGGAGGGTTAGTAACAGGTCTAATGCAGATTGGTATGGCATTAGTAACTGTCTTAAAGCGCGTTGAATGCGTTATAACTGTCTAAAGGCGGGCGTGCGGATGGTCGTTAGTAAACTAGTCTTAAGCGGGGCTCGACATGGGGTTCTATAGATAACTGTCTAAAGCAGCCTGTGGAAATGCAGAAGTTAGTCAACGTGTCTAAAGCGCGTGTTGATGGTAGAAAACTGTCTAAACCGCCTTTGCGAGTGGAGTAGTAAACTGTCTAATGGCAGTTACCGGACAGGGTTGAGTAACTGTCTAAACGGTTTGCGAGGGGTTAGTATACTGTCACGAAAGCACGGCGTCTAGAAATGGAAGTATGGTCAAACCGAAAGTTTCGTAACTGCCTTCTTACAGAAGCACTGGATGAGTTCTGGACGGCGGCGTTAGTAACGTCTAAACGCGCGTTGATGGGTCAGTCGTCTCGGTAAAGCGCTCAGTTGCGGTGTGCAATTCGATAGATATCTGCTCAGATAATTCTCCTCGGTTGACTAAGGGACGCCTCCTACGGCTATAGCCGTATGAACGTTGACGTTTGGTCCAAACCTGACTGATACCAATGATCACTTCTGTGTGATGAAAGGATTCTTTATGGTTTTGCCAGAACTCTCGTTGCTGATGTCATTGCGTTTCAAAATACTTTTAATGTAGTTTCTCTAAATGCCAAAAAAACTAAGCTAATGCTATTCACAACAGTAAAGAGTAAAGTCACTTTTCACTTTTCAAGGGCAGAAATAGAAACATTTAAGTCCTTTAGATATTTGGTATTTTAACTGAATTCTTACCTTTAAAGCACATGTTGAACAATGAATTCAGAAATGTGCCTGATTTTTGCTTTAATGCAAAACAGAATTTGCCCATGGAGGATTACGGTGACTTTATGTATTGAACACAACCCAAGTATTCAAATTGCTCCGTTTACCATCTCTGCCTCGGACTGTGAACTGCACACGCTGTTGTCTGCAGGGCTGTCATGTGACTGCTCCTCCAGACCTTTGTGCTGTGACCTTTGTGCTGCTGCCCCAAGACCTTTGTGCTGCTCCTCCAGCGGCTCCTTCAGACCTTTGTGCTGCTCCTCAGACCTTTGTGCTGCTCCCCCAGACCTTTGTGCTGCTCCTCCAGACCTTTGTGCTGCTCCCTCCAGAAGCTGCTCCTCCCAGACCTTTGGCTGCCTCCCCAGACCTTTGTGCGCTTCTCTGTGCTGCTCCTCCAGACCTTTGTGCTGCTCCTCTTTGCGCTACTTCCACTTGTGCTGCCCTCCAGACCTTTTTGCTCTCCTCTTGGCTGCTCCTCCAGACCTATGTGCTCTCCTCCTCCTGAAGACTTTGGCTGCTCCTCCAGACCTTTGTGCTTGCCCTCCAACCTTTCTGCTGCCGTGCCTCCTCTTGTGCTGCTCCTCCAGACCCTTTGTGCGCTCCTCCAGACCTTTGTGATCTTGCTCCTATCCAGACTTTGTACTGCTCCTCTTGTGCTAGTCCTCCTCCAGACCTTTGTGCTCTCCTCTGTGCTGCTCTCCAGACCTTTGGCTGTGCCCTACCTGAGGCTCTTTGGCTGCTCCTCCAGACCTTTGTGCTGCTCCTCCAACCTGTGCAGCTCCTCCAGACCTTGTACTGCTCCTCTGTGCTTCCCTCCAGACTTTATGCTCTTCCCTCTGTGCTGCTCCTCCAGACTTTGTGCTGCGTCCTCCAGATCTTTGTGCTGCTCCTCCAGACCTGTTTTTGCTGCTCCTCCAGACCTTTGTGCTGCTCCTCCAGACCTTTGTACTGCTCCTCTTGTGCTGCTCTCCAGACCTTTATGCTCTTCCTCTGTCTGCTCCTCCAGACCTTTGCTGCTCCCCATCTTTGTGCTGCTCTCCAGACCTTTGTGCTGCTCCTCCAGACCTTGTGCTGCTCCTCCAGACCTTTGTGCTGCTCCTCCAGACCTTTGTGCTGCTCCTCCAGACCTTTTTGTGCTGCTCCTCCAGACCTTTGTGCTGCTCCTCCAGACCTTTGTGCTGCTCCTTCAGACCTTTGTCGTGTGATGTCACTTACAGTAACTGAGCGATTGTTAAGAACGCACCGAAAGACCGTTCCCTGGTCCTGAGTCCTGATGCATTATTAAGGGCCGATTCACAAATCCACGAGGAGTCGTTCAACTGGAGACGCAGACACGAAGGTCCTGATGCACACGGAACAGAGGACTAGACCAGGACTAGACCAGGACTAGACCAGGACAGGACTAGACCAGGACTAGACCAGGACTAAAGCAGGACAACACCAGGACTTACACCAGACACCAGGACTAAACCAGGACTAGACCAGGACTAAACCAGGACTACACCAGGACTAACCAGGACTACACCAGACTAGACCAGGACTGGACCAGGACTAGACCAGGACTACACCAGACTAGACCAGGACTAGACCAGGACTAGACCAGGACTAGACCAGACTAGACCAGACTAGACCAGGACAGTAGAGCAGCGACTAACCACGAGACTACACCAGGATAACCAGATCATACACACCAGGGAACTAGACCAGAGCTAAACCAGGCCTAGACCAGGACTAGACCAGGACTAGACCCAAACCAGGACTAAACCAGGACTAAACCAGGACTAGACCAGGACTACACCAGGGCTAACCAGGAACCAGGACTAACCAGGACTAAACCAGGACTAGACCAGGACTAAACCAGGACCAACCAGACTAAACCAGGCTAAACCAGGACTAGGCCACCAGACTAAAACCAGGCTAAACCAGCGGCTAGGACCAGGGCTAAACCAGGGCTAGGCCAGGACTAGACCAGGACTAAACCAGGACTAGACCAGGGCTAAACCAGGACTAAACCAGAGTTAAACTAGGACTCAACTAAGACTAAACCAGGACTAAACTGGGTCTAAACTAAGACTAACCAGGACTAAACTGGGTCTAAACTAAGACTAAACCAGGACTAAACTGGGTCTAAACTAGGACTAAACCAGGACTAAACTGGGTCTAAACTAGGACTACACCAGGACTACACCAGGACTAAACCAGGACTAGACCAGGACTAGACCAGGACTAGACCAGGACAACACCAGGGCTAAACCAGGGCTAAACTAAGACTAAACCAGGACTAAACTGGGTCTAAACTAGGACTAAACCAGGACTAAACCAAGGACTTCAAACCAAAGCCACTGCAGGATCGGAGGATTGATCACAAAACCAATCCAACTTTCTTTATGAAGCTTTTTTCAAAACAGACCAAAGAGTCAAGGACTTAAACTGGACCAATGACAGAGCACGCTCCACCTCCTGTGGTCAGCTGACCTGAGGGAACGCACTGGACAGGGTGGCACCCATGGAGCCTGGAGGCGGGGCCGAGGAGGGGACAGAGAGTGCATTTTAGCTGCAAAGATTATATCAAGAGTGACTGATTTATTGATGTTTATTTGGATTCGTCCAGTATTTAAAGGATATATATCGAATAAGGACGCGTTAAGGAAAAACACAGGTTCTATACGGTTGTACTGCATGTGCTTTAAATCAGGTTATTTACTTTAACAGTTCAAAGTAAGAATATAATGTCAGTTTGGACCTGAAGTTTAAACCCTGAACCAGAGCTTGTGCTGGTTTTCCTTCTGAACACACAATCTTTCACACACTTTGCATGACAACATGTGACACACGTCCAATACCTGCAGTACATCCAAACGCGGTGCTAAACGGTGTGTACAGCGCGTACTTCTCTCGATGCCAGCGCCCGCATGACTCACTCTGGAAAATGTGTGAAGAAAACGCCTCGGGACGTTTTCGTGTTAATTGTGAAAAATGCAAAACAAACGAAACACACCTTCGAATCTGAAACCGAGACATTTCCCTGGCAACAACACGGCTGCAATCAAACTTAAGTGCTGCCTTCGTTTTCCCTCAAAATTAAAGAATCATCAAGTCAGTTTTATGGATTCTTTTCACGCCGCGAACGCCACGTGACTTCCGGCGACTTGAGCGCTTCGCCGCCTTTTCCAAGACGCTCGCTCCGCAAAGATTTGTGCATAAAAACTGCGAGGCGTTTGAGACATTTGACATTTTCAAAGATCCTTATAATAATGCAGAGAATGTGGTATTTCCCAGGACGAGACGCACACGAAACACAAATACAAAGTCATTTTATTGTCCATAGAAACTCTTTGTCGGTAAAAAAAAAAACGACTCTTAAAAGTACAATTAATAAGAAAAGGTTTTGTGCCAAGCGCGTTCCCACACTCTTGTCACACCGCACGACGTCAAACCGTTTAATTAAGAATATAATGACTATTTCTTTTGCCTGAAGCTGAAGGCCGGAACCCGAGTTTGTCCTGGAGCAGAAATGACGGATGAGCTTCTTCTGTGTTTTTTTGAATATGCGTTTTTTTCCTGTCACACCAAAGGACACGCTTCGAACGCTTAGATTGAAAGTTAAGATAAATGAGTCATTATTTCTGTGAAAATGCACACGAACATACTTCACACATTCATCACACACCTCTGACACAAGTGACTCATCATGGAAGGTGTCAGTCCCTCTGCTGGACGTTTGAGAAATAACACGCAACTTTATCTGAAAACTAAGTGTCATTTATAAAAGAGTCATTTAAACATGGTTATGTTAAAAACACCCTCACTCCCGACTCCACTCTACTCATCCCGACTCACTCCTGACTCACTCCCGACTCACTCACCCGACTACCACTCCCGACTCACTCGACCACTCCCGACTCACTCCCCCCGACTCACTCCCGACTCACTCCCTCTCCACACTCGGTCTCCACTCCGGTCTCACTCCGGTCTCACTCCGGTCTCACTCCGGTTCTCACTCCCGACTCACTCCTGGTCTCACTCCCGACTCACTCCCGACTCACTCCGGCTCATCCTACCACTCCCGACTCACTCCGACTCACTCGGTCTCACCGTCTCACTTCCGACTAATCACTCCCGATCACTCCGGTCTCACCCCGGTCTCACTCCGGTCTCAACTCAGGTCTCACTCCCGACTCACTCCCGACTCCACTCCCGACTCACTCCGGTCTCACTCCGGTCTCACTCCGTCTCACTCAGGTCTCACTCCAGTCTCACTCGGTCTCACTCCCGACTCACTCCCGACTCACCTCTCACTCCGGTCTCACTCCGGTCTCCCGTCTCACTCCAGTCTCCACTCCGGTCTCACTCCGGTCTCACTCAGTCTCACTCAGTCTCACTCCCGACTCCACTCCGCGACTCACTCCCGACTCCACTCCCGACTCACTTCCACGTGCTCACTCAGATCTATGTTTCCATGACGACAGGTGAATATGGACCAGTGGATTCACTCTGTCACTGCAATCCAACAGATCAGTGTGTGGATGAAGAACAACTTTCTCCAGCTGAACTCAGACAAGACTGAAATCATCGTCTTTGGCCACAGAAACAAAGAGAAAGTGTTAACAGTCACCTCCAGAGTCTCGCTCCTAAAACCTACACAATACAGTTAGAAATCTGGGTAATAATGGACTTCAGACTTGAATTTTAACAGGCCACCGTCAGATCAATCACATCAGCAGCTTTTACCATCTAAAAAACATTGCCAAAATCAAAAAGTATAGTGCTTAAACCAGACCTGGAGAGACTTATTCCATGCGTTTGTCTCTAGTAGATTAGACTACTGTAACGGGCCTTGCTCACTGGCTCTTCCAAACGAGCTGTAAACACAGCTGCAGTACATCCAGAACGCTAGGCTGCTCCGGGTCCTGACTAGAACCAGGAAGTACCATCACATTAGTTCCTGTGCTCAGGTCTCTGCACTCGGCCCCCTGATGGCTCAGAGGAATTAGACTTCAAAGCAGCTCTGGCTTGTATACAAGTCTCTACCCATGGCCTAGCACCAAAGTACATCTTCGGACATGTTAGTGCCATATGAACCATCTCGGACTCTGAGGAACCTCAGGACCGGCCTCCTGCTGGTGCCCAGAGTCAGGACTTAAACATGGGGAATCTGAGTTTCAGTTTTATGCAGCTAAAATCTGGACAGTCTTCCTGAGGATGTGAGACAGGTTCTACTCTGGCAATGTTCAAAATCTAAAACTAAAAACTGCTTTTGGTGGCGTGTGACTGAAATGCTTTTCCTTTGCACTTCTTCTCTTTTAGTGTGTGTAATCCCTCGTTCGTCCCAGCAGGAGTGTTCCATTGTAGAAAAAAAGATCAGTTGCTTCATCTGGACTGCTGAACGTTATCGACTCTCATTCCTCAGTTCTCAGGACTGTTTCACAGATTGAGAATGACTCTTGATTGAGATGTTTGTTGTTCTAAAACAGAGTCCAGAAGACTAAGAACATCTTCCTTTTATGTCTTATTATTCCCGTCACGTCTTTGTGTGATTTAAGCATGTTTCCTGTCGTTGTGAAGCACTTTGAATTGCCTTGTGTCTTGGATTGTTGCTCTACAAAAGAAAAACTTGCCTTTTCTTCTTCACATGAATCACTCTGAGAAGTCTCATCGCCCAAACGGGACGTCAAAAGACAAATACTTCCCTCTGGATTGGTCCGACCACTACAGCAAGAAGAAGCAGAACAATGATGAAATCCAGAGTTCCTCTTTCTGCTCCACAAACGAGCCACGTGTCGTTGTGTGCACCTTTCTGAAGAACAGAACCGCTCCAAATATTTCTCCTATAAAACGGGCCAAAGTGCGGCCGTCTGCGCGCCGCCATGTTTTGTTGGCTCGGTGTGATTTGACATTTGCCCAAACCACAATGCTGCTCTGTGATTGCTCCAGTCCCGGCCTGTGGGCCCTAAATGCCTTGTGATTTGGCCCGTTCACCACTGGTGCAGATGAACCTTTCCCTGGAAAAGAAACGTGCACTAAATGAAACAATCGGAAAAAGCTTCCATTTGGAGCTTTTCACTGCATCATGAGAAAAAACACACTGGGCAGTATGTTTTTGTTGTTAGTAGCCATCAACATGCTGGTCTAGGCAGCAGTTGGGGCATAAAAAGAGGCAAAAGAGCCGGAGTTCTCCCTTGTGCTGTCTTTGAACCTATAAATCTCTGCACGCATCAGACTAAAGTCGTTGTGTGCTTGGGAAGATGCTCAATGTGGATGATGAAGGATTCTGGTAAAACGTTGAGCACAGACGCATTGTGAGCTGAGGTACGTCGCTTGGTTTCTCGAAAGTCAACACTGCAGCTTGACTGCTACGCACAACTGTATCTGATTTAAACGTTTTTTCGAATGTCTAATCTCTCAAGTCATGGTCCGCATTCAATAGAGAGGTGTCTTCCTGACGGATAACAGCTTGAATCATACCTGAACAACACTTAGGGGAGCACTTACGCACTTAGAGCAGCCATCGCAACCCTAGTAGGCAGTTGCCCTAACCAGCAAGCAGACGAGACCCACCATGGACAGATAGACCCCAGCACCCGAACAGCACCGACACCAAAGACTGACGAACTCTAGCGACACCGAACCTAATAGGCCGAACCCATGGAACACGCAACAAGCAACCTGAGAGGAGCCCGGAGACCAAGTCTCACTGACGAAACACAGCAGCACCGAACCAGATACAAAACGATGAAACGGCAAGCACCGACCACGGACCCGAGAGACACCAACCTAGCACCGGAACCAGACCGAACAAGACCGATAACCCGCAGCACCGGAACCGGACCGAACCAGGACCGAACCAGCACCACCAGCTAACCAAGGACCGAACAGCCACCTAAACCAGACCGACCGACCAACCACGAACAGACCGAACCAGACTTGAACCAGGACCGATCCACGAGCCAAATAGCCAAACCCATCCCCAGTGATGGAATCGAGAATCAGAAAAAGGTTTATTTCATGTCATGAAAGCAGAAAGAAGACTTGTCTCGGCTTTAAAAGTGGCAACACAAAAACCACTGAGCGAAAAGCGAAATAAAATCCCAAAGGGCATGAGATATAAGAACAACTTTAAGATTACTTTAGTATAAAATAAAAAAAGGCATTACTATGTACTCGAGTACAGTTCTTATCAGGAATGACTGGGACTTTCATTGAAAGGATCATAGAGACGAGCGCTTTTGGGTCCTGAGCGACTTGGAGTTCATCTCAGGCGATTCTTGTTGTTGTCGTTTCTAAACTTGCGCTGTGAGAAATGCATTCCATTTCGCCCCTTCAGGAACCTAAGCCGGACCACGGCCTTCAGCCTGACACGCCTTCAGCCTGAACGGCCTTCACGACACCCCTTCAGCAGAGAAGACCGTTGTACTTCTGGTAGTGATGTGCTGAGATCTCCAGCCTTTGACGATCACAGCTCCAAATAAAATACAGTTTAATCATAGTTCATGAGGACTGAGACGGAGAAGCAGGTGGCAGAAGCAAAACGGAACTATGCAAGAACCCACGAGAGTCAGAACAGAACACCAGGTTTATGGCGGTTGTGTGGCGCTTTCATCTCAGGAGAAGATGGAGCCTGAAAAGGACAATATGAGTCAGATCATATCTCCAAGGTTCAGAATGTTAACCCCGGCTCTTGTAAGCACATGCAACCCCCCTGGACCAGAAAGCAGGGTCAGACGCTCCTATCGGGACAGTCTATATCCCCAGGTACGTGAAGGCCAAATGCACCCATCTGTCAGTGTACCCAACGGGGTCTGTCAGCACGCCCTCCCCACTCGGCGACAGTAACCCCACAGGGTCGGTCTGTAGACGGCCTCCCCCTCGGGACAGTTAACCCACAGGGGTTCTGTAGACGCGCCCCACTCGGGACAGTTAACCCCACCAGGGTGCTGTAGTAAGCCTCCCCACTCGGACATTACACCCACAGGGCTGCTAGACGCCTCCCCTCTCGGGACACGTTAAAACCACAGGAAAAACGTTTACTGGGTTCGTTTAGAAGAACCCTCGCCCCCTCGGGCAGTGACCCCCCAAACTGTGAGAGGGCTACAGGCAGATCGCCTGGAAATTACATCAAGATCATCTCCAGTCTCAGAAAGTGTGCAGGAACCAGTGCAGATACTGAAAACCCCTCACGAAAGCAATACCCAGCCTCTGCGACCTGAAGGACCACCCGCAGCAGGGAGCGAGAGGGGACTTCTTATATAATGAAGTAAACACATGTAAAAAAGTCATGTTTCTGTTGCGGCCTCCGAGTTTCGATCGTGATCTTATGAATAGATTCAGTTTCCTAGGTTACACACACAGCATTGACACAGCACACATGCACCTACCACACACATGCACAGCATCACAACACCACATGACAGCCACACAAGACGCGCACACACACACATGCACACACGCCATGCCACACACCACATGCACGCATCACACACACAATGTCGCACACCACACACACACACACAACATGCACGCACACACCACACCATCATTTGCACCACACAATCACGCACACACATGCGCCACACCACATTGCACACAACACACGCACACGGCACGCACACATGCGCAAACACACACACCATGCACGCACACACATGCACGCACACACACACGCCGCACCAACAATGCGCAAACACACACATGCACACACACTCATGCGCAAACACACGCACACACGCCACACACACTCACACCAACTCCCACACACTCCATCACACCACACCACACTCACACCTCACACACATGCACACACCACACACAACACCACACACTCACACACACCACCACACACTCACACACACAACCACACACCACACTCACCACACACACACCTCACACCACCCACGCCGAAACACTCACAACACTGAACACTTCAAACCACAGATGCACACACCCCACACAACACCTACACCCCACACTCACACACACTCACTCATACACACCACACTCACCTTCACACACACACCACCACAACCTCACCCACACACAACTCACACAACACCACATCACACTACACACATCACCACACATCACTCACAACACCACACCACACACTCACAAACACACATCACACACACACACACTTCACCACACACACTACACACTCACACACAACACCACACACCATCACACCACCACCACACACACACACAACTCACACTCCACACACACAACACCCACACACTCATCACACACACACACACACACACACACTCACAACACACACCACAACCTACATCACACACATCACCCACCACACCACATGCCATCACACTCACAACCACAAACTACACACATCACACTCAACACATGGCTCACATCAAAGCCAAACACATAACCACACTCACACACACCACACTCACCACGACCACTCACAACCTCTATCACACACATGCACCATTCCACCTACTTCATCACACACACTCACAACACACACAACACCACACCTACGACACACTCACCCACACACACACTCACACTCCGACACACATGCAGCTATTGCACACTCCATCTGACTCACACACCACCAGCTCACACACAGCACACACACTCACACCACACCTCACACGTATCACCTACACAACCTAAAAATGCACATCACTCACTCACACACCACACACGATCCACACAACACCACTCACACCATCGGCACACACACCCAACCTCTCACAGCTACATACTCATCACACCTATCATCTATCACACTCTCTCTACACAACACACTACGCACACACTCAGCCACACGAAAACAACAACAGCATGCACACTATCATCAACCACACACACGACCGACATCTGCACACACACACACCAGCACAGCCACTAACACCACTTCGTCACTATAACCACCATCACACGCATGACACCACACCAATGTCAACGGCAGCTACACGCATACCACACGTCACCCACGAATGCACCATTTCACCACTACACACACCACCACACCACTCCACTAATCACGCCACAAGCCACACCATCCGCCACACGACATCAACACAGCACCCCACACACGCACACACACTCCACTCACCACACAAACACACGGACACACACACTACCACTCAGCACCACACATGCCCTCACACCACCACAACACCACCTACCACGAGCAACTCACACCACTAACGCACACCAACACTCAGCACCTTACACATCACCTAGCCACACGACTCACACACGACACCACACACACGCACAACGCACACGCCACACGACACACTACTCACGATCTAACTCACATCACACCGACGCCTACGCAACACGCGAATCGACTACAACCAGCACAAGCGGCCACGACTCACCACCACACACCACCAACCACGACAACACTAACGCACACACGAACCATCGCCACCACCTCACACGCCAGCCAACGCACACCACAACATGCACTACACACACACACACACAACACTCACAAACACCACGCACAACTCCACCACTACACACATTCACACACCACACGCCAAACACCACGCACACTCACACACGACGCACATCATCAACCACACGACACTCACACACCACCACACACAGTTCACACACACTCAAACAGCACGAAACATCACTCAACATTCTTCTACACACACTACACAACCTCACACAACTCGAATCAGACTCTACACACACACACACACCAACACTTACTTCACCACCACACCAACAACACTACACACACAGCTCACGACACACGATCAGCTCCCACTACACCACACTCTCACACCCTTCACACACGCACCACTTCGACACCCACACACTCACACACACACACACTCACACACACACTCACACACACACTCACACACACACTCACACACACTCACTCACACTCACTCACACTCTCACACACACACACACACACACTCTGTAGTGTCCACATGGTTGCCCCTCTATGCGCCTGTGTTGTTGTCTGTCTTTTGCTCTTGTTATAGTTGTCCTCACTATCGTTATCGTTACTGTTTTGTATTTGTAAACAAAATTATTATTATTTTTTTTTAGAAAAAAAATCCAAGGATAAAGTGTCCAAGAAGGGGTCATTTATGGCCTTAAAATCCCACAGTCTGTTTACTAGAGCTCTGACACGGCCGTAAAAAGCCCTTGAATGGCGTCTGCTTTGGATTTGTAGCCTGCACATTGTAAACATCTAATAAGGAAACAAGCTGTGAGAACCAGCCATGTGCGGACGCACTTACCGCCTTTGGCCTCTCGGAGACTCGCAGGGTCGTTTCATGGAGTCATTTATGTGTCGGCTTGAAAGGGTTCTAATCTAAATCTGGCACCGCAGAACTGTATCGTGTTTCAGTGGTCGAGTACGGAGAGGTTTATGGGCTAATAAACATATGCTAAAGTACACAACATCAGTATATCATTAGGAATACATTAGAGGGACTTAACGCAGTAGCAGCAGGATAAACAGAGGAAATGAACGTGTCCTCTGCGTTTGGGTAGAACCTGTCAGCGACACGCCCAGAAGAACCGCTTAAGCATGTTTCAGGTCGATGTAGGAACCTGGAAGAAACTCTTGGTGGGAAGTAACGATGTACAAAAGTAAAAGTACTGCGCTTAGCTTTACTTGACTACAGTTTGTTTACTTCACTTCATCTGAGAGCAGGTATCTGTACTTTCTACTACACTGCATTTTTTTTAAAAGGACTGAAATGTAAAAAGCCCTTTTCTTACAGTTTGAGGCCCTGTCTTTGAGCGCGTTCCTGGGGACGTTCTGACTGAAGGTTTTGCGTCGACGCTGAGCAAACTAACTTTAGAAACTGATCGACTAAAAAAACGTCTTTCTTCATCAAAATAAGTCGAATCACACGCAAAAACATTTCACTTAAAAAAAATAAAAAATTGGCAAAGATCGAGGGTTTCTCAGGAGAGTTATCTTCGGGTCGACGTCGGCGATTGTAATACGGCTGGTTGTCCATCTCCGAGTCAGCAGGGGGCGACAACGGACACTTCAAACGCCCCATAAAATACATATTTAACCATCACACGGACATGCTCAAGATGCCAAGGCTGAGGTGGGAGTGTTTCCAGGCAAAGTCAAGTCAGACGAGGCTCGTGGAGAAGTGGAGGCCCTGGGCTCTGGAGGAACTACAGAGGAATCGGCCTGCAGCCCACAAGTGCCTGTTGAACCACATCCATTGGAGATCCCGCTGCTTCCCCGAGCTCCTTTCTGAAAGTCATTTCCTGTTTTGTGGTGCATTTGCGACACTTTTGGCAGCTCATTGCCCATTGGCTTTGGCTGGCGTGATGTGTGTGTGTGTGTGTGTGGTTTGGAATCCTTAAAGTAGTTTCATAAGCCTGATATGGGGTCATCATGTCGTCCTCTTCACCTCCAGCTGATCCAGAACAAGATAAACTCCAGGTGAAGATCGTTGTTATCTAAGAACCCTGAGAGCCGCCCGCACTCAAGAGATAACAGAAAACGCCAACTCATTCATCGAAACAGATGCGCGGGACCTCGACGTCGACACTCAATATATCCCGTTTCAAAGGTGATGGGTTGATTCCCTCAGGGTCTGCGTGATAAATGAGCTCCAGGAAACACATTCAGCGCGATAAATAATGCCAGATAAGATAGGAACTTGATTGATCACACTGTTGGCAGCGCTCAGCCGGTATTTAAATCTATCTAACCGTCTCTTCACACACCCTTGGCACCTCACGTGTTTTCACATTCACCAAAGTTTCAGGCGTGTGCGCATCTTTGGAGCAGCAGGGGAAGCGAAGCAGGGCGGGGCGGCGGTGGAGGGGGGGGGGGGAGTCAGGCAATCCGCTTCAGTACGCGCGTGCAGATGTGGCAAAGTAACACGTACCGCGGTCACGTTGAGGCATGACCTCACCCAAACATGACGAATGTAAAATGTAAACCATACTGTTATGTAGGTGTGTGTGTGTGTGTGTGTGTGTGTGAGGGCGTGGCTAAAGCGAGCGTGCGCGGTGAACAGTGTTTGCCTTGTGTGCAAAGCCTCGACGCCGCGTTTGAACCTCTCTTTATGGAATCATGTCAGACGCATTCTGACCTGGAAACATCACATTTGGACAAACAGGAAACAGCTGTTGCTAACGACGTGCTTTGCTAGCTTTGTGTTGCTAAGGCTCGACATACAAGTTAGCATCAGTGGAAACACGTCACCTTATTGATGATTTTATTCACTTTTAGTTGCATTTTTGTCCCTGTGACTTGTTTTTTGTCACTTTTTTGTCGCTAAAAGTCTGTTTCAGTCGCGTTTTGTCGTTTTAAATCGCTTTGTAGTTGTGTTTTTGTCACTCTTAGTAAGTTTTCGTCACGTTTCGTCATGTTTTTATCACTCAAATTGTTTGGCGACAAATGATTCTTTTGTGTTTCTCTGCTGAGTCTGCGTTCTCTCTCTGATCCAACCGTCGAGCCGATCTGCTCCAAAGTGAACCCGTGGAAACAAGGCTATAGTCCCTCCAGCAACTTCTAACGGTGCGTCTCCTTCAGGGCGCTATGGAGACCAGTCCGAACAAAAGAAACCCATGCAAGTCTTTAAAAAGGCCTCAAACATTTCTGTTCAAAAACACTTAAACGAGAACATATTTGTCACACTTTTCCTGAAATTTAAAGTGCTGAATATTTTGTTTTAAAGCGATGCCAGGACTAAAGTAAGACCACTCGAGTCGGAACGTAAGCTCCAAAACCTAAACCAGATCCAACACAAAGACGCCACACAATCTGCTCCTTTCGGTCCCGACTGTGGCGCGAGCCGGGTTTTTCCAGGTCGCGGCACACAAACCGCGCAGTCATTTATCGCTTTAATAGCTGATATTTTCAGACTCTGGTCAGAGAGCGAGAGCGAGAGAGACATTAAAGCCCGTTTGTTCTCAATGAGGCGACTTATGCAAGAATTAGATTAGGCTCGATTACTGCGGGGTTCAGCGTTCAGTTCCCAGGCTCGCACGCTTCATTTTACCAGCGTGACGGACAAACACGCCACTATTACGACAAAATGACCCCACGAATCGAAACCCACGGTGAAAGGCAACAACTGACGTGGGTTCGGTTGCTCGGCTGCACCTGCGCCGGGGCCAAACGCCTGAGCTTGAAGTCGATTCGGCGATTCGAATCCTAATGTGGCTGACGCCGGTTACACAACTCGGTCATCTGCTTCTCGTCGCGGCGGGAAATTCACCAAATCAGAACGAAGTCTCGATTTGACATGGATTTTAAAATAAAAACAAGTGTCTGTGTTTTCAGACGGATCGAGAGGATTGCAAGCAGCAGCTGAGGGAGAATGGCAAGAAATATATGCATTTTTAAGAGAAAATGTGTAGATGATTGACATAACGATGAGGAAAATGCAATATTTCGGTGATGGAAAAAAAATCTTTCTTTATTAATGAAAATGTCCTCCCTCTTACTTCAGACACAAAGATCAAGTGCTTTTCATTATAGTTCCGTTGTACAGTGACCCCAGACCCCAACGTCAGACCCTTTCCCCCGAGCGACCAGCAGGGGGCGAATGTTAAGAGACAAACGGTTGATTAAGGGCGATTATCCGGTCCATTCCGCTCATATCCGCACGCTGAGTGAATGGCATTAACTTGGGTCTAAACAGGCCAGTGTGTGGCGCTGTGACGCTGAGGCTGAAAGTGACAAAAGTAGAAGAAAAGAGGGCACGGCGCAGAAGGGTTCAGACTGTTGGAGCGGGTTCTCAACCGTGTTCAGAGCTATGAAGTTGGTTCGTCAGCAAACAGGAAGTACATTTACCACTGCATTTGAAGGCGTATTTAAGACATTTTCAACAGCCCCCACATCATTTGGGACCCCCTGAAATCATTTCGCATGGGGGTCGCATGGGGGGTCGCATGGGGGGTCGCATGGGGGTCCCGATCCCAACTTACAAGTACAACCACAACCACAACCAGCTGACTAAACTGCTGTATTGTGAGCTAAAGTGTGAGTCAGTCCTTTTGTCCTTTAGATTGAAAAGCAGCAGATCCCAGGCAGCGCAGTTTGCATGTTCTCCCCGTGCCCGGGCTTTCCTCCATGCGAGCCAGGCAGGAGTGACAGTTATGACGGGGTTGGTCCAAACCCTGGACTGGCCGGGTTCTGAAGAGTTCAGCGGGTTCATTTCGTGCCCAAACAGGAGAATAAACAAATGCTGTGATTCATGTGTAAACCACTTGTATTTGCATTATTCACGTTCTGATACTATATTGATTTAGCGATGTCATTCTGCAGCACTGGGACTGTTTCTCCCCGAGCGAGTTCCAACGTGCAAAAAATGTCACACTTTCTACCGCCAACTCCCCTGACGGTGCACAACCAGAGTCACCGGCTGCAGCGGCGGGCTCGTGTTTGACCCGCGGGTGGGTTTGGATTAGGCACGTCTTTTTCCCGATCAGACTCGTTTCTCCCCGAATACGTGTGTCATTCTAATAAAGCACGCCTCATTAACATGCAGTGTGTGTCTGCTGCTTCACCTGCGCACACGCCATCCCGCAGCCTGTCCCGACGGCCTCCGCGGCCTGCCCCGACGGCCTCTTTCTCTGATTGGTTAATCCGCCTGTCAACCACGGCCCTCGGAGCGACTGGGGATGAGAGATTATCCGAGTGTTTGAGGGGGGAACATGAGAACCAGAAGCTTCACTTTGACTCTGCTGCAGCTCCTGAGGTTCTTCTGGTGCTTGGGGCCGGACCCTCGTGTGTCTTAATGTGAGGGAGGGGTCCTTTTTGGCTCGGGTCCACGAAACAAAGAGCAGCTGGGATTTAGTGAGAGGGTCCAGCACACTCAGGCTAATGAACATCCCAAACACACTGCGGACCCTTCAAAGGGGGAGTGACGTCAGATAAACACATTTGTTTATAGATTATGACAAACACTTGACGAATCCTGATGTTTAAGTTTTACTGCACATTTTATGAACAATTATATTAGACTTTTTGTCATTATTCCTCCATTCCAGAATGTTCCAGAATGTTGAACATTCAGATGACAGAACGTTTTAAAGGGTCTCTTCATGTGTCTGAAGTGACGTCACACTCTACTGCCATCTTGAGGGCAAAAGCAGCATGTTCACTGTGGGCTGTTCCGACAAAAGTCTGAAAACAAAGGATTCTTTCTGTGGTCAGGAGGGACCAGTGGGCTTACAGAGGTCCCACCTGACTGAGGCGGAGCCGTTTGTTTCTGCTCGTTAGCAGCTAGCCAATGCTAATAAACGTTAGCCTACTGCAGACAGTTTTAAGGAGCCTTATTTCCAACTGTCCAGATGTTATATTTTAGGATCAGACACAAAGTCTGGAAAGCTTTGAGGGCGTGTCCCGGTGCAGAAGGCGTGTCCGGTGCAGAGGGCGTGTCCGGTGCAGAGGGCGTGTCCGGTGCAGAAGGCGTGTCCGGTGCAGAGGGCGTGTCCGGTGCAGAGGGCGTGTCCGGTGCAGAAGGCGTGTCCGGTGCAGAGGGCTTGTGACGAGTGCAAGAAGCTGATGGACTGACAGATTGTCCTGCAAAGACTTTCTCCCTCTGTGAGAGCTTGGTGCTCCAGAGAACCAACAGCCCCCATGAGGCTAGGCGCCACCACAGATCGTAGAAGGTCCTCAGGAGGGCTCTCATCCAGAAGACCAGAGTCTCCTCGGCAGGTAGAAATCTCCAGCGTGTGCACCTGTATGAGTCACTCTCTCTCTTGGATGTTCATGTCGTCTCACACTAAGATGACCTTCAGACAGCTTTGAACCTGTGTATCTCATGTTTCCTCTAAAGAACATTATTGAGCAAGACCAGGACCAACAACAGACCAAGTTTCACATTCTCCGACTCAGACCACCTCTTACACAGCTTTTATGTACCGTCCCAACAACAGACAGAGCCCCTTTAACTCCATTAGGTCCTTTTGAACCAGACCTGCTCCTGTCCGCGTCTGGTCAGTCTCCCTGAGCGTCTGCAGAAACGTGACACCAGCCGCGGACCATCTCAGCTCAGCACTTTGTCAAACGTGTGCAGGAGTGTGCACTCTACAACGATGTAAACAGGAAGCTCTGAAGAGGGATTACACGTGTGAAAGGCCAAGGACAGCGTTTTACAAAGGTCTAGTTTGACTTTTATTTGGTGCGTTTAAAACCTGTCGTACATATAATGAGTTTGACACGGATCGAGCAGTGTTTGTGGAGGAAACGTTGGAAAACACTGAAGAAAACGACAGGAAGTGACATCACAAGCAGGGACACTCATTCAAGTCCACAGTAATTTTATGAATTAAAATTAATAATAATGCATTACAAAAGAAAGAACTTTTTGACTCTCTAAACATGAATTCAACTAAATAAGGGTAATTTAATATATTTTTTACTAAGATAAGAGACTAGATGAGTTTGCCCCAGTGGTTGCTGGGTAATTTCCTGGTGTGATGTCATCAATTACCAAACAGGAAGTGAAATTATAAACCTAAAAAAATGCTATTCTGTGATATTTATTTATTCATTTTTAAGCAAAATTCCAAGATATATTTATTCTTAACTGCATTCTAGTTCAACGAGTCGTCCGATCTGTAGGGGGCGGCTTTCACCACCCAAACCTTCAGCGCTCGGGAGAGTCGAAATGTCCACCGATCAAAAACCGTTGCCGTGGGGACTGAAAATGACTCGCTCGTGCGCGAAGTCGAACCGTCGTGTAAAACATTTTCCAAGACGATCAACTACCCACGAACACGTTTTGCTTTTTCCTGGTCGCGTCGTCCACGAGACGAGCAGGCGGAGCTTCAATACACGACTTTTGTCCACTGGGATCTGCCATTTCTTCTGGGACTCGGCCGGTTCTCGGCGCTTCTGCTCGTCGTCCTCTTGTTCTAAGCAGCAGCAAACACGTGCCCTCTCAGGACATGTATTTACTCCACCCGCGACCTCTGACCCTGAGGTTTGGCGTTCATGTGACGGGTTAACGAGAGACATGGCGACACCCGCTCTTTCAAAAGAACCCCCGCGCACAACGGAGCATTCATTCGGCTCAACGTTCAATCATCGCTGCGAGCGGCTTTTAAACACACATTTCAGCAGGATTACGAGAAGTGGTCCACGTGTTTGGGGGTTTTTGTGCCAGATGCCCTGCCTGGATGCCCTGGAAGAGCAGATGCCCTGCCTGGATGCCCTGGAAGAGCCAGATAGCCCTGCCTGATGCCCTGAAGAGCAGATTTGCCGCCTGGATCCCGATTTGGTTTGGTTGTTGTTTCTGTGGTTTTATATTCTTAATAGATACATTAATGAATTAATACATTAAATATCAATTTACAATATCAAATAAATAAAATAAAGTATTAAAAAATGTATTAAAATATTAAAAAAAAAAATTCAATATCAATATAATATTATAAAAATATAAAAAAATAAATTAAAATATTTAAAACATAATTAAATAAATTATAATATTAACAAAATATATATAAAAATAGAATATATAAAGTATAATATTATAAAAAAAATATAAAAATAATAATAATAATAATAAAAAAATATATATATTGTTAAATTCCACCTAGATTTCTTTATAAACCAGATTAAAAGCTGATTGGTTTCGTCCGGCTTTTGACAATTCTTCATTAAAAGCTGAAGCTAATTTTAACAAAAATAACGATGTGACTTGTAATAAACCAAACTGTCCAGACGGAATCTTCATAAAAGTCCTGTTAATTGTTTGTGCATTTTAGGTTTTTCTTACTTGTTATTTGTGGGTTTAGAACACAAACTGTCCCGATTCAGCCAGAAGAGATGATTTTGACTAAAGATAAGACAGTTACAGCTGATGATAGTTTCTTTTATCAGATGGACAAAAAGGAGAAAGAAAAAGTCCAAATTCAAGTTCGTTCCTGACGGCAAAGATTCCAGTAAAAAAGGACTTGACTTTTGAGTCTTTTTCCAACATTATTGACATGATCTGCTGTTTGAGGCTTTTAAATACAACTAAAAAGAACACCTTCAGACTCCACATTATTTGCAACGTGGAAAAGTGCAAACGCATGTTTGTCCAGGGTCCACACCTTCACGCAAAGCTTTGGAAGTTTCGGGTTTCAAACGTGACCCTTGAACCTCCCAGTTTGAAGCAGTGTTTGTTTTTTTTGCGCATCGAACTTCAGAAATGACACCAGAACGAGAGCTCTGAAAGCGTACAATGAATGCGTCTTCACTTCATTCCCGGACCTGCAGCGGGAAATCACGTCACAAAACTTTGCATTTGTCGCGCTTTTACGGTCATAAAGTTATTGGCATTACATTAAAACACGATGCAGTGACAAATGTATTGCATTTTGGATTGTTCTTTCATCAAGTTGACACAAAGTGAGACATAAAAGTGCTTAAAAAAAGTCACATTTGTGGGCGTCTGTAGCGCATTTTGTGGTGGATACGTTCTACTTTTACTGCATGCGAGAGACGCACGTTCAGGGCGACATTTGGCCCAAAGGGTTTTAAATTTAAATTGCTCAAAATCACGTTTAACGCTTTCTCTCGAAAAGTGCGCGAAATATCGTCTTACTCGGAAAAAGTAACACATTTAAACAGGTACTTTTTGAAACTTCCTGCCACTTTTGCGTTTGCCCGGCCCGTTACCTCGTGAGCTCAAGCGTGACAGTAAACGACACGCCTCGAGGGTCGGGATCATCTCCGTACCGTTGAGCCCACCCCGCGCGCTGAAGGACCTGGGGGGGGGGGGACGCAGAGGACACGTTCCATCCTGCAGGTGCAAGAGCTTTCGGTCCACGCCGCACGTCAGGAGTGAATGCACACGACCCACAGCTCCCGCTTTCTTCCTTTGGTCTGTCGTGAAAACGCCGCAGGGAAAAAAACAAACAAACCCCGAAACACTTAACGCTAATGTTACGCTAACGTTACGCTAACGTTACGCTAACGTTACGCTAACGTTACGCTAACGTTACGCTAACGTCGGCTTTTACAGTGAGTGAAATGATGCGGCAATCACTTTTTTTACGCACGAAGCCGAGCGTTTTGGATGCTCAGATTGAAGACGACGATGCAAACTGTTGATAACGAATGAACTGGAGCCGTTTTTCACGTTTTCAAGACCACGAAAATCAGTTGCAGCGCTTTTAAATATGTTCAAATGGTTGAATTAATGACATCATCAAAGAAGCTAGTAATTATTGTGATTTGAGTGCGTTTTGGCTCATGAAAGAGAGAGATAACGGCCGTATTTTGCCGCTGAAATTCCTAAACTCAAACGAAGCGTTCTATTGGGCGAGTGTCAGACGCTTCCACATCCACAAGTCAGTGCGTTTCCACGAGTGTTTCGTGTGTGCGGAGGACGGAGCGGCGGCGCGGGCCGGGCCCTGGCGCGGGCCGGGCCCTGGGGCCTTTTGATTAGAAAAACACGTTTTCTGCGCAAAGAATTCGAGTGGGTTTTTCCCCAGACGCGCTCGGGCTGAAGAACAGGATTAGAAACTGCCGCGGGCCTGAACATGATAATTAGCACTTCGACTGTACTTACGGCTCATGGCCTGATCCTTAGCCGAGCTCAGCCTCTTCAAACACTTAAATATAATGTTGATTTACTGTTTTTATTGAACGTACAATTGTGAAAGTGCACAAAAGGAGCGCTTGGACCTTTAAAACATGTTTAAAAAGCATCTCGTTCAGGTCCGGCCTTGGCGGAGAATCTGACCCCGAGAGTAAAGGGAACTCGCACGATAAATGGACTTTACCGCGCGTCTCCATGGTGACGCTTTACATTTCTCTGGAGGTCAGTGTTATCCAAGTGGGTCTGTGCAGCGTGGTGTTTGAGTGGGTTTCACGCAAAGATGAGACTGGATTTTACAACCAGTACAACCGGATCTAAACCGGATCTAAACCGGATCTAAACCTGGATCTAAACCAAGATCTAAACCCGGATCTAAACCGGATCTAAACCTGGATCTAAACCCAGATCTAAACCCGGATCTAAACCCGGATCTAAACCTTCTGTCTTCATCAGACCTAAATTATGGCTCAACGTGGTCTAATGAGATAGTTTACATAAATCATTCATGTACAATAGGAAAAGTCTAGGCCCCAATATTGACCCTTGCGGGACCCACATGGAATAGCTTGACACCCTGATTTGTATTGATAAATTTGTGATACATTTGTTTTTATTGTTAAATTAGTGGAACTCCTTTCTGTACAAAGTAACCTTCTGTAACCAATATAAAGCAACAATGCGTAACTTTCACCACCTGCAGAGCTCCATGGAAATAGAACGTTCAAAACTTCTGAACATTCACAGCGGAAAGACAAGTTCAATGCCACACTCTGGAATATTATAGCCAAAAGGAACATGGAAACAAGCAGGAGGAGGCGCCCCCGAGCACGAGTCGGGTTTGAGGAAAGGCAAGCTCGCATACAGTAAGGGCAGAGTTTTTCAACGTTGTTTAGTGCAACACACACAAATGAAGTCTTATTTTTGGGCTAAAAAAATTACGTAATGGGGCTTTAAATGTATTATATTTGACTGGTCGTGTCGTTTAGTCGCGACGCAGCGGTTTATCGAGGTCATTTAACTGTTATTATTTCTCTGGCGCATGAATGAGAGCGCGACACATGAGCATAACGTCCTTCAAAATAAAAACCCGACTGTGGAGGTCATGTGAAGCTTGTCATGTCATCTTTTTATCGGATTAAACTCACAGTGAGCTCCTTCTCCTCCCAAAGAGGAATGACTTTTGAATGACTTTCACTGAAGTCAATTAGGAAATAACTGCAGCGTTCTGTCCAGCGCTGAGCAGAAGCATAATATTTCCCATTTGTCTCGGTCAGAGCTCCACGGTACTGGGTTGTGCAATTATTGGAACTTTCATCTCGACACAGACCCACGCTGGAGATGTGTCGGAGTGACCTTCAGGTTCTTGGTCACCTCCCTGACTAAAGGCCTTCTCTGATTGCCCAGCTCTAGAAGAGTCTTGATGAAGGCCACCGTGCTCAGAGGAACCTTGAATGCTGCAGAGATGTTTCTGTCCCTTCTCCAGATCCGTGCCTCGATGCAATCCCGTCTCGGAGGTCTACAGACAGTCCCTTGGCCTTCATGTCTTGGTTTGTGCTCTGACATCACTGTTCACTGCTGGACCTTCTACAGACCGGTGCGAGCGTCTCCAAATCATGTCCAATCGACCACAGGTGGACTCCAGGTCACGCTGTAGAAACATCTCAAGGACGATGAGCGGAAAAAACCATGAACCTGAGTTTTGAGTCTCACGACATTTGAGAACCACTTTCGCGTTCGTACAAAAAAGTAAACGCTCGTCGCTCCCCGTGGAAACAACGTCTCCGCACAGCCGCGCCCAACTCTTAAGTCTTGATGCGTGGCGCACGTTGGCATGAACAAAGCCGGCGCCACAACATTTTTGCATGTAATAAAGTTGAATCCGTTTTGTCCCAGCGCAGACATGTTGTAAAACCTTCCATTTACGGAGCGTTTTACTCTCCGAGAAGCAGGAAGTGCGCCGTTAGCATGCTAACGTCGGTTAGCTTCACCGTGACGTCAAACAAAGCGCTCATGAACTCACTGTGGGGAATTTTACGGGATGATTAAAGTGCGCGAGCGACACATTCGGACTGTTGCAAAGAGTTTAAAATGCGCCAGTCCTCGGTTCACGTCGGGGCAAACCAGGCGGCTTTCGTTCCTTCCCGCCGCGTCCCCTTTCCCCGCTCGCACGCTCGCTTCGCTCCAAGGACGTCACTTTGGAACATTCGATTACAAATTTGGGCAAACCTAATTTGCGCGGACGGGGGAAATTGGATTGGCTCGCTGTCGTGTGGCGGAAGGGCAGGGACGCCGCGGAGGAGGAAAAGGGTCGGACATTTGTCATCGTTTCATTATCGCTACGCAAATGTCGCCAACGATGCAGCGGGCAATGAATCCATATCAGGAACTCAGTGATGTGCCATTTAAAGGGGAGAGAACGTAGAGGATTTTGTCCCCAGATACGAAGCAAACGTGTTCACATTATATTTAATTCAGTCATGGAAATCGTGATGTGGCAGAACTATTTGTTGTCCTTTTGTGTTTGGTCCGTTAGCGCCTTCGACATAAGGGTAACAATCTTCACCTAAAGATGTTTTATGATTTCTCTTCAAATCACATTTTCCTCCCGCAGAGACCTCCATGTGGCTCCTTTACACACTTTACACACAAGATTTTGACAGATAAAAAAAACAAAACGATTTGTTCTCATCTAATTCCAAGTCCAATTTGAATTTTTTACTAAATAAATACATTATTATGCAAAAATACTCTAAAAAGAAATATCCAAAATCTAGATCAGGGCTATTCAACATCAGGCCCGGGGGCCAAATCACGCCCGCCAAGAAATTCAATCCGGCCCATGAACCATCTTCCAAACATTGAAAACAAATTAAATAAAAATCTTATTTAATGGTTTAATTCTGGGTTAGCACTTGATTAGACCTGGTTTGGTTTTGGGTTTAGCCCTTCTTTGATTCTGGATTAGTTCTGGTTCATTTCTGGCAATTTGGCAAAGTAACGTTGGTACTTATGTTAGTAAGTATTTTATGTTATTTCTCAAAAAAATCTAATCTAGCAGTAATTATCTTATTGTATTACGTAAATTGTGCGACCCAAATTGTTGTTACATTAGCGGCGTGTTGTGCACCGCCGGCCCAGAGACCCTGGCCCTCCCAAAAATCTGGCCCTTGGGGAAATAAAGTTGAATAGCCCTGGTTTAGAGAAGGAAATGTAGGCCAACTATACATTTTACAGATTTTTTTTACTTATAGTATGAAAACTCGTTAAAAAAAAACACCTTTTTTCTGACTTTTATGCGAGTCTCGTCTTTACAAAAACATTCCGTGAAAAAAACACCACCCACGCAACTTTATATGGTTTTATTTCACAAAAGATCCTCCAAAAGATTAACAAAAGCGGAGTACGTGAGCGTATACTGCCAGTGGTCATAAACGTACAGTGCATCGTAACAATAAATAACAAAACAAACTAAATAAACCGACTGTACAGAGAAACCTACACGGCGACAGTGAATAATGCAGAAAGCGCCGCCGTACCAGACGCTAACACACGGCGGCGCTGTTATTGCCCCCGTGAAGGCGTCAGGGCGTCGCAGGTTAGCAAAAGCCGGCGAGGTTCACAGTTTGTTTTGCGCGCGTAATTTAATTATGCAGCGATGTCGGAAATCCCCAAAAAGAACGCAACGGAACGGTCTTGCATAGCTGTGCGTCGCCGTGGGAGACGCGGCGAGAAGTGGATTACAAAAAAGTGCATTCACATTTTAGGGCTGTTTTGTTTGGACGACAAATAAAAAAAAAACGACTTAATTATGGATGAACACAATAGTCTCGTTCGTCCAGTGCGATCGCCCAAACAAGTGAGATTTCAGCACTTTTTTTTTACGCGGCCATGTTTTGTGCTGGACTTTTGTCACGATGGGCCAAGCGTTTTTTGAAATGTGAATGATTCCACCAAAAGAGGCGGGAACATTGACATACGCGAGACTTTGATTGAGACTCTGTTGGCCCGACAAAGTCATTCGGACAGTTACACAAGTTATTAGCAAACTGTTTTTCACATTTTTGTTGAAAACTGAACCGTCGGACATCGCTGCAAACTACAGTCCATATCTACCAACAGTTGGCTTGTTTTATTAGCTAATCTTCTAATGGTAAAATCCAAATTTTAAGTTTTAAATGTGTTTTTTTGGAGTGAAAACATGAGTTACATCACTGGTTAGCTTTGGCCGTGCCTTTACACGTTTAATATTTGAACTTGAATTATTATTATAATTTTTGCAATTCTGAAGCCTTAAAGTCTGATACATTTAATTAAACAAAAAAAAACAACAACAAAAAACCAACAACCCCAAAACATAATTTAAAAACTCAATATACATTTTTTTTGATCTCACATTTTAAATATTTTAACGTATTCATCGTGACCATTTCGTGTCTCGGGACATATTTCAGTTTATTTTTATTTTTTTTATTTAATAGCCAATTTATGGGTTTTAATGACTTTTTCCACATTCAGACAATGTAACATTTTGTTTTAATTTGTTTATTGCCCTGGCAACAGTCCCCAATTTCCCATCATTCAGAAACTCACGAGTCGTTATAACGCTTCAATGAACTCTAAACTGTATAAAAAAAGGTGTTTGAAGTGTCAGATCTCCCATCGATTTTACTCCCAAAGTCTGAATCGGTTTCGTTTCACGGCAAAGCAGCGTTTTGAAGTTCAAATCGAACTCCCGAGTCTTTTCGTGCCGTGTCGGTTTGTGAATGTGAGGAAGTGGCGCATTAGTTAAACAGTCGAGCCTTTTTTTTGTTTTTTGTTTACACCAGTGAGTCATGACCGGATCATTGCGGCGCAAATTGGCAAAAATAAGAGATTGTTTCAGAGTAAATTTGCTGTGAAAATTCCAACTTTGATATGAACTGATTCAGAAAAATAATGAGTGGGGGGGGGGGAAACCCGCATGACTCGGTATAAAAGAGAGCGCTATGTCCACACAAAAAGCCTCCACAGATTTAAATAAACATGTGATCAAAAAAAGAACTGCGAGGTTAAAACACTTCTACGCGTGGTCTCTCTGCTCTGGTGTGACGCCCGTGTTCTCAAAAGGGCTTCAGTCGCCAAAACGGCCCCTGTTTTTTCATAGTTTGTGATGTTTGGAGGCTAACGCTAACGCTAACTCTCTGTATAAAAGATGCTAATCCTGTAGCGCCGGATATTCTTGTGTCGGTTATGCAGTTCCCATTTCAGTGACGGCTGTTCTCGCGCCAATCGATTAGAACAAACTACAGCCACGGCACATTGGAACGGTTCTTTTAACGGTAGGACGCATTTCCGTGACTCCGGAAAGGTCCAGAAGCAGAAGAACCGACTTCACCCGAACAAAATACATACATTCTAAATCGTACCTGAATTGGACTTTTTACTCCTGAGGCAGATCTGAGCGAGTCACAAAAAGACGTTTAGTCATTCCATGTTTGTGTGTGTGAGGGGCGTGGCTAAAGCGAGCGTGCGCAGGAACGGTTTTGCCTCATGTCTTTGCCTTGTGTGCAAAGCCTCGACGCCGCGTTTGAACCTCTCTTTACGGATCATGTCAGACGCATTACGACCTGGAAATATCAGTGTTTGGCTCTTGACAACGCCACAAACAGGAAACAGCTGTTGCTAACGTGCTGTGCTAGCTTTGTGTCGCTAAGGCTCGACATATAAGTTAGCATCAGTGGAAATACGGCGCTTTAGCACAAGATCGAGTCAATTTGAAGTGGAGAAGATGAAGCGTTTCTGTAAATTTTAGTCACCTTATTCATGATTGTGTTCACTTTTAGCTGCGTTTTGTTGTTTCTAGTTGCATCTTTGTCCCCGTAACTTGTTTTTTGTCACTTTTTAGTCGCTAAAAGTCTGTTTCAGTTGCGTTTTGTGACTTTAAATCGCTTTTTGTCATGTTTTTAATCACTAAAATTGTTTGGAGACAGATGATTCTTTTGTATTCCTCTGCTTTTTGCCTTCTTGTGAGCCGAGTCTGCGCTGTCACTTACCCAATCATCTGGCTGTGGTGTGGAGCTCCTCCTACTGAGCTAAAGTCCACCTGGAGCCAGAGCGAGACAGGACCTAGAACCTCTCAGGGGCCAACCAAACAACAGTAATATCACTGGAGCTGAACAGAGACCACATGGTTTCGGACGTACATTTCTATTTCATTTTTCCAGTAGTTTTTCTGAAAAAGTACCATACGAAATGTTTGCTCGGGGCGAAACGTCTCTGCGGCAACGAATGAGCATAAGACGACCATTCATCTAGTTTCAAACGCCATTGATACATTCAGCCAAAATGTTACGTTTTAAATGTGTTTTTTGGAGATCCGTTTTATGGACATTAGTTAATTCAACGGATCGCTTTCGTCGTGCTTTTAACCGCTTAATATTTTCCAATCTGCAGTGGCAGTAATGACTTTTGTGATTCAGCCAAAGGTTCATTATCAACAGAAATAAAAATAAAAGAAAAAAAATATATATATAATAATAATAATAATAATAATAATATTAACTAGTGATAGTGTTCGATCAGTCTTAATTTCAGTCTTCTCTCAATGTGCACCGCCAACCCAAAATACTCCAACCCGCTAACGTGTGCGTACCGTTCTATTTTCAGGTTGTTGCTAGCTTTGTTTTGCCGGAAGACCCCCCGAGCAATCTCCTCGTGATAAAAAACCCCCACAAAAAAACAAAACAGAAAAGGTGTCTCGAAATGTCCGCTGACGTCCGATTCAGGAAGACGACAGAGGGTTTGAATTGTTTATGCGTTTCGCGGCGAGATCCCTTTTGGTGGAGCGGGGGTTATTTTCAGACATCGCCGGAGCCTCCAGGGGGCGACGTCAACTTCCTCCCATTGTTCTCGGTATACAATCATTTCAATGTCGCGCATGTGAGTCACATCTTTGCATCGAGAGGGGGCGGGGGAAAAAAAAAAGAAGGAAAGAAAAATAATCCAGTGATAAACACAAACGGTTCATTCCAAACAGTAGCGGACAAAACACACACACTGGCCACTTTATTAGGCACGCGCTCGCCCAGGGATTTTCAAGGCAAAGTCAGAATCGGATCCAGTTTTTTTTGGCTCTTCATTCTTCTTTTAGTTTAATATGATTGTCCAGTGTAAATTTCGTCTTTAAACCTTTTGTTTGAGGTTTTAATTATCAGACAAATGTGAAATGTCGGTCAAATTAATCACAAAAGTGCAGAAATATCACCTTATGCCTTCAATTTAACTCTTTTTTGAAGTCATTTTTACTAAAACGATAGCGTCAATGTTAATATTTTGCTTATTTTTTTTACCATATTATTTATGTTTGAGGCTGTAAAAAGACAGAAGCCCGAGAGCAAAACGAATACTTAATACTTTTATGCAACTTTGAATGCCCCATGAAGTCATTAGTCATGTCCTCAGTCAGTGTCCAAACAAATATTAATCGGTACAATTTTAGAAGCAAAATTCAAGTATTTTCAGTTCAATTTATACGGCAAAAAAAGCCATCTTAAAGTAAAATAATGTTTTATTTCTGGCCAGTTTTTGACACTTCCACTTAATATTGTCTTTGGGAAAGTTTGATTTCGTGTATTGACAGTCACGATGATCAGAGCCCCAGCAAAATCACGATTAACGATAATTATTAAAAACTGCAGACGGACATTTTGTGGTTAGTGATTACTATCATTTTAATATTAAGATTAAATTCCACGTTAAACCAGTTAGTATAGTACTCGATTATAAAAGAAAACAACAATGATCAAAGAGAGAAACATTATAAGTAGATTTTTTTCTGCACAATCTAACGGTAAAACGGAGATTATCTTTATTATTATTATTATTATTATTATTATTATTATTATTATTATTATTATTACGGTCGATTATCGTCTGCCCTTTTAACCGCGATTAAACTACACAACTGTTTAATGTCCCTCTCTAACCGACAATTTCGCAGTTTGAATCGGGGTCAATAATCGTGAATAATCGTTCAATAGTGTCGCTTCTCCTCGCGATAATCGTCACGCTAAAATCTGATGTCGTGACATCATAAACCGCCGCGTCGGACGCTTCGTATCAAACCCGTCTCACGCCAAAATGTTGTTTATGGAGATGGAAAGAGCATCTGACGCAAACGGGTACAATCGAATAACTAACTGCCTCTTGAATTCAATGCTCTAGTGTAGGTTGTGCATGAAGATTCCAATCGCCCCCAACAGAGCGTGAAACCACGAAAGGAGTTGTACCTAATATTGTGGCCAGTCTTTGCATAGCAGACTCATTAATACGTCGCGTCACATTCACTTGAACAGCTCCTCCCACATTCACTTGAACAGCTCCTCCCACGCGCACTTGAACAGCTCCTCCCACACGCACTTGGCTTTGTGCTTTCCCTTTTAAGCTCATGATTAGTGTTTACAAAAGCCAAAAAAAATAAAAATAATAATAATAATAAAAAAGTAGTTTTACAGTTAACACCAGTCCATTCAGCACACTGCAAAAAATTAAAATAATAATAAACAGAAACAGAAGTGAAAATGACTTGATTTCTGAATATTTGTGTTGTTTTTTAAAGAAATCACCAAACTTATGATCCACAAATGTTGATCCATGTATTATTACTATTATTCTTATTATTATTGTTGTTATTAGTTTGGGGTTGGCTCCAAAAGTCCTTTCAGCTGACAACGTGCCTGTCTTTGGGGTTTGAATAATGGCACTGCTTTTCCGAAGCAATTGTGAAAAGATCATTTCACTTCTGTTCGCTTGTGGTGGCAGTATTATTGATTTCCATGACAACAACACGCTTCATTTCGTAAATATTCTCCATCTGGAAGCCGTCGGTCTCCACATTTCACTCTCCATTTGGTGGAAAATGTTGTTACAAAGCCTCAGTGAACAAAGGAAATGATCTTTGACTTGTCGGCTAATCAAAAAACGCACTCGCCGACCACGGAAACGATCGTTAGTTTCAGCCCTAAACATCTCCACGACGGCCCCTCCAACAGAAAAGCCCCAGAGTGCACCTTTAAAAGCATTCACTATTCAGAACTCAAGTCATTTTAACAGCGTTACTCTTTGCAGCGTGCGCCTTTCGAAACACCTCAGTCGGTGCTCAGAATCCTTTCGATCTCCTCCAGTCTCTTGAGCGCCGCGGCCCGTTTCTCCTCGATGTCGTTGATATCTTTGGCCGACTTTCCTGCAGGCTTAGTCCGCTTGTCAGATTGGCTCGTGTCCAAACCGCTCTGCTGCGCGCCGCTCGCTTCCTCAGACTTCCTCCCATTCTTCTGCATCCCGTTCGCATTAGCGCCGCTCCCTTCCTGCTTCTCGTCCTCCCGCGCCGCGTCGCCGTTTGCCTGCCGCTTTCCTTCGCCCTCTTGCGGCGACGGAGACGACGGCGGCGGCGGCGCGGTCAACGGTTGCCCCGCCGCGCTCAACGCCGCCATTTTGCCACGGACGATATTCAAGTGCCGCTTCACGTACTCCTCGTTGGGCGCCAAAGCCAGCGTTTCTTCCAAGCAGCTCTCGGCCTTGGGCAAATCGCGCTCCTCGAAGTAAACGACGCACAAGTTGTGTTTCCCCTGCACGTTCGCCGGGTCCAGCGCGATAATCCGCTCGAAACAGACTTTAGCTCCTCGCGTGTCCTTTTTGTGGTTCATCAAAATGTCGCCTTTCAAGATGAGCCCTTTGATGTGGTCGGGGTGGTGGCGCAGAAGCTCGTCCAGAACCGGCAAGGCGTCCGTTTCGCGTCTGGATTGGGAGTAGAGCAGCGCCAGGTTGAACAGCGCGCTGCGGAAGCCCGGCTGGAGCCGAATTGCCTTCTTCATCCAGCGCTCGGCGGCGTCGTCCTCGTTGGCGTCCATGGCGAGCATTCCCAGGTTGAAGTAGCCGTTAGCGTCTTGCGGCTCCTCCTCCACGTACAGCAAGAAGCGGCGGTTCGCTTCGGGCCAGAACTTTGGGTCGCCTGCGAAAGAACGGGCGAGAGAGGTCATTAATTACACTTTATTTCAACAATGACTGTGTTTATTGGGAAATAATGATTAGAGGACAAGAAAAGAAACATTTAATGACAAAACGACGGGTAAAATCTGAGCGATAAAGCAATAAACACATTTTAGTCGACGTTTTCTTGTTGTAAAACTTGATCAAACAAAACAAAAGCTCGATGCGAAGTCAAAATAAGGGAGATAAAAACGGACTGAAAATGATTAAATGTCCGTGTGGGACGAGTGGGGACAAAAACTCAATATAAATAACAATAAAGAGCACAAAAATGTACAAAAAAATGACTAAATGTCCAGCGTTTTACACAAAATAAAGACTGCAACAAACGAACGAGTGATGACGAGATCCAATCCATTCGATGTGTTTGAAAGTATTCATTTTCGAGCCTAGAGAACTCAACATCCAGGAAAAGTTCCATAGTGCTCCTTTAAAGCGCCCCCTACAGGTCGGACGACTCGCTGAACTAAAATCCAGTTAAGTTAAATATACTTTGAATTTAGCTAAAAATGTTACCCCAGAATAGCAATTTTTTTTTTGTTTATAATTTCACTTCCTGTTTGTAATTGATGACATCACAGTAGGAAATTACCCAGCAACCACTGGGGCAAAACTCATCTGATGTCACACTTTTTTAAAATTTGACAAACAAAAATATCTGAGAGCAATTTTATTTTGTTGAATTCATGTTTAGAGCGTCAAAAAAGTTGTTTCTTTTGTGTAAATTCTGCATAAACTTTGACAGAATGACTGTCGCTGCTGTGATGTCACTTCCTGTCATTTTCTACAGGTTTTTCAAGGTTTTCTCCACAAATACCTGCTCGATCGGTGTCAAACTATCATTTCTATGTACAAAAGGTTTAAACGCACCAAATAAAGTCAAATTTAGAAAATCGTAAAAACCCGTCATGGGCACTTTAACATCTACTCATTATATAGTGTTTAAATTCATTTTAAAGTATATTTAATCATGGCAACTGGTGTTTTTGGGATCAGAGTTTAGCCAAGGTAAGTTTATTTGTGTGTCGTTATCCACATTGTCAAACCCAACTCTTTAACACTGGTTTAACACTGGTTTAACACTGATATATAACAATATTCTTATTCTACAACCTCGTTTATCACTATATTTTCTGTAGCAATTCATCACACTTCAAAGTTGGTCACCGCG
Source organism: Chaenogobius annularis (assembly GCA_015082035.1). Classification (NCBI taxonomy): domain Eukaryota; kingdom Metazoa; phylum Chordata; class Actinopteri; order Gobiiformes; family Gobiidae; genus Chaenogobius; species Chaenogobius annularis. The sequence continues at coordinate 41,250 of BJKM01000588.1, read as the reverse complement.
ACAGGCCAAAGGAAAGGCCCCCCGAGTTTGTACGTATAATGCCTGGATACAGCCAGTGTGTCCAGTGACTTTCTCCATCCACAGATTACTTTGTAAACATGGCTTTACCATTTCTTCTCGTTTGTCAAGAACAAAAAGACAAAAGATTATGATTCACTCATCAGTTTATATAAGTGGTGAATGTGTTTCTACACCTGCATCAATACGGTGAGAGTGCCACAGTTCAAACACACCTGGAGCAAACATAACACCCCGCTGGCACATCCGCGGCTCACCTGCCCCCAAAACAAACCGCCTGTGGGGAGGTCTGAGAACACGGAGGTTTAAAGTAATGCATTATATAAACACGCTCCATGACTGAACTCTGCGTGACACGTGATGTGTCATAGGGCAAGTGCAAGCCCGGTCCCAACGGCTGCAACAAACACAAACGCTGACAACAGCGAAACCACAAATCTGTGTTGGTCATTGGGAAATGATCTGTCGACTTGTCAAATGATTATTTCAATTGTACACGGAGGTGTTTTTGAATTGGTTTTTCCTCATGATTAACTCACAATCAACATAAAGTAGAACAGTTTCACCCTTTTGAACGTCTTTGTGAGCCCCTGTGATGAGTACCGTATTTTCCGGACTTTTAGCCGCTCCCCTATATAAGCCGCATTTGCTCTATTTTTAAAAAAACGATAATAAAACAATACATAGGCCGCACCTTTTGTATAAGCCCAATACATAGGCCGCACCTTTTGTATAAGCCGCAGAACTCTTTCCTTGACTTTTGGCATCGCATGATCTCCCCGCTGTCCCTCCAGCGTCTCACCGTACATTCATTGATGTTAAGCTTGCGTGCAGCCGCGCGGTTTCCTAGCAAGATCGATGGCCTTCAGCTTAAAACTTGCTTCATGCGAACTTCTTCGTTTGGGTTCCATAATGATGGGGCAAGAATTTGAAAATAATTTATAGTTGGTAATTTGTCGTCCGTGTTCTATTTGCTAGCTGAATAAAAAAGCAACATCTGCTTCTTTGCTTAACTTTTCTGTAGTTTTAATTCTAATTCCGGTTAGTTCGCCCCTAGCGGTGAAAGAAAAAAACCACAGAAAAGCCGCAGCCTCTAAATAAGCCGCATGGCTCAAAACATCTGACAAAAGTAGCGGCTAATGGTCCGCAAAAATACGGTAAATATGTATTTTGGGGGCGTGTGAAGTGTCTGTCGTCGCCCCCTGCTGTCTCTGAGCAGAAAACCAGTCTTGTAACATCTGCCGACATCGACTCGAAGACGACTCTCCTGAGAAACCCTGGCTCTTTTTTCATATTTGGCAACGTGAAATGTTTTTGCGTGTGATTATACCGACTTATTACGTCTGTTCTCTGACAGTGTAGTTTCACAAGGGAGCTGCAGGGGGAGATCTATCATCAGAGCGCAAATGAAACACGGCCGCGCAGATACACGGAGCGAGGAGAGGACGAGTGCGCCAGATGCCCTCCCGGAAAGAGAAACGGCGCGCGATAACGTGGGTCAGGACAGGACAGGGCGAGTGCTACTGGCAGTGGAAACGTGCCAATAACGCTGCACAACGTTACAGGGTGCGGGCCCAGGTCAGGGTTAGGGGGTCAACTCGGGTGGCTTTCTATAGCAAAGACAGATTAAATCAAAATGTCAAGAGAGCCATAATACGCTTACATATCCATAAATCTTCTCTCTCGCGACGCCTTCGGTCAACATATTCCAACCTTTATTTGGTTAAAAATGTATCTCAGTGTACAATAGAAAGGATTGACTGGTCGAGCGCTGAAATAATCGCCACTCGTCAATGTCAAAGTCCACGTCTTTTCAGTGTCATCGGTTTATTTGTTTTCCCACATCTAAAATTGTGTAAATAGTTAGTTGATTAAAGACACGGCGAAGTTCAACACGCCACTGCAGAAATCAAAGCTTCATCCATCATAGTCTGACATGAACTTTAACAGCCACGTCAAATCAATAACATCAGCAGCTTTTTACCATCCGAAAAACTGTCTAAACCAGACTTGGAGAGACTTATCCATGCGTTTGTCTCTAGTAGATTAGACTACTGTAACGGCCTGCTCACTGGCCTCTCCAAACGAGCTGTAAAACAGCTGCAGTACATCCAGAACACTGCTGCTCGGGTCCTGACTAGAACCAGGAAGTACCATCACATTAGTCCTGTGTTCAGGTCTCTGCACTGCCCCCTGTGGCTCAGAGAAGAGACTTCAAAGCAGCTCTGCTTGTATACAAGTCTCTCCATGGCCTAGCACCAAAGTACATCTCGGACATGTTAGTGCCATATGAACCATCTCGGACTCTGAGGACCTCAGGGACCGGCCTCCTGCTGGTGCCCAGAGTCAAGACTAAACATGGGGAATCTGCGTTTCAGTTTTATGCAGCTAAAATCTGGAACATTCTTCCTGAAGATGTGAGACCGGTTCTACTCTGGCATTGTTCGAATCGAAGCTAAAACAGTTTGGTTTAGCTGCACATGTGACTGAAAGGATTTTCTTTGCACTCTTTTATGTCTTAAACCGTTTTGTGATTTCTGCCATGTGTTTGTGATTTTAAAGCATTTTTCCCATTGTGTGAAGCACTTTGAATCGCCTTGTGTAGGAATTGTGCTCTACAAATAAACTTGCCTTGCCTTGCCTACGTCTTCACCGGTGACTCACAGTAAAAACGACTTTGGGCGGCAACCAAAAAGGTCCCTAAAACGGCACGAGAACACGTTCAATACCTCAGAGAACACGGAGACCCGAGAAGTCGTCCCAATCAAAGAAAACCCGCATTCAGCAAGTATAAAGGCGGGTTACGGGTGGGTTGACAGGATTTCAGAACAAAAAGTTCAGCCAATTTATAAAGAACGCCTCGTGTCGCATCAATGTCAAATTTTACAAACATCCTGATTTCAACACGATATGTGCTTTTAATGGAAACTAAAAGAAACACACATATCGTTAATTCACTTTCACCAACACGTCTAATGAGTCCCTTTGAGAGTCAGAACGTCGTAGACCGGGGCTCGACGGGGGCTCGACCGGGACTCGACCGGGACTCGACCGGGACTCGACCGGGACTCGACCGGGACTCGACCGGGACTCGACCGGGACTCGACCGAGACTTGATCGAGACTCGACCGGGACTCGACCGAGACTCGACCGGGACTCCGTAAAAGTTCGATATCTATTCGTAGCTGAATGGTTTCTATCCCTGAACGTGAAAGAATATATGGTCTAAACTAAACATCTGCCAAAAAGAAACATGAAGATAAACCTCGTTCACCCTGGAGAAACCAGAAAGAAGCATTTAGCTTTAATACACGGGTTATTTGGCGCTCAGACCCCGGCAGAAGACACTGCTTCTCCACCTCCGTGTGTGTTTAAAGAGAGATTCTGTTAACTCTTAACTCCGCTTTCAGTCCATCTAGTGCAGGGGGTCCAAACTTGTATCACTGAGGGCCGCATTTTGAAACGCATCCGGAGCAGAGGGCCACAGACAACCCGACAGTGAAGTGAACCATTCGAAATGTTGCCTTTGACGTGGTTTCGATGGGCCTCCACACCTTCAATAAGACTTGGAACATTAATATTACGTTGCTATAACGTCAAAATGCGATTAGTTTCAGGGGAAATTTAAAACTGTACAACAAACACGACAGGCTATTATCAGGAGGCTCCGCCCCGTGGGCGGGGCTTACTCAGGTAGTAAGTGTCCAGATGAGGCAACTGTATCTTCTTCTACGATGAAACCCTGCTGGACGAACGAGGGATTACACCTGTACCAGAATACAGTGACTTCTGAATAAGTACTTCCGGTGCGTCACTGCGTAGAATATATCAGACTCAATAGGAGCAGATGCTGGTCTGGTGTTTCAGTTCACTTTCTTTATTTTTGAAAACTCTTGCATTTATGTAACAAACATACATTTGTTCATGTCTTCAGTTTTTACAAGCACAAACGTTCACTCATTCATTAAGGACGTTCTGCCTCGTGAACTGATGACAAGACTTGGCCTGGTTCAATACTGAGACAAGTCCAGACTGAACACGACAACTGGTTATTATTTGTGCCATGCTTTGTTTATACTAGTGCAAATGTCTTTGAGTCGCCCTTGAAAGAGTTTGAACTCGATGGGATTTTTATCTGGTTAAATAAAAGTTAAAGGTGAACTAAGTAACATTTTGACCTTCTTTGTGAAGGTAAATATGTATTTGTGATGGGCCAAACCAGTCGAGCTCTGGAAGTGCGTGCCACTGTGCGTGACACTGTGCGTGACACTGTGCGTGTCACGTGCGTGACACTGTGCGTGACACTGTGCGTGACACTGTGCGTGACACTGTGCGTGACACTGTGCGTGACACTGTGCGTGTCACTGTGCGTGACACTGTGCGTGACACTGTGTCATGTGGTGTCGCTGGTCGTCTCGGTCCGTTTGTGGTTCCTGGTGATAAAGTTAGTGTTTTTACTTCACAGTCTGCTTTAGAGTACAATCGGAGTTTCCTCTCTGATTCAGTGTTTTCGAACGAACGAGCAGTAGTCCCACCTTTTTAGACCATCGGATGGCGCAATAGAGTGCACAACAGTGTCAATGTGTTGACACTTGACCCGTCTTCTCATCAGTACCTCGCCACGCGACACGGCCGACCAGAAGAACTTCCAGACTCGTTTAGGTGCATGATTAAAGGCACAAAAAAGAATGTTCTGCGCGGGTCACATCGGACCTCTAAAACCCGAAATAAGCAGTCGACTAAAACACGTCTGAGAAGAACTGACTAAAAGTCCAAACTCTGCTTCACGTGTGGTTCTGGTGTCAGCGTGTGTTCTGGTGTGGTTCTGGTGTCAGTGCAGTGGTTTCTGGTGTCAGTGCAGTGGTTCTGGTGTGGTTCTGGTGTCAGTGCAGTGGTTTGGTGTGGTTCTGGTGTCAGTGCAGTGGTTCTGGTGTCAGTGGTTCTGGTGTGGTTCTGTGTCAGTGCAGTGTTCTGGTGTCAGTGCAGTGGTTCTGGTGTGGTTCTGGTGTCAGTGCAGTGGTTCTGGTGTCAGTGCAGTGGTTCTGGTGTGGTTCTGGTGTCAGTGCAGTGGTTCTGGTTGTCAGATGCATGGTTTCTGGTGTGGTTCTGGTGTCAGTTTGCAGTGTTCTGGTGTCGGCGCTGTGGTTCTGGTGTCGGCGTGTGGTTCTGGTGTCGGCGTGTGGTTTCCGGTTCTGGTGGCTCCGTACCGGACTCTTGCATGAGCAGGGCAGAGTTTGAACAGCGCCAGCTTGTGCCTTGGGGCTGATCTCCAGCGCCTGGTTGAAGTTGGCGAGCGGCCCTTCGTGCGGCTCCTTCATCTCGATGTGGACGATGGCCAGGTTGTACCACAGGTCGGCGTTTGGTCCGGTCCAGGTCCAGGGCCCGGAAGGTAGGCGTCGCGCGCCTCCGTCAGCTTGTTCATCTTCAACAGGAGCTCTCCTCTGCGCCAACCCAACCAGAGAAATAAACATGTGACATTCGGACCGTTCTGATGATTGAAATGGGCGTGTTTCAGTTTGAGTTTGAGCCGGTCGAGGTTTAACAAAGACAAATGTTTGTTCAAATGTATTTGTGAAATATCGTAGAATATCATGAGCGATATATCGATGATGACACCCGAGGGACGTTTCAGAAAACTGGTTCACTTTAAATATATTTAATCATTACCTCACAAATGTTTTGTAACGTAATGACATTTTACACTTGCCAAACTGGACCTGATCCAGCCGTTTATTAAATCTGTAAAGTTCCCTGACATTTTGGCCCAGATCTAGTGCAAAGAGCGTCACATTAAACGACTCCCTGCGCCGCCTTGACCCGCGACCCTCCCACCTTGACCCTTGACCCTGCATTGAACCCACCTTGATCCGCATTGACCCACCTTGATCCCGCCTTGACCCTGCATTGACCCCACGACCCTCCCACCTTGATCCCGCCTTGACCCTGCATTGACCCACCTTTATCCACCTTGACCCGCCTTGACCCTGCATTGACCCCACCCCTTGACCCCACTTTGACCCCGCCTTGACCACTTTGATCCCGCCTTGATCCCGCCCTTGACCCGCATTGACCCACCTTGATCCCGCCTTGACCCTGCATTGGACCCCACCTTGACCCCGCCTTGACCCACTTTGATCCCGCCTTGATCCCGCCTTGATCCCGCCTTGATCCGCCTTGACCCCGCCTTGACCCCGCCTTGACCCCGCCTTGACCCACCTGCTGATGTACGCCTGTTTGAAGTCCGGCCTCATGCTGATGGCCTGTCGGTAAAGCTGGTCCGCCTCCTCCAGCCTCGACTCGTTCGCCCGGATCAAATTTGCCAGATTGATGTAAACGTTGAGGGTGGTTCGGAGCCACTCTGGTCGCGTACTTCTTACCGGGAATCACCTTTTCAAAAAAAACAACAAAGAGAGAGACGTGTCGGACGGAGCGGGCGATTCACCGAGAGGAAACACGCGCCGATTCGTCTCAAAAGACCGAGCGAAAAAGGGAAATCCGTTGTTCGCAAGGCGATTTTGTCTGAACCTGCCTGAACAAGGCGTTGGACTAAGCCTCATTTTGTCAACGCCGAGTGACAAACGGCAGCGGTTTGTCTCACGGCGCACCGACACCAGGACAGACCAGGACTGGACCAGGACAGAACCAGGACTGGACCAGACAGAACCAGGACTGGACCTGGAAAGAACCTGGACTGGACCTGGAAAGAACCAGGACTGGACCTGGAAAGAACCAGGACTGGACCAGGACTGGACCTGACCTGGACCTGGCTGGACCTGGGCTGGACCAGGACTGGACCTGGGCTGGACCTGGACAGAACCAGGGCTGGACCAGAACTGGAACTGGACAGACTGGAGCAGGGCTGGACCATCCAGGACTGGACCTGGACTGAACCAGGACTGGACCAGGACAGAAACAGGACAAAACCAGGAAAAAAAACAGGTCTGGACCAGGACAGGACCAGGACTAAACCAGGACTAAACCAGGACTGGACCAGGACTGGACCAGGACTGGACCAGGACTCCCAGCTCTACTATAAATCTACGTCACCCGCTCCTCCTCTCCTTCCTCCTCAGCCGCTCTCGTCATCCCTCTCCTTCTCTCCTTCCTCCTCGGCCCTCTCGTCATCCCTCCCTTCTCTCCTTCCTCCTCGGCCCCTCTTGTCATCCCTCTCCTTCTCTCCTTCCTCCTCGGCCCCCCTCTCGTCATTCCCTCTCCTTCTCTCCTTCCTCCTCGGCCCCTCTCGTCATCCCTCTCCTTCTCTCCTTCCTCCTCGGCCCCTCTCTCTCCTCTCCTTCTCTCCTTCCTTCCCTCGGCCCCCTCTTGTCATCCCTCTCCTTCTCTCCTTCCTCGGCCCTCTCGTCATCCCTCTCTTCTCTCCTTCCTCCTGCGCCCCTCTCGTCATCCCTCTTCCTTCTCGTCCTTCCTCCTCGGCCCCTCTTGTCATCCCTCTCCTTCTCTCCTTCCTCCTCGGCCCTCTCGTCATCCTCTCTCCTTCTCTCCTCCTCCTCGGCCCCTCTCGTCATCCCTCTCCTTCTCTCCTTCCTCCCTCGGCCCTCTCGTCATCCTCTTCTCTCCTTCCTCCTCGGCCCCTCTCGTCATCTCTCCTTCTCTCCTTCCTCCTCGGCCCCTCTCGTCATCCCTCTCCTTCTCTCCTTCCTCCTCGGCCCTCTCGTCATCCCTCTCCTTCTCTCCTTCCTCCTCGGCCCCTCTCGTCATCCCTCTCCTTCCTCCTCCTCCTCGGCCCTCTGCGTCATCCTCTCCTTCTCTCCTTCCTCCTCGCCCCTCTCGTCATCCCTCTCCTTCTCTCCTTCCTCCTCGTCCCTCTCCTTCTCTCCTTCCTCCCCTCTCGTCATCTCTCTCTCCGCTCCTCTCCTTCTCTCCTTCCTCCTCGGCCCCTCTCGTCATCCCTCTCCTTCTCTCCTTCCTCCTCGGCCCCTCTCGTCATCTCTCCTTCTCTCCTTCCTCTCCTTCCTCCTCGCCCCTCTCGTCATCCCTCTCCTTCTCTCCTTCCTCCTCGGCCCCTCTCGTCATCCCTCTCCTTCTCTCCTTCCTCCTCGGCCCCTCTCGTCATCCCTCTCCTTCTCTCCTTCCTCCTCGGCCCTCTCGTCATCCCCTCTCTCCTTCTCTCCTTCCCCCTCGCCTCCCTCTCCTTCTCTCCTTCCTCCTCGGCCCTCTCGTCATCCCTCTCCTTCTCTCCTTCCTCCTCGGCCCCTCTCGTCATCCCTCTCCTTCTCTCCTTCCTCCTCGCTGCTCTCGTCATCCCCCTCTCTCACCTGTGGCATGAGCGCCTTGGCCACCAGATAGGCCTCCTCTGCCTCTCTGGACCGGTTCAGGTTCTTGTAGGTCCGACCCACGTTCATGTGGGCTCCAATGTCGTCTGTGGAGAGAGACAAGAGCTCATTTATCAAGAAGCGAATGTATAATAAATGGGAAGGAGAGGGTCATTTTGTTTTGGCGGACGAAGAGCGGGAAAGTGGAAACCCTAACCCTAACCACAAAGTCACATGTTTGGAGGGAGTTCTGTTGTAAAAATGTGTCCCGTTTCTTCATAACACCATGTCAAAGTGCTCATTAGTCACAGGGAAACTGTTGGCGAAACTGTGGCACCAGGAGGCAAAGCATTTCCATGTGTTCTGGGACTGTCCAATAAAGTTCTACAAACTGTTTTTGACATCATCATCATCATCATCCCACTCAATTTCAGAACAATGCATTTGGGCCTCAAAACTCCGGCCATGGACACAGTCAGTGGATACCTTTGAAAACATACTCCTTGCAGCAAAAAAAAAAAAAAAAAGCCAACACAAAAAAAAAACCTTGGACACAAACTGAGCCGACGATGAGACTGGACGACATGGAACATGATGTAGGACTGGACGACATGAACATGGACATGTATGAAGGACTGGACGACATGAACATGGACATGTATGAAGGACTGGACGACATGAACATGGACATGTATGACTGACATGTGGACATGAAGGACTGGACGACATGAACATGGACATGTATGAAGGACTGGACGACATGAACATGGACATGTATAAGGATGACATGACATGGTACGGACGGAAATGAGGGAAAATAAAAATCACATTTAGACTTAATTTGAAAATGAATGAATGTGACAGACTCTGGACTAAATGGCACGTTTAATTTTAATCAGACTCAGAAAAGGTTTATTGCCATCGTCAATGAGCAAAATTCACATACAACGATGAAGAATAAAAACACATGAAATCAAACATTTAAACTGACTTTCCTTTGAACTTGGGGTGCCTTGATTTAATTTCATTAGCATGTTGTCGTTTTTTCAGTTTTTTCCTCTTGCTTGCCACGTTTTCTCTGGTCCTGTTCAGTTCCCTGTGTTTTATTTGTGTTGTGCTTTAAAAAAAATGAATGAATGAATTCCTCCGGGACATAAAACCGTTTGTCGTCGCGTAAACTGGCCCATTTTGAGAGACACGTTTCCTTTTTCCGTTTTTAACTCGTGACTCTGTTCAAAAAAAGACCAAAATAGCGGCGCCAATTGTCACCGAAAACTCCAATATCGGGGGCAATATCTGGGTCATTCCTCCTCCGACAATAAAATACTGATCTGGCCTAAACTCTTGGCCTCTTTGTCAGCTCCGGCGTTCAGTCAAATGTATGCAAGAAGATAGAGTGAACACAAAGCAAACAGCTCCGGGGGGGGGTCAGGGCGGAGCGGGCGATTAGCATTAGCCTCCCGGACGTCCGCGCTCGGGAGCCGCTCGTTTATTTTCTTCTGCCCTTTCATCTCTGGAGGGAGCGCTCTTGGGTGGCAAAATGAGTTTCCAGGAAATAGCGGCCGGAGGTGAGCCGAGTTCCTTTGGGGGGGGGGGGCCGTAGCGGCGACGTAGCGCGGGCTTTCAAAGAGCCGATGTGCTAATGTGACCCGGGTTGTACCTGCCGCACGTCCGGGGCGAAGGCAGGTCTTACAGCACGGACGGTCATGAAAGGCGTTCATTGAAGACACGTCGGAGCAAAAGGTGAATTGGAGCGAGGCCGGAAAAGGAACCAGGACTAAAGCATGGTGGGTGGGTGCACGGTGGCAGAGTGGTTAGAGCCCTCGCCTCCCAAGCAGGAGAGGTAAATTGGCAACTGTAAAATTGGCCCGAGTGAATGAGTGTGAGAGTGAATGGTTGTCTGTGTGTCTATGTCGCTGTGTTAACCCTGCGGCAAGTGCACCCCGCCTAAGGCCCAAAGGCACTGGGATAGGCTCCAGTCACCCGCGACCCCTAACGGGAACAAGCGGTAGAAAATGAATGAATGAATGAATGAACTGACAGTAAGATTAAAGGTCCACTTTTTAACCTTTTTGCTAGTCTCTATGGCAATATATATCTGTGCTTAGAATGTTCCACAGTATGACATTAAACGTGTCCATCCTGGGACAAGTAGGTGGCGCTCTCTCCCCTAGAAAAGTTACGTGACGCACCTTTAAAACCAAACTGCAGAAACTAAAAGATTAGGAACTTACAATGTTTTTCTTATTATAGATGATGGACTTATATTCTAAACGAGGGCTGCAACTAACGAACTTATTTTGATAATTACTCAATTAGATGTTTGGATTGCAAAGGCCTGAATTAAATGTTGTCCTAAAAATGATGCAAATAACACAATTTCTCACACATTTTTGATATAATAACCTCTCAGAACATTTTATTACAATTATTTGATGATCATTTCAATAACTTGATTAAATTGTGATTTCTTTAGTGATTAGTTGCGATTAATCGGTTAACTTCAAAGTAAACTTTCTTTGCCTCTGTGGCGCTAAGGCTAGCAGGAGTACAGTAAGGACAACTGCAATTCAACTTTAATCTAAAGCAGTGTTCTGTGCGAGTACTGCAGTGGGTGTGGTTGTAGTATTAAGAAGATTAAATAAGTATTAATGGTAGTAGTAGGGCTTTGTGTTGGAAGACGTTTGTTGCTTATACAAATGTCATTGTAAAGTGATTTGGCAGTGCATGTGCTTATAAATTGTGATCGTGTCCTGAGGGGACGAGCGTTCCTTGCAAGCGCCGTTTGCACACTTTGTTGTGCTCGGACAGGAATGTACACGCAGTCAGGAGCCGAGAGCAAACGGATTCAGAACAATGACACTGCCATTTGTCATGTGCTGCTGAAGACAAGGCGAGCGAACGTCCACACGGAGCAGCAATGAACAGAGGAAGCGGCGGTAACAGGGGGTAATGGGGGCAACAGGGGGTAACAGGGGGCAACAGGGGGTAACAGGGGGTAACAGGGGGTAACGGGGGGTAACGGGGGCAACGGGGGCAACAGGGGGCAACGGGGGCAACGGGGGGGTAAGGGGGCAACGGGGGCAACGGGGGGGCAACGGGGGCAACGGGGCAACAGGGGGCACGGGGGCAACGGGGGTAACGGGGGCAACGGGGCAACGGGGCAACGGGGGCAACGGGGGTAACGGGGTGTAACAGGGTAACTGGCAGGGGTAAAAGACGTGACAGGGTAAAAGACGTGACGGGGTAAAAGACGTGACAGGGGTAAAAGACGTGAGGGGTGACAGGGGTAACAGGTGTAACTGGGGGGTAACGGGGTAAGTAACAGGGGTTAACGGGGGTAAGGGGTACAGAGGTAACAGGGTGTAACAGGGTGTACGGTGTAACAGGGGGTAAAAGGTGTAACAGCAGGAACAGGGTAACGGAAGAACAGGTGTAACAGAGGTAACAGGGTAACGGGGTAACAGGGTGTAACAGGGTGTAACAGGGGGTAACGGGTAACAGGGGTAACAGGGGTAACAGGGGGTAACAGGGTGTAACAGGGGGTAACAGGGGGTAACAGGGTAACGGGGGTAACGGGTAACGGGTGTAACAGGGGGTAACAGGGGGTAACAGGGGGTAACAGGGGTAACAGGGTGGTAACAGGGGTAACAGGGGTAACAGGGGTAACAGGGGGTAACGGGTAACAGGGGGTAACGGGGTAACAGGGGGGGTAATGGTTGTAACAGGTGTAACAGCAGGAACAGGGTAACGGGAGAAACAGGTGTAACAGAGGTAAAAGGCGTAACATGGGGGTAAACTCTGTGGGATTACCAGTAAAGTCCTGGAAAATAGTTTCAAGAAACGTGTGAGAACCATGCAGTACAAGAGCAGTCACGTTTATTCCACAACATTTTTCTGAAATCCCCAATAATATGGTCAAAACATTCTGAGAAAATGACGAGCAACACTAATGAGCAGCATGAACACAACCACTTCACTAAATGATCAGCAAATGAGTTTGACCCGAGGCAAAGGGGAATGGGGATTTCAAAGTCACGCCGTTGTTTTGCTGAATATTCGGTTTATTGAAGTCATCCCGTGTTTGTGCAATGTGACGAACTACGGAGCGCTTTAATGAAATGTGGAGGAGACAGAGCTTAAAACAGGCCATAAACAATCAGAACGAAGCAACGAGTGGAGTTCTAATTAGAGAATGTACAGGTATATACATTCATAGTTTTGTCAATGTAAAAGACAGAAATGAGTCAAATATGCCAAAGGGTTAAATAAACATCATGGGGGGTCTGGGGGTCGATCCCCAGAAAACTTGGACCTAATTTTCTGTATTCTGGTGAATATTAGATATACTTTTTTAGCAGGTCACTGCATTTTATTTTATGTTTAGTTGAATAAAGTCATCCCCACCCCGTTACGTTACCCCAGGAGAATGGCTGCACAGCCCCCTGGTCCCCTGGTCCCCCTCTGGTCTCTCCTTCCCTGAGGACCGAGGCTCCAGGTCACACTCAAAGGGTTTTCTCAGGACTGCTAAACTTATGCTCGTCTTTCGCAAGAATGAGTTTGACTTCTGCGCTTTTGTGTGTCGCTGTGTTGGCACTTCCATTCACTTTGTGTCAGTGATACATTGTGTGTCAGTGATACAATACTGTGTGTGTCAGTGATACAATACTGTGTGTCAGTGATACAATGTGTGTCAGTGATACAATACTGTGTGTGTCAGTGATACAATACTGTGTGTCAGTGATACAATACTGTGTGTCAGTGATACAATACAGTGTGTCAGTGATACAATACTGTGTGTAAGTGATACAATACTGTGTGTAAGTGATACAATACTGTGTGTGTAAGTGATACAATACTGTGTGTCAGTGATACAATACTGTGTGTCAGTGATACAATACTGTGTGTCAGTGATACAATACAGTGTCAGTGATACAATACAGTGTGTCAGTGATACAATACTGTGTGTAAGTGATACAATACTGTGTGTCAGTGATACAATACTGTGTGTCAGTGATACAATACTGTGTGTCAGTGATACAATACTGTGTGTCAGTGATACAATACTGTGTGTAAGTGACACAATACTGTGTGTAAGTGATATAATACTGTGTCAGTGATATAATACTGACAACTGGATCCACAGATCAGATTACCAGAGATTCCCACTCTTGATGAAAATGCAGCTCATGCTGCTGCACGCATGGATTGGCTGCAGGTCAGTGTCGTAACCAAACTTGGCCGAGACAGCAGCGCAATCGTTTGATTGACAGCAAATTAATAAATACCTTGTTTTGTACAAGAAGAGGGCGGGCCAACAATGAATTTGATAGGGCAAATCAAATGTAGGTATGTTTAGGAAATCCCTGCGTGAACTACTCAAACTGGGGCCGCGAGCTACCGGAGCTATGGGCTGGAGACCCCCGGTTTTAGAATACATCTATAAAAACATGACTCGCTTTTTTCTACAGTTTTATCAATAAGCCAAGGCAATCGAGTTGTAGAGCTAGCAGTTGGACCAACGTGCCTTACAAGAACAATAACAATGTAGTTAGTTGAAAGCCAAATGAAAAAGATGGAAGTGGAAGTCTATTCATGCAGTTAAATCAAGACAATATAATACAAATATTCAATATTTTGTACTGGAGCAAATTAGACGCACCCGAGCATATTATGGAAACTTTGCAAACTTACAAAAACGATTTGAGTCGGAGCATTTCCCCTCCCTAAAGCCGACATGGTGCAGCGTGCCACTGCGTAAGACCACAAGAGCCAGGGGAGTACATTTGGTACAAAACGTGTCATTTCAGCTTTTTTTGTGGATTTTAGCTGAGATTTTGTCACTTTCAGTTGGTCCGGCCTATACGCAGCTTAATTTGGGCGTATCAAGTTACATAATTGCTTTAAAAATCCCAGCCATGGCTGAGATGGCAGAAATTGGGTCTGGAATGATTATGTCACAGCCTGCTCCGAGTGTAAAACCCATTGACATTCAGCGCGGCAAAAGCACATTAGCAAGAAAGCAGGCCGTTTCTTATCCAGGAAACGAGTGTAAATCCTGTAAATCCGCCCGTCACTCACTCCGAGCCTCGCGGAGACAGACCCCAGACGGAAATGCGTATCAAATATTACAATTTCACCAAAATCGCGTAACAAAGATCGGAAACGGAAGAGAATGTCCGATTTCACCGTTAGCAAAAAAAAAAAGGTGAATAATCGTGACGTCGGTACCTGTCTCATATTTGACCAACGCAGTGACATTCCCTGACTGTGGCGAGGCGCACACACTCTGAAGCCCCCTGGAACGACCTTACCGGGCTGGACTCTGCGTGGCCTGCAGGAAGTAGCCGCAGCGCCATGAGCGTAGTCGTTTTGGTTCTCCAGAGCGTGGCCGACGTTGTTCCACACAGCTTGGCGTTGTTCTTGTTCACCTGCCAGGACAACAATGGGAACATAATAAGTCTCAACTGTCTGCCACCCGCCGCCGCCGCCGCACAGCCGCCACAGCCGCCCCAGGAGCCAGAGCTGTCATCCAAATTTGAATGATGCGATTAATTATGAGCGTCATGAAAGAGGCGTTCGTTAAAAAGAAGCCGAATCAGATATTAAGTATTTAATTACGTCCCCAAATACATAAACATTACACAATCTTGTAATCAAAGTCAGATATAACGCTTTTTGCACGCCGTTTGAGTTCACTCGTGTTTAGAAACAGATGAAAACAGATATTTACATTTCATATCTTATCGGTTTGACAACTGCTGCCCTTTGTCCTTTAAATTCATCACACAAATGATTTAATAATTATAATCTCCACTTGGATTGAACTAATCAGATCCAGAAGGTTGTCTCCTCTGCTGGAGAACTGCTGCGAGGTGAACACGACCGATACATTAATGGAACGAACATGTGAAAAGACAAATCCCGTGGTCATGGAGATGTCAGTGTGTTTGAGAAGGGTTAAATCATTGGCATCGAAAAGAAGAAACATCCGAGAAGAAGCAGAAACAAATGTACCACAGATCTGAACCCGTGAGAGTGTTTGGGACAAGATCTGTGTGAGGAACAATGAGCGCGCTGAAGAAGATCTGCGTGAGGAACAATGACACGCTGAAGATCTGCGTGAGGAACAATGACGCGCTGAAGAATCTGCGTGAGGAACAACGACGCGCTGAAGATCTGCGTGAGGAACAACGACGCGCTGAAGATCTGTGTGAGGAACAACGACGCGCTGAAGATCTGCGTGAGGAACAACGACGCGCTGAAGATCTGTGTGAGGAACAACGACGGGCTGAGATCTGCGTGAGGAACGACGCTGAAGATCTGCGTGAGGAACAAGATCTGCGTGAGAAACGACATGCTCGATCTGGGAGGACACTCGTGAAGCTGAAGATCTGCGTGAGGAACAATGACGCGCTGAAGATCTGCGTGAGGAACAACGACGCGCTGAAGATCTGCGTGAGGAACGACGCGCTGCTGAGGAACACGCGCTGAAGATCTGCGTGAGGACAATGAACGCTGAGATCTGCGTGAGGAACAATGACGCGCTGAAGACTGCGTGAGGGAACGCGCTGAAGATCTGCGTGAGAACAAACCGGCTCGGAAGACCTGCGTGAGGAACCAACCGACGCTCTGAAGTCATCTGCGTGAGGAAAAACGACGACAGCGCTGGAAGATACTGTGTGAGCGGGAATCAACCGGACGCGCCATGGGAATGATCTGCTGAGAACACATATGACACGCTGAATGATTCAGCTCGCGCGTCACGGATAGTGCATACCTCGAATAGACCACGCAGTCTTGGGCGACCGCGGACGATGAAGATAATATCCTTTCTGCGTTGAGCGGGTATCACAAATGAAACATGCGCCGCCACAATGCGTCGCCGGGACGCCCGTGGAATACATGAGTTCTGGTGTCGTCCTCACGAGAACACGGACAGGCCGAACGAGTAATGATCCGCGTCTTCGAAGGACACAGAGTGACAGTAACGCTGAATGCTCGGTTGAGGTACACAATGACCCTGCGCTGAGAAGTTCTTCTGCGTGAGGAAGCAACGGACAACAGCTCAGCAACCTCATGGCACGACCCTCATGAGCTGAAGATCGCGTGTAGGAAACAACGACGCGCAGGGCTGAAGATCTGGTGTGAGGAAGAAACTATATGCACGAAAACGCGCTGGCAGAATCAAGATTCTTCCGCTGTGTTCATGGTATCCTGTCACGTCAGAGACGACGACACGATGCGTGAGAAATCTGTGTGAGGAACAACGACGGGGCTTAGCCAAGAATCTGTTCCTGAGGGACAGGTGCATTTTTTGCGTTCCTCGCGTGCAGGAACGACACAACTGAACAGCACCTAGCGTGAGGGAACTAATGACACGCCTGATACCAATGCTGCGTGACGGCACCCACAGATCTGAACGCGCTGAAGTCTGTGTGGGTGAACTAATCGCACCTATGCCACGACAGGATATCTTCGTGATCAGGCAGCCAGATCGATCGACGTGCTGGAAGTTATCCTCAAGTGCCGTAGTAACAAATCGACGCGGGCAGCAAGCAGATCTCTTCGTGAAGGCAACGAAGTCGACGCGCTCGGTAATGGATTCTGGTGCAGGACAAACCAACGACACAAGCTTTCACGCCGTAATCATGGCGGAGAACAACGACAATTGTTGCTGTGATCAAAGCTAAAAGTTACGGACAAATATTGGTGATGTGCCAGCTGTTCCATCCGCCGGAAGATGAGCGCCGTGTCAAGGAGCAAAATCCACACAGAAAGAGGAAAGAAGGAAAAGCGCCTTAGGCCGAGCTCACCTGCTTGTCTCCATGGGGATGGGGGAGTTTAATGCCGTACTGTGGAACATTCAAGGCAAAGCGACAGCACCTCAGAGACAAGCAGGTGACACAGAAACCTTTGCGGAAGAAGCCAGAACTTTGAAAAAGTCGTCAGTGTAAACCTTCCTGTAATGACACACTTTACATTTGAATTAGAGAACACTAACGTTTGAGAAGCTTTTTTTCTTCTTTTTATTGATTCGACTGGAACTGATGTTGAAAGTTCTTGGCAAAAAAACTTCACCGTGGGAGTGCACGGACGGGCATGTCACGAAGTATTACTACACAAGTAACTGCAGCCAGCGACATAATCAGCAGTCAATGCCCTTGATTCATTGGAATTCGTACAGATTTCTATTTTTTTTCCTTTTCTTTTCTGCTCCTTGAAGGCCACAGGAGAAGGAGAACTGGGACGTAACGTGAAAAGTCAAGGTGGTTGTGTCAAATTCAAATCATCTGGTTTCAACATCTTACATTAACAACTGTATTTTATTGATTTGGAGATTATGAAAAAAACTTTTTGGTGAAAGCAACATTGTGTGTGTGTGTGTGTGTGTGTGGTTTTTCTTTTCAGCTTCCTTGGACAAAAACTCACAGAAAGGTAGTACTTCATTGTATCTACAGGTATACTACATAGTTTACCACAAACTTACAAACAGATACAAATGCGAGGCAAGAAATAGGTCCTTTTTTTCCATCTTTTGTGAACGAAAAGCAAACCAAGTGACACTTCCACCCTGGATATTCAGAGTTGCTTATATAAGACTTAAAATCCTTAGCGTCTAAATCAGATGCCAGTTAATCATTGTAAACCATTGTTATGCTTTTTCATTTTGCCTCCGGGCGACTCCATTCAGGAACTGTAAACATTCCGACGCCTACGTTGGGTTTCTGAGAGATAATGCTCGAGGATGTGTAGAGCGTAACCTTTAGATCAAATTATATGGTATATTTTAACTGTCAAGACGGAGATGTTTCAACTGGTTCATGGTGTATACCTCAGTCATTACTGGGCGTGTTCACATGTTGGGGCTCAGTGAGGTGCATAGAGACGTGCCGTCATTGATAAAAACGTCTGAATTATAAGAGCGCGCCTCGGTTATTCATGTAAGAAAGTACATCCGTTTTGCCCCGGGTCAGATTTCACGTATAAGAAGCTCTTTGTGTTCAAATGAGAAGGCCGAGCGCTGCATTTGATTATGGTGGAGGAAGCCGCTGTTAGCATGCTAATGTTAGCATGCTAATGTTCGTTAGCTTTAATTTATTGACCTTTATTTAACCAGGAAAGTCCATCTGAGAGGGACCGGCTGTGACTGTCAGGTTCGTATTTATTTGGGGCGGTGTGGTTTTGTGGCGTTTTTGTTTCTGTGTGGCGTTTTTGTGTTTCTGTGTGGCGTTTTTGTGTTTCTGTGTTGCGTTTTTGTGTTTTCTGTGTGCGTTTTTGTGTTTCTGTGTGGCGTTTCTGTGTTTCTGTGTGGTTTTTGTGTTTCTGTGTGGTGTTTTTGTGTTTCTGTGTGGTGTTTCGTGTTTTCTGTGTGGTGTTTTGTGTTTGTGTGTGGCGTTTTTTGTTGTTTTGTGTGTGGCGTTTTTGTGTTTCTGTGTGGCGTTTTGGTTTTGTGTTTCTGTGTGGTGTTTTTTGTGTTTCTGTGTGGTGTTTCGGTGTTTCCTGTGTGGTGTTTTTGTGTTTGTGTGTGGCGTTTTTGTGTTTCTGTGTGGCGTTTTTGTGTTTCTGTTGTGGCGTTTTTGTGTTTCTGTGTGGTGTTTTTGTGTGTTTCTGTGTGGTGTTTCGGTGTTTCTGTGTGGTGTTTTTTGTGTTTGTGTGTGGCGTTTTTGTGTTTGTGTGTGGCGTTTTTGTGTTTCTGTTGTGTTTCTGTGTGGTGTTTCGTTTTCTGTGTGGCTTTTTTGTGTGGCGCTTTTCGTATTGCGTTTTGTGTGGCGTTTTCGTGTGGCGTTTCTGTGTTTTTTTGTGCTTCTGAGGCAGTGGGAGCCGAGCGCTGAGGAGCAGAGCCGCGTTTTACCTTCAGGGCGGCGGTGAAGAGCGTGTATTCAGACTCCCAGTCCCAGTTCCTGTGGAAGGTCTTCACCGCGTGCGTCGTGAGCAGGAGAACCATCAGGAACCACGAGAACTTTTTCAGGATCCTGCCACAGAGGGAGGAATGAAAGGCGGTCACGGAAAAGGAGCAATATAATCCAAGTAGAAGACAAAATAATGAGGGTGGTGCAGCTGAAGGTATATTTGGTGATTTACAAAGATCGTTAGCGCACTTTGATTAAAATACCAAATTGAGATCCAATCCAGAAGAGTTCAGACGTTGGAGGAACACATTTGTCAATCGTTTGTAGTGTCTTGTTTAAGAAACTCACACGAAAACACAGGATTTACACCCGATTTGGGGCAAGTTCGACTCGTGTTTCGCAGACCGTTTTTTAAAGACTTTTAAAAGCAACGTGTTTTTTGTAAGAAAAGAATACGAGAATGTTTTCTGCCCCGTTGCCCAGGCCTGAAGGACAAGAACATGGCATTTTAGTTTCTTCCAACCACAAAATGTATGACAACAATAGTTACAGTCACTCAATACCAGCGATTATTGTTATTATGGACAAAACTAGAAGATTTAAACATATGTGTAGCCGTTCAAGCACATTGGACTACTAGAGAAGCCTGACCCTTTGTGCGAGAGGATCTTGAAGCCGTGAGCCACCAGGACGCAGAAGCCCATACTCGGGACGTACAGGACCCTCTCCGCCACCACGAAACCCACCGGGAAGAACAGGTTGGAGGCCGGGACGAAGGGCAGCACCATCAGGGACAGCGCCTGCGGAGAAAGAGCCCGACATTCAACCGCAGTCAACCGCTACCGGCCTTTAGGGCTGACCGTCTGACCAGAAGACATTGAAGAAGATGGTTTTTTTCTGGTTCTTCGTATTGGACTAGAACGTTAGGAGATCATTTCACATTTCCCTGTTCTAGCAAGCAACAGATTTCCTTTAACAGCTTGTTTTCGTATCCTCTTTAACCCTTTGTGCTCATGAAAGTTGATGCTGTAGAAGAGTTCCCCTCAAAGCAGACCTGAACGAGTAAATGAAATCAGGAGTTCAAGCCTACATTTGACAGAAATGTGCTTATGATGAGCATTTGTAACGCCAAAGGTCGCGTTGGTCCGGCCCCTCGCCACATTTCCACTGGCTCGACTCATCCGCGGCGGTGAATAAACTGTATTTCTGTCTTTCTGTGTGGCGTTTGAGTGTTTGAGCCGCCTCCTCCAAGTTTAGCATCGACAAATGTATCGTTAACGTACTCAATTTAGTCATTAAGAATCATTAAAGTGACGTACGGCGGGTTTTTTACGATTTTCTAATTTTGACTTTATTTGGTGTATTTGTACCTGTCGTATATATAAATGATAGTTTTACACAAATCGAGCAGGTATTTGCGGAGAAAACGTTGAAAAACCTGTAGAAAATGACAGGAAGTGACATCACACTCATTCCAGTTAAAGTTTATGCAGAATTTACACACAGAAACTGCTTTTTTGACGCTCTGAACATGAATTCAACAAAATAAAGTCGCTCTCATGTATTTTAATTTCTAAAATAAAAATAAAGACATTAGATGAGTTTTGCCCCAGTGTTTGCGGGGTAAATTCCTCTTGTGATGTCATCAATTACAAACAGGAAGTGAAATTATGAACTTAAAAAATGTGCTATTCTGTGGTAACATTCAAAATTCATTTATCTTAACTGCACTTTAGTTCAATGAGTCATCTGACCTGTAGGGGGCGCTTTAAGTCAACAACATCAGAACGAAAAAGTACCCGATTCAATCATTAGTTGTTAGATTCCTGGTCTTTTCATGTTGTATTTGCCAAGTGAATTTGCCCCAGCTGTTAGCGTTAGCGCACGGCGGAGTGAAGCCGTTAACAATAGTGGGCGTGCGCGTTGGGGCCCTTTGACACGACCGCAGTTGCGCTCGCCGTTGCGTAACCGCGCGGCCTCCTGTGAAACGCCTGTCCCGGCGCGGCTTTAGGCGTTGCACAACGGGAGCAGCGCCCGGACCACAGCGGCGGGTCAGTCGCGGCTTCATTAATCCACTCACATTTGTGCCGGTAATCCCCCAAGGGCCGCGGTTCACTGGCCCCGCTCTGTCAGCGCCTTACACAACACACACCCTTTTGTTGAGCTTGCATTATTCAAGCTCGCGTCTTTAACCCTTTTGCCGGACAGCGAGCAGAGTGACAGTGGGTTCATCTTTTCCCGCCGCCGTCTCCGAGCTAAAACCGGACATTTCCCAGATCGCCTTGGCCCCGCCTCTGCAGCCAAAGGAAATACATACGCATTTATTATGCCATTATAAAAGTCTTGAATGCTCAACTTGCTGAAATGGTGATGAGCTTAAACAAGGCTTCTGCGCCGTCGCCGTAATGCTTCCTGATCGCACGCATTAGCTCATGTTCAGTAACGACCCGCGCGACATGAGGAACTGCTTAAGACGCCGGGGGGATTGCGAACGCTTTGCTCCCCGCGTATTCTCCCCGCCACGGCGCGCGGCTAAACGCTTGGATCGCGCCGCCAACATCTTCGGATCGCGCGGAATTGTTTTTGACACGACTGAACTTGGGCCAATATGAACGAACGAGGCCATTTAAGGAAGCGTCTCGGGTGAGGCTCATGTTGCTTTTGGGCCGTCTCTGCTCCGCCCAAGACCAGCTATGTGAAACGCACGAACGCAAACATCCCCTGCTTTTCCAGGTCTGATTCGACTTGGGCTTTGAGTCGAGCTCCTTCTTAGGCCAAATGAAGAGCGTCAAAGAAGTTGGATGAGGTTTTAACCAAACACTCACCTGTTGTCAATCATTATTATGTCCAATTTTAGTGCCGTCCGCGAGATGCAATCGCAATCGTAATCGCATTTTCAGCAAATTATCAACATAATTTCCTCTGCAAACAAGGAGATCCTGTGGTCCAACGCCACAAACGCTGCTAACCCTGAAGTTTGTTTAGCAGTTCATTGTTTTCCAGTCTTCTCTCGAACTTTGAACAGAACTTCAGAACTTTGCAATTAAGACACAAATCTAATCCCAATCGCAATGTTTGTCAGACAAATCACTATTAGATCTTTTTTGCCAAAATCGTTCAGCCTTTTTTATTTAAATTTTTTTTATGTGCTTGGGGGTTAAAAATAAGGGTGCTGATCGTGAAATAAACTGTTCATATCCACTGAGAATAAGTTGTGTTTATGTGCTCAATGTGGCTATGGCTACACAAAGAGATCTGAGATAAACTTAATAGATTCATAAAAGATTCTGTGAATTCCGGCGGTTTTGAACTTTAAAATGGAGGTATGTCCATATTCACTTAGTTGTCCCCAAAACACGGCTGATCAGTATCTGGAGATCACCACTCTGTCTTGTGCTATACCTCGCTCTCGCTGTTAATGTTGGACTGGAGCTTTACGCCAAATCGAATTAGCAAAATGACAAAGGCTGCAGTTGTTTAGGTAATACGACGTCCTTTGCAGGAAAGGACATGTCCACGTGTCTCCGGGAAGTCTCAGTCTGTCGCTAATATCCTGAAGTTCAGACCGAACACGTTCTGAATGGTGCATGGAGGTGGAACATGTGAAGAAAAGTTGATTTTCCCTGCCAAAAGACTGCGAAAAGGCCAAACTCTGGTACAACGCATCAAATGGCAACAAAAACACAATACATTAAATACAATGGATAATATAAGACGTTCAAAAAGACCTCAAAAAGAGAGCAGAACTGTCAGGTAATCTTCAAAACAAGACTCTTGACTTCTCTCAAAGGTTCATGCTCCTGGACTAGACAAAGACCATCGATTATTGGGAGATTGTCACGTCAAAGGCTCTGTAAATGAGCTTTGTCTCAACACAAATTCATGTCTTCATAATGTTGGCGTATTGACCTGATAAACATGTCCGAAATGTGCTAAAACACTTCCTGACTAGCTACAACAGCTTAACTTTAGGTGCAACTAATCACAAAAGTGCAGAACTATCACGTTATACAAGTTTGTTTTATTTTTACATCTGTTTTTTCCCCTTTCATTAAAATCGACTTTTACGAGCTGTAACTAACGGTGACTGCAGCACGCACCATGATGACGGTCTTGGCCGAGCTGTGCCCGTAGCGCAGGCTGTGGAGAGCCAGGAGGCCCAGCGAGCCGTAGAACAGCAGCGTGGCCAGGTTCCGAGGGTCGAGGACGGACTCGACCAGCGGGATCGTGCCCATGGTCCAGTCACAGCAGAGCTCGGACGGGAAGAGCAGGAGCCACGCGTTCACCGGGAGAAGGTAGTTAAAGGTGAGCTGCCGAGACGGGGTCGGGCTGACGGCGGCCGGGTTGTCAAACCTGAGGAGGGAAAGACCCAACGGTCAAGGTAACGCACTGCGAGGTCAGGTTCTAAAGGATGTTCTGGGTGGAAAAACACAAACGTAAGATCATAAATACAGAAAATAGTAGTAGAGGCAGACAAGCAGCTCGTGGGGTCCAGAAGAGACCACAAAATGCTTTCTGAGTGTAATTATACAGCGTTTTATACTCCAAAAACCAGGAAGTGCGCTGTTAGCATGCTAATGTTTGTTAGCTTTCGCGTGATGGCAAAACTCTCGGGCTGTAATCGGCTCAAGTCATTCTTGGGTCGACTAAAGACACGCTGCGTATCCAGGACCTCAAGGGAAGTCATGAAGTAAGACTCAAGAGCACATTTATTTGAAAAAAAAAAAAGGCAGAAACAAATCATGATTTACTCTCAAAATATTTAAGGAATGAAAATCACGACGACGAAGAAAAGTCGAGTAATTAATAGACTAAATTACGTCGGACCGTCTTTGGACAGATCTGAACCGTAGTTGGCAGTTTTTCAACCAAATTGCACAAACTTGCTAATTGGGTTTGAATTTCGATTTGATTGCGCTTCATCTTGCAGCCCTAAACTGAACGGTCGTAAATAAAGCCATATTGGTCTGTTCTGACTTTTATACGACCACAGTCGCCCTGGAGGCGTTTAGGACATTTACAGTTCATATTGGACTTTCCAATAAACCCGGCCAACCCGAGTGTAATATTTTAACTGGACCAAAACTGAAGCCGAGAGGTTTTACAGGCGGAACGGGACTCTGGGGGGGGGAGAGGGCCCGTGGCAGTATACGTGCTTAATATCATACTGTGAGACGTTCCAGGGTAAGTAAACAACATCGCCACGGAGACAAGCCGGTGGCACCTCTACAGCGAGAGCGTTCAAGCATCTCGTCCGAAGTCCAGTTGGTTCCTGTGTCGGACTCACACTAAGTGACATGTACATTCTCACCCGATCTGACCTGGGTGTGTTCTAAGGCGTCACCGAAAAGTCTAGTTTAATGCTACGCTGTGAGACATTTCAGGGAGAGAGAAAAATGTCAGAGGATTTTTTTTCTCACCTCGTATTGATTTAAAAAAAAAAATATTACTATTTAATTTGTTAAATTATTATTATTATGTTTTTTATTATCATGTTTTTTATTATCATGTTTTTTATTATTATCATTATTTTTATTTTTATTATTATTATTTTTTTCAAAATCAAAATAGAATCTTGATTGAAGTTCAATGAATTGCCCCGCCCCATCTTCATCAAAAAACACACTTTTGACACGTTTCTAGTGCCATTCGGGATAACGCCGTCCGAGTCATAAAACCTCTTCTTTCAGCCTGTTATTGAAGCCTATGCGGATGAACTGAAATGACTAATTAAGATTACTGAAGTAGTTTATTTAAATAGATGAACTTTGGTGTCAAATGTTTTATTGTTCATTGTTTTATTTAGCAAGAGAAAGAGAGGGGGAGAAGGGGGGAGAAAGAGCACGAGAGAGGGGGGAGAAAGAGCATGAGAGAGGGGGGAGAAGAGCATAGGGGGGGGAGAAAGAGCATGAGAGAGGGGGGAGAAAGAGCATGAGAGAGGGGGGAGAAAGAGCAGAGAGAGGGGGGTGAGAAGGAGCAGAGAGAGGGGGGGGAAAGAGCATGAGAGGGGGGAGAAAGAGAGCAGAGAGGGGGGAGAAAGAGCATGAAGAGGAGGGGAGGAGAAAGAGCATGAAGAGGGGGGAGAGAAAGAGCAGAGATGAAGGGGGGAGAAGAGCACGAGAGAGGGGGGGGAGAGAAGAAGCACGAGAGAGAGGGGGAGAAAGAGCACGAGAGAGGGAGAAGAGAGAGAGAGCACGAGAGAGGGGGGGAAAGAGCACGAGAGAGGGGGGGAGAGAAAGAGCCACGAGAGACGGGGGAGAAAAGGCATGAGAGGAGGGGAGAGAAGAGCATGAAGAGAGGGGGGAGAAAGAGCATGGAGAGAGGGGGAGACAAGGAGCATGAGGAGGGGGGTGAGAATAGAGCAGTGAGAGAGGGGGAGAACAGGGGCATGAACGAGAGGGGGGGAGAGAGCAGCGAGAGAGAGGGGGGAGAAAGAGCAGAGAGAGGGGGGAGAAAGAGCACGAGAGAGGGGGGGGCGAGAAGAGACGAGAGGGGGGGAGAAAGAGCACGAGAGAGGGGGGGAGAAAGAGCACGAGAGAGGGGGGAGAAGAGCAGAGAGAGGGGCGAGAAAGAGCACGAGAGAGGGGGGGGAAGAGCACGAGAGGGGGGAGAAAGGCACGAGAGAGGGGAGAAAGAGCATGAGAGAGGGGGAGAAAGAGCATGAGGGGGGGGGTGCGAGGGAAGACATGAGAGAGGGGGGGGAGAAAGGCAGCAGAGAGGGGGAAAAGAGCATGAAGAGGGGGAGAAAGAGCATGAGGGGGGCGGAGAAAGAGCATGGGGGGAGAAGAGCATGAGGGGGGGCGTAGAAAGAGCATGAGGGGGGGGACACGAAAGAGCGATGAGGGGGGAGAAAGACGTGAGGGGGGAGAAGGAGCATTGAGAGGGGGGAAGCGCGTCAGGTTTAATCCATTTGTGAATGAATCAAAATGAACTCATTAGAAACTTCCCTTCCACAAGGACAAACTGTGTTCTGCATGAGTTCACGTCATTGTCCTTTGTTGTAAACTTAATGTATAGACTAGAAACTCTAACCATAACGCACATGACATTCTCTCTTGTCAGGCGTTCCCTCATCTGAACTTGTGTTAGCGCTCCGTCTACTGGCAGCAGAGGAAGTCGCCGCGGTGAAACCAACAAGCCGCGAAGCTTCGCCTTCGCTAACGCAAAACGCGCAGTTGTAACGAAGGCGATTTGAGTCGGAAACGCTCAGAACGCGTCTGAGAAGCCATACGTCTGGGAAACTGCGAAACCGGGCGTTTTTGTGAGGCTCGGAGAAGGCGCAAAGGAGAGGAGCTCGTAAACAGGGTCAAGAAAAACAAGTATGAATGAATTAAATGTCACTTCTCTTTCGAGTGAGACCGTGGTATAAAAGCGATAACTCGTTTACCTGACGTGTTTGTGCGGCAGGACCAACCCCGGGTACTCTCCTGGTACCACCTTGAACCCCTCGCCAACCGCCACCTCGGGCCGGCACTGCTCCGAAAACCCTCATTCGCGTCTTTATCCCTTCTAGACCCGACTATTGCGATAGCCTTCTTCATGTTCTGCCCTCCGCTGGCCCTCCAAAACTCCAATGTGTCCAGAACCGTGCCGCCCCAAAGCCCACACCCGCTCACGAGACCATATCCCCCCCTCCCCCCCGTCCTCCGACCACTTCACTGACTCCAAGTCCAACAGCGCATAAACAAAGTCCTCCTCATCGCCCACAAAGTCACCTTGAAACCCGGTGCGTTATCATTTTATCATCGTGATCTTCACGACAATTGACCAGTCTAAAAAGGGGCGTGGCACAATGTCTGGAAACCCTACGATCCGACCAAGCATCCAACCGAATCTGGCAGAATAAACTCACAATCGGCTCCCCAAGAACCGCAGCTAGTTCACTCCAGCGGCGCCCCCTTTCTGTCGCCGAGCTCATGACGCCTTCAGAAACGATGATATCTTGCGCTCTTCTGTTTTAAATTAAACGTCAGGGGAAGAAGGGGTCCGCCCCCGTTCCGCCCCCGTTTGGCGATGCACTTTATGTCCAAATTGTGCTCAACGACGACGATGAATACTTGCTTTGCCCGAAATACCCAAATCAGATGTTCCGGCTTTCAAAAGGTTATGCAAAGATCATAAACGGTCTGTGCGCACTAATCACGTTTGCGTTTTTTACCCAAGACCCGCTTGTCTTCTGGAATCAGCCCAGCGCATCAGGCAAACATGGCTAAGTGTCTCCAAACGCCCCTATAGATATTCAAGATACGATCAGAGACGTCCTTTGCCGACTTAACCCCGACTTCGTCTCGACAATTAGCCAAAACAAGCTCGTGAAATCCCCTCATCTGAACGTCAGAGATTCAAATACTCCCCCAGACGTTTTTACTGTAGTGGTTTCCTCTAAAATGAAGATAATGTGCTAATCCTGGTTTAAAAATGGCTGCGTCGTCCGCGGCAGACAATCCGGAGTCGTCGCGGGATTAGCGCTGAGTAGATTAGCGTATCCAGGCTAATGGGGCTGGTATTTTATCATTCCAATCGTACTTGGAGAAATCATGTCCAGACTAATCCAATTGAGAATTTGTTTTGGGGGTCGGCAAGAGATGTTTGGCCTCAGGTGATGAGGGGAGTACTAAAGGTGCACTATGTCACTTTTCCGGTCAAGGGTCCACATAGTCTCAAGGACTGTTTTTGCAATAAAAGCCTGTCATTGAATAAAGGCAAGATAAAGAAGTTTAAAGATGATAAATTGTGCTTTTGTCAGCGATGCAGTTATAATCTATGACACTTGTAGATGACGCTTTTACATTTTGGACATTGAAATCACAACATTGATCTAAAATGACTGTTAAACATAATATTCTGCATTCTCTGTGTCGTTCTCGGCCTTTAAACCGGTTCTTGACTTTTCGTTTGGCATCTCATGTTTTTGAACTAAACATTGTTTTTTATAACAAACAAAATTAAATTAGGATCTATGATGTTTCCCGCAGACTGGGTTTTGGCGCCATCTACCGGCTGCAGAGGCAATTACACACCGTTTAAGAATCAGAAAAGGTTTATTGCCATTGTCAATGAACAAACTTCACAAACATAGGAACTTGTCTCGGCCTTAAGGTGCAACATAAAACACTGAGCAATAATAAAAACATCTATGAACTCAAAAGGACATGAATTAAGACAACATTTATATGACTATAGTATAAGACAAAACTAGACTAATTTACAGTTACGTTTACAGATGTAGAGCAGAAAGTGACAGTGAGTGACGAATAGTTGCAGTTAAAGTGACAGGTGTGTAAGAAGTGTTCTGCCCAACGGCAAAGGGAAAGAAATTGTTCTTGTGGCGCGAGGTTCTGGTCCGGATGGACCGTGCCTCCTGCCTGAGGGGAGTGGCCTCCTACCTGAGGGGAGTGGCCTCCACCTGAGGGGAGTGGCCTCCAGCCTGAGGGGAGTGGACTTCAGCCTGAGGGGAGTGGCCTCCAGCCTGAGGGGAGTGGCTCAAATAGTCCATGTCCAGGGTGAGAAGTGTCAGCTGTGATCCGACCTGCTCGTCCCAGAGCCCTGGAGACGTACAGGTCCTGCAGAGATGGAAGTCTGCAGCCGATCACCTTCTCAGCAGAGGGCGCTGTAGTCTCTGTTTGTCCCTGGCTGTGGCTCCAGCAGAGGGCGCTGTGTCTGTTTGTCCTGGTGTGGCCCAGCAGAGGGCGTGTAGTCCCTGTTTGTCCCTGGCTGTGGCTCCAGCAGAGGGCGCTGTAGTCTCTGTTTGTCCCTGGCTGTGGCTCCAGCAGAGGGCGCTGTAGTCTCTGTTGTTCCTGGCTGTGGCTCCAGCAGAGGGCGCTGTAGTCTCTGTTTGTCCTGGCTGTGGCTCCAGCAGAGGGCGCTGTAGTCTCTGTTTGTCCCTGGCTGTGGCTCCAGCAGAGGGCACTGTAGTCTCTCTTTGTCCCTGGCTGTGGCTCCAGCAGAGGGCGCTGTAGTCTCTCTTTGTCCCTGGCTGTGGCTCCAGCAGAGGGCGCTGTAGTCTCTCTTTGTCCTCTGGCTGTGGCTCAGCAGAGGGCGCTGTAGTCTTCTCTTTGTCCCTGCTGTGGCTCAGCAGAGGGCGCTGTAGTCTCTTTGCTCCTGGCTGTGGCTCCAGCAGAGGGCGGCTGTAGTCTCCGTTTGTCCCTGGCTGTGCTCCAGCAGAGGGCGCTGTAGTCTCTGTCTCTGGCTGTGGCTCCAGCAGAGGGCGCTGTAGTCTCTGTTTGTCCCTGGCTGTGGCTCCAGCAGAGGGGCGCTGTAGTCTCGTTGTCCTGGCTGTGGCTCAGCAGAGGGCGCTGTAGTCTCCGTTTGTCCCTGGCTGTGGCTCCAGCAGAGGGCGCTGTAGTCTCTGTCCCTGGCTGTGGCTCAGCAGAGGGCGCTGTAGTCTCTGTTTGTCCCTGGCTGTGGGCTCCAGCAGAGGGCGCTGTAGTCTCTGTTGTCCTGGCTGTGGCTCCAGCAGAGGGCGCTGTAGTCTCTGTTTGTCTCTGGCTGTGGCTCCAGCGTACCACACGGTGATGGAGGAGGTGAGGATGGACTCAAACCTTGAGTAGAGAGGTGTTTTCTCGGCCAGTTTTGGGTCGTGTGCAGAAAGGGGGGCTCTGGCTTGTAGAGCCCCCACACGGAGGCGGGGTTGTTGTCAGAGACGTATTGTAAATGTATTGAAAGATAAACATGTCGATGTAAATCTGTCCTCTCATTTCCTGGTCGGAGGACTTTCTATGCAGACTCCATCAGCTGAATGAAGCTAGATGTATCTCCACGAGTGTGTTTGACCAGGAACAACGTGAGAACAAGGTTAAAGGGGAAAAAAGGACATTTTGCAATATGTGTCCTAAACGGACTTCAGGGTGAAAACGGGCGGCGCTGATTTCGTCTGCTTCGTTACGATGCGTTACAGTCATTGTCGTCCCAACAAAGCGCCACTGTCGGACCGGGCTCCAGAACTTTCCCCAACTTTCCAGGACCTTGAATGACTTATTCACACAAAATGCTCAGCTCAGTCATCCTCATGGAGACTGCACACAACCGTTTATGGATTTCTAAACATCGAAAAAACTGCAAATGTTCAATTAATCTAATCCATTGAGTTACAACGTTCAGTCATTTTAGTGCGCTCCATTTAAGTCCAGTTTCAAACAAAGGCAGTGTCCGAGGGGCGCTGGCGAGGGGCCCGGTGAGAGGGCCGTGGAGAGGGGCCGCGGCTGGAGAGGGGCGCGCTGGAGAGGGGCGCGCTGGAGAGGGGCCGCGCTGGGAGGGGCCGCGCTGGAGAGGGGCCGCGCTGGAGAGAGTGGTGATTGAGCGCGGGCCGTTGAAGCTGCAGTGGCTCCAGATGGCCAGTGGAAGTCCAGCCCCAACAGAGAAATCGGGACCAGGGACCAGACCATGTTTTAATTGATCGTGGGTCGGGGTGAAGCAGCTCTCCTGGTCTGCGTTTCTTCCGTGTCAATCTTTCTCTTCTCGCATGATTCACGATCAGTTTTTTATTCCTATAAATAATATTTAGAATGCCGCACAAGAGGTTTTCCAGCGAGCGCGCGGCGGGACACGGCTCTGATCCAAGTGCTCGAGGTTCTAACAAAACAGACCTGTTTATTCCATGGTCCAGAGGGATTCACCTGATCCTGGATCACAAAACGGCTCATGCTCCGTGTCCGGCCCCCGGTTCACTTCTGCAGACGCCCCTCTGAGGCCGGCCTGAGCGTCTCTCAGTGGCCACGGGCTCAGGCTCAACGAGGGCCGCCAAATCAAGGGTGCAGTTACAGGGCGCAGCCACAAGTCCGTTCTGGAGAAGACCACAGCCGACACTACCGTTTATCTTTTCATGTTTTTGAAACCAACAATACTTTCAACATTTCAAAACGCCTCGAAAACCAATAGAATTCCAAAACTTGACATTGGATTGACCTTTTCCATGGCGTTTCCAGGTTTTCCATGACCTCTAAGAGCCCCGGACCCCCGACGGTGGCGAGCACAGGGACAGAAGCGACGCCGCCAGAGTCTGCACGTGCCACAGAGTAAGAACACGGTAGAATCAAAACTCAGAGAAGTCCGTCCAGCAATGCAGGAGAATGAAGATGAAGACCCTTTTACTGAGCTGATGTTCGTCGCGGAGCTACGAAGAGAGATAAATCTGATCATCTGGTCTTGTATGAACCGTTTACTACAAGAACCTCATGCATTTCAGAACAAGAACTTTCATCTTTTTCTCCTCAGACACGTTTGTAAAGGTCCAAACGACAGGATTCTCCGCTTTCACACAGACTCCATGAGGTACGTTTCACTCCCTTGATAACTAAAATGTAAAAAGGTGTAAATGGGAGTGGCCCTGCTTCGCTCTGCGGGGGGCGCCACAGAGAGCTGCAATCCTTCGCTCAGGCAAACTGTCCCAGCGTCATCCGAAAGAGCACGTTCGGTCGAAGCCAGGGCGCGTGACGGAAGCACGTCGGACGCAGCCGCACGCCGGACCGCACGCCGGAAGCCGCACGCCGGACCGCACGCCGGACCGGACGCCGGACCCGACACGCCGGACGCACGCGGACGCCGACAACCCGGGACCGCACGACAGACCGCACGACAGACCGCACGCCGGACCGCACGACGGACCGCACGACGGACCGCACGACGGACCGCACGACGGACCGCACGACGGACCGCACGACGGACTTTGACAGCGCTGGTTTTAACCTCCGCTTTGTCGTCTCTCGGATCTGATTCGTCGCTCCCTCGAGCCCCTGCACCAATCAGGAGTCGGCGCCGTTTTGGCCTCCGCAGCTCAGTGAGACGGGGGTTCTGGAGAAGACGGAAGCGCTGAACGTGAGCCTGAACACAAACTGACAAGGCGTTGGTCCTTTTCCCCGCTGTCCTTCCCCCTGCTGCCAGCAGATGGAGCGCTAACACTCACACAAACATGAGACTCCAAAGCAAAAGGCAGTGACTGTTGAGTAACATGATGGTTTTTCACACGTCCACAACTGGTTTATGCGCCTGTGAGAAATACAAAGGGTTTTAGATCAATGGAAGATTGGGTTAATAACTCATCATTTTAATGAGTTGGCCCCTCCCAGTTTCTGACAGACACAGGAGCTGCGCCCACGGGTGCTGCCATGTGCGCACAACTGTTAAAAAACATTTAATTACAGTTGGTTTTGGTGACAGAACACACTGAAGTCATTGTGTAACGTAAGAAAAGGAACAGAAATATAATGTAATGTGTTTATATAGTTTGGGTGAACATGATATTTGTATTTATTTGATTTGATTTTTATTGTATATATATATATTTATTTATTTTTTTTTTTTGCCATTTTATACACACACAGGCACAGTTGTTGTTCGTTGTCAGTATAATAGCAATCGTGTAACTTGGTTATCAAATTATTCATATTAAATAATGTGCATGTTGCATGTGACGCCAATCGGCCAATCACATGATGTTCTGACCTGACGCTTTATATGAAATACACTTTTAAAAGAGCAATGAAACTGTCATTAGACCGTTTGTTACACGCTTTATGTATGTTACAATAGAATAATGTATATCATATCAAAGTGGCGCCGTGGAGCTCCAGACCTCGGCCCTCGGTAACCCCTGAGTGACCCCGTTCCCACCAGATGAAAAACTTCAGATAGTGATAGACACACGTCTATCAGCGCGTGAGGAGTGTCGCAGGTTTTTCCCACACGGCTGGGCGCAGGACGGGCCTCTGTTACTGTGGAATGTGGGCGCACTGCGCCTTCAAAAGACTAGGCTATAAATCACATCGAAGTCATTCATGAGGGCGCTTACCAGGGGGCGTGTCACTGTGGGCGGGGTGAAGGGAGTCCTGCACTGACGGGACACAGAGAGAGCTCCTCGTGGCACACCGTCTCAACGGCCCACTGGCTCTGCAGTGCCAGCGCGGGCCGTAAAACACAAGAGCAAGGGCCAACAAAGTGTTGGACACCAGTGAGCACGGGACCCCTTCACTCGCTCATGGTGCGCAACACAGACGCGATCCGTGACAAATCTGAGACTACAAACATGGCCACGGGGGCACATGGCACCCCACGGGGGCACATGGCCACGGGGGCACATGGCCACGGGGGCACATGGCCACCTGGCCAGGGCACCTGGCCACGGGGGCGACATGGCCCAGGGGCACATGGCCACGGGGGCACCCGTCACCCGTCACCGGCACGGGGGCCATGGCACCCGGCACACGTCACAAGGCACCCGGCACGTCACAAGGCACCCGGCACCCGGCACCCGTCACCCGTCACCCTGCACGTCACCCGGCAGGCACCGTCACAAGGCACCCGTCACAAGCACCCCGCACAACCGGCACCCGTCACAAGGCACCGCACCCTGCACCGTCACAAGGCACCCGGCACCCTGCACCCGTCACAAGCACCCGTCACAAGGCACGGCAACCCGTCACAAGTCACAAGGCACCCGGCACCCTGCACCCGTTCACAAGGCACCCGTCCGCAAGGCACCCTGCACCCGTCACCCATAACCCTGCACCCGTCACCCCTGCACCCGGCACCCGTCACAAGGCACCCTGCACCGTCACAAGGCGCCCGTCACCCTGCACCTGTCACAAGGCACCCTTCCCCCTGCACCCGGCCCCCGCTCTGGAGTCAGTGAACAGCAGGCGTAAATAAAGCGGGTGTGAAGGCGGTCTTTGCCGAGCACAGAACCGGACCCAGAGCTCAAGGAAAAGCTTTTTTTGTATTTGTTTTGCCACAAAATCTTTTATTAAACCAAAAAAAGTGTGTCACACCTTGAAAGCGTTGGTTTTTGAAGATTCCAATGTTTTTTTTTGGTTGTTATATAAAAGTAAGCAGGAAACAGGAACACACATATAAGTACTGCATGTGTTGTTTTTGGCTTTTCCTCGACAAACATGTCATCCGGCCCCTTCCACCTGAACCCACGCATAAATCTCCCTGACAGAGAAACGGGATCATGCCGTGTTCCCAAAATTACAGCCTTATCTCGTCTACAACGACAACCAACTATTAATTTGATTGGTGTAACCAATAAAGATATGAAGTTTTTATATTCGCACAAACAATTAGCCCGAGCCCAAGGCGGGACACACAACAACGCAACAATTTGAAGATGTAAGTGGTTGTAAATTGGTTTCCGTCTCCTGGGAGACGGCGCTCGATTTTAATGAGAGGTTTGTAACCAGTAGTTAAATGGAACACTGTGTGCACGATTCTCAGTCAGGCGAGACCAAGTAAATGTACATAAAGTTCTATCACATATGAACTTTCCATCACAAAAAGTTAGCCATTAGAAGAGCCGCGAGGCACGCCCTTTTAGAAGACAACGGCGCAAAAGTATCTTTGTAATCTTCATCAGAGGGGTTTGTAATCTTCATCAGAGGGGTTTGTAATCTTTCATCAGAGGGTTTGCATCTTCATCAGAGGGTTTGCAATCTTCATCAGAGGGGTTTGTAATCTTCATCAGAGGGGTTTGCAATCTTCATCAGAGGGGTTTGCAATTCATCAGAGGGGTTCAATCTTCACAGAGGGGTTTGCAATCTTCATCAGAGGTTTGCAATCTTCATCAGATATGCTTGCTATCAGAACCCTGATATGCTTTTTACGGAGCCACTCCTTGGTTTTCCTGTGTGCTTTGGTCGTGGTCATGCTGGAAGACCAGCCACGTGTATCTTCAATCCACTGACAGAGGGAAGGAGGCTTGACCCAAATGTCACAGTACATGGCCCATTCATCTTGTCTTTGATACGGACAGTCTTCCTGTCCTTTAGCAGAAAAGCACCCCAAAGCATGATGTTTCAGATGAATGCCAAAGCATGATGTTTCCACCTCCCAGCATGATTTTCCACCCCCAAGCAATGATGTTCCACCCAAACAGTTTCCATCCTTGATGCCAAAGCATGATGTTTGTTCCACCCCCAGCATTGATGTTTCCACAAAGCATGATGTTTCCCCCCCAAAGCATGATGTTCCACCCCCCAAAGCATGATGTTTTCCACCCCCAAAGCATGATGTCAAAGGGGTCTTTAGCACATTTTCCCCAATGTTTCCACCCCCAAAGCATGATGTTTCCAAAGCATGATGCAGATGATGTTTCCACCCCAAAGCATATGTTTCCACCCCCAAACATGATGTTCCACCCCAAAGCATGATGTTTCCCCCCAAAGCATGATGTTTCACCTCCAAAGCATGATGTTTCAAAGCATGTCCCCCCAAGCATGATGTTTCCACCACCCAAAGCATGATGTTCACCCCAAAGCATGATGTTTCCACCCCAAAGCATGATGTTTCCACCCCCAAAGCATGTTTGCATTTGTTTCCACCCCAAGCATGATGTTTCCACCCCAAAGAGGGTCTTTAGCACATTTCAGACGGGCCTTTACATGATGTTTGTGTAGTTGGGAACCTTTGGGGCAGTGCAGGATTTCACCTTATGACGACGTAGTGGTGTCACTTATTGTCATCTTTGTGAGGTGGTCCCAGGGTGGTCCCAGCTGTCTTCTATTATACTAATAGTTTGCCGTCGTGTAGTTCTGGGCTGATTGCTCACTGTTCTCAGGATCATTTGAACCCCACGAGGTGAGATCTCGCATGGAGCCCCACTCTGAGGGAGACTGTCAGTGATGTCATACGTCTTCCAATTTTCTGATGTTTCACACAATGGATCACACATTTACACAAAGAAATGTTTAAAAAATTGTGCAATGTGATTTCCTGGATTTTTTTTCTCACATTCTGTCTCTCACGCTTGATGTGCACCTCTGATGAAGATTACAAACCTCTGTTATCTTTTTAAATGGGTTGCCCAATACTTTAGTATGCCCCCTTTGCGTTTTCACCCTTATCTACTCAAGCTTCATTCATCCAGGCAGGTCTGCGTTGAGTGACAGCCTGCTTTATCTTACACAACGATCACATTTGACTCTTTCCTCGTTGGAGGATAAAACGAGTCTACCAAAGTTGATTTATCTGATGACATCATTATTTCTGTTGGAATACATTAAGACATTTTTCATTCTTCAAATTCCTTCAGCTCACTTTTTTCTTTTAAACCAAGTTTGAGCCAAAATCCACAGCACTTTCCCCAGGTTCAGTTAGCAGTCTTCTTCCTCTAAACTACATTATTCCTATGATTTAAAAGTATTTTGTGGACGTCATTAAAACCACTTTTCTTCCTGTAGCTTATTTATCTTTTTGAAATTATTATCATCATTTTGTTTTTAGAACACAGAACAACAAAAACAATATATAAATAAGGGAGAGGCCAAAAAAAAGGGGGGAAAAAAAGTATATTATAGTATATATATATATATCACATCACATTTAGGAACAAAATCAAGAAATCACCTGACAAATCCAACATTGAACAAAACAAGCAATTATTGTTTGTGAGTAAATAATCTGTGGGTTTATTCCAAGTGACACTGAAGCCGCTGGAACAGATCTGTTCCATTTCTATGAAGGGGTGAAGAAAGCTCGAATGCACGACCTCGCACTGCTAACACGGCCCTGAACACGGCCTGAAACGGCCCTGAACACGGCCTGAACGGCCCTGAACACGGACGGCCCTGAACACGGCCTGAACACGGCCTGAACAACGGCCCTGAACACGGCCCTGAACACGGCCCTGAACACGGACGGCCCTGAAAACAGGCCCTGAAACGGCCCTGAACGGCCCTGAACACGGACGGCCCTGAACACGCCTGAACACGGACCCCTGACACACCTGAACACGGCCCTGAACACGACCCTGAACACCCTGAACACGGCCTGAACACGGCCCTGAACACGGACACGGCCTGAACACGGCCCTGAAACGGCCCTGAACACGGCCCTGAAACACGGCTGAAACGGCCCTGAACACCCTGAAACACGGCGGCCCTGAACACGGACGGCCTGAACAACACGGACGGCCCTGAACACGGACGGCCCTGAACACACGGCCCTGAACACGGCCCTGAACACGGACGGCCCTGAACACGGCCCTGAACACGGCCTGACACGGGACGCCCTGAACACGGCCCTGAACACGGCCTGAACCGGCCCTGAACACTGAACACGGCCCGAACACGGCCCTGAACTGGAACGGCCCTGAACACGGCCCTGAACACGGCCCTGAACAACGGCCCTGAACACGGCCCTGAACACGGCCCTGAACCTGAACACCCTGAACACGGCCCTGAACACGGCTCTTTCTGTAACATTTTCCACGGCTGAACATTTGGCCTGGCCCACACTACATTTCTTTCTAACTTATTTGTGCACTCAAAACATTTCCATGTTATAAACGCCCAGATTTGGAACCCGTTTTATACCCGGTGAGGACGGGCTCTTTCCTGCCGCGTTTCCACAAACAGGCGGTGGCGTAAAGAGGGTTTACCTGGTGAAGACGGGCAGCTGGGACTGTATGACTTGGACTCTGACGATGACCAGGAGCAGAGTGCTGATGACCAGAACGATGAGCTTCAGAAGAGTCTGCAGCAGAGCCAGAGGGAAGCCATCTTTGCCCAGAACAAAGTGTCTGACCGTGTCCAGGAGCAGCGGCAGCGTGAACTGACCGGAAGAGAACGTAGAAGAAGAATTGAATCATCTGAATTGAACGTATTGTCCGTGTTCACATACTTCAGCGCTGATGATGCATTAAGACACATGAAAATAAATAAATAAAAATCATTTGTCAAAAACCGTATGGAGTCTGTACAAACCCCCTGGGCGATGAAGACCCTCGTAAACGCAGCAGACGCCGACCACGGTGATGCCCTGCTCTTTGCACAGAGTCGCCACGGCAACCAGGAACACGGTCAGGGCGATGGGGCTCCACACTGAAGCGACACAAAAAAGCACACGCTTGAAAATGAAGCGCAGACTGGCAAGTAGGCGTCGTCATGTTTACACGCGCCATAGTCTCAAACTGAACCGGGTTCCGAATCTTTGACCAGGTTCTGCTCGGACCCTGGAGTTAAAGTGTGAACGGTCTGAAGGACAACCTGCTCATTATTCACTGGGAAACGGCGATTGCTGGTGAAATATTTGGGCCTCAAAACTCCTGCTACGGACATAACGGATGGATACCTTTAGAACATACTTCTGGCGGCTGGGAAAAGGCCATTATTTCAAACTTAATGTACGTCAACCTTCTTTTCTTTGAATGCCACCCGCTTCCTTATTTTCACTTTTTTTTTTGGCGTTCTGGTCCTGCCTGGTTTGGTTTTTGTTCTGAAAAAAATATATAATAATAATAATAATAATAATAATAATAATATAATAATAAAATAATAATAATAATAAAAGTAAAAGGATATGTAGAACGAGGAAATGTATGTGTGCGTTCCTTATTTTTCTGTTGTAATTTTTTGATGGTGTTATAAGTAATTTGTTTATCATTCATTATTATTATTATTATTATTATTATTATTATTATTATTATTATTATTAATTAATTTTTCATACAATTCATTTACTTTTGAATTTTTTTTAATTTGTTGTTTGGTCAAAAACAAAACGTGCTCTACATCCAAGCACATAAGAGATACACATGTGTTATTTGACCACCCTTCTCTCCAACTCTCACATTGGTGGACTTTGTCATATTGTCGTACACCAGCGGACAAATCATCAACAAAAACAAAACTATATAATACTGGACAGTATCATCCACAAAACACTCAAGTATTCACAACAACAACATGCATTTTTATCCTGCTAAATATTTATCTATCATTATTTTCTTAAAGATACTTTTAAACTGAAATAAAGAAGTGGCTTTTTGTTCCTTGTCATGTACTTTATTTTTATTATTATGAATGTGTGCTGGGTGAAAACTCATGAGCAAAAATAATAATAATAATAATATCAATAATAAAAATAAAGATGATAATGATAATAATGATGATAATAATAATAATAATAAATAATAATATCAATAATAATAATAATAATAATGATAATGATAAATAATCATGATAATAATAATATCAATAATAATAATAATAATAAATAATAATGATAATAATGACAATAATAATGATAATAATAATAATAATAATAATAATAATAATAATAAAAAAGGTCATATATTTATATTATATTTGGGGCTCAATATCACTCATGCATGTTGAACTTTTTCTTTCTTGAGCTGTGGAGAAACATTTATGACTCATTACTGACGCACAACTGTGTTCCATTGTGCCATTTTTCCAACTATACAGTTACCGTGACGACCCTTTAGCCGCCACAGGCGCACGTCGCCGTGGAAATGCTTTGCGGGTGACAGGATTACACTTTACCTATCGAGTGGTCGGGGCTGGTGGACTTTGTGTAGGAAAGAAACGCAGCCAAGAGGAAGATGGAGGAGAGGAGCTCGGCACGGCCCACCACTCCAGTCACCTGAAAGAGACGGCGTGTACGTTATAATACATACTTACTACTCCTACTCCTACTCCTACTACTACAACTACAACTACAAACACACGTAGTACGCCGTTTTACACTGTGTTCATTGTAAACCGTAATGTCGATTCTAAACCAGCGTCGAAAGACAAACGGGTCCGTTGACTTGACCTGATAAGCCCGCCTCTTCATCGTGATAAGCCCCGCCTCTTCATAGTGACATTTACCGTAGCAGACTTTCAATTACATGTTTTTTTTTTTTTTTTTTTTAACTGTGTGTCATTCCGAGTCTGCATTTTTCAAATAATCATAAAAAAGTTGGGTTGTAACATTGTGCGCGCGGTCGCGGTGAAATGCAGGGATTATGTAACTCCAGGAATCATCTAATTATAACCTCGGTAAACTAATGATGAGGAAAGACTGTCGTAACAAGGTTAAAAGCTCATAAAAGTTCCCGTCTTCTGTCTCTTTTAAGTGCGGTTTCTTCATAATGGCGGTTGACAGCGCCTTGTTGGCACGGCTCTTCGGCTTTCATTCGCTCGTACGTTTATGGGCAAATTAAAATATATGGCAGAAAGATACGGGTGTGCGAACTGCACACCTGCTCGTTTGGATGCAATCTGGTGCATCGGTGCCAAAGACGGCGCCTTTCCTTTTCAGAACTCTGAGCGCTGCTTCCAGTTTCTTCAAACTTTTGTCGTTCATCTTTTTGTAACTTTACTTTTGGGGAGAAGTAACGAGTACATACTTCAACAATAACTTTTGCCCAACACTGGTTCTGGCCCCATGCAGTGACACACAACACACACACACACACACACACACACAGCTGGGTTACATCCATCTCAACACCTCCCACTTGATCTAACACATCTCCACTGACAGTTTGAGTGACAGAATAGCGCCTCCGTGTGGCAGAACTGCACCTCTGTTTGGAGCCCTGGGAACTTCACCTACAACATTTATAAAGTGTCACAAGACAAGCAGCGGGAAAAGTGGCTTCAAACAGACGACTATGAATCAATCTGCTCAGGAAGGAAGTTAAACGCTCCAGAGCGAGACGCCACGGAGCCACGGAGGAGCGACGCCACGGAGCGAGACGCCACGGAGCGCGACGCCACGGAGCGCGACGCCACGGAGCGCGACGCCACGGAGCGCGACGCGGACGCGCGACGCCACGGAGCGCGACGCCACGGAGCGCGACGCCACGAGCGCGACGACGGAGCGCGAGCGGAGCGAGACGCCACGGAACGGAGCGCGACGCCACGGAGCGAGCGCGACGCCACCACGAGCGAGACGCCACGGAGCGAGACGCCACGGAGCGCGACGCCACGGACGGACGCCACGCGAGACGCCACGGAGCGAGACGCCACGGAGCGAGACGCCACGGAGCGAGACGCCACAGAAGTGGTGGTTTTCCAGCTACAGCTCTAGCTCCAGACAGCTCCAGACCAGCTCCAGACCAGCTCCAGACCAGCTCCAGAGCAGCTCCAGAGCAGCCTCAGAGCAGCTCCAGAGCAGCTCCAGCCAGCTCCAGACCAGCTCCAGAACCAGCTCCAGAGCAGCTCCAGAGGCAGCTCCAGAGCAGCTCCAGCTCCAGTCAGCTCTTCAGCTCCAGGTCAGCTCCAGGTTCCAGGTTTCAAGTTCCACAGCTGGTCTGGTTTAGAACGCTTAATGGACGCATGTCTTTGGAAATTTAAAGAACAATGCAAAGCTCAGTGGCTTGAGAC
>BJKM01000587.1:312500-342917 GCA_015082035.1 Chaenogobius annularis | reverse complement strand
TTCCACCCGTGTGTTCGGTGACTCTCTCGACCACACGGCAGATGTTACGTCTGTCAAACACTGTTCTAATCAATATCTCCTGAACCACACCGCGGCCCCATGTGACACGGACAGCAAAAGGACTTCAAATGTCTTGAAAAGAATCTGAAAGACGTCATGCTGTGCTTTTGTCTGCTCTGTCGTAATAATCTATGACAGCCCTGGATTCATATTTACATTGAAATCTCAATACTGACATAAACGAGTCGGTACAGCGCAGATGTACATGTCGTAGATGTCGTAGATGTCGTAGATGTTGTACATGTTGTAGATAATGTAGTTGTTGTACATGTCGTAGATAGTGTACATCGTCGAGACGTCGTAGTTGTGTAGATGTCGTAGTAGTGTGCATGTCGTAGATAGTGTACATGTCGTAGATAGTGTACATGGTACGATAGATAGTGTACGTAGATATTGTCGTAGATAGTCGTACATGTCGTAGAGTCGTAGATATGTGTAGACGTCGTAGATAGTGTAGAGACGTCGTAGATAGTGTAGACGTCGTAGATAGTGTAGATCGTAGTCGTAGATAGTGTAGTAGTCCGTAGATAGTGTAGATGTCGTAGATAGTGTATGTCGTAGATAGGTAGATGTGTTAGATAGTGTAGAATGTCGTAGATAGTGTAGATGTCGTAGATAGTGTAGTTGTCGTAGATGTTCTAGATGTTCTAGTGTGTAGATAGTGAAGATAGTGTAGATAGTGTAGATTAGTGTAGATAACAGTGTAGATAGTGTAGATAGTGTAGATGTCGTAGATAACGCCGATGCCCTTTAGTCCCGCGATCACGCACCACGCCTCGCTCCCAGAGGACGCTCATTCGGTCCTGGACTCCCGGGACTCCGTGAGGGATCTTGGTGAAGTCGTCTTTGCCCATGGCCTTCTGTTGATGGTGAAAGGACGGTGATCCGAGGCCAGCACGTTCAGAGTGTCACTGCAACACAGCGAGGGCTTTTATTAGCTTAGTTCAGGAAAGTCAGGGGAGTGCGTATGAAGTGTCGCGTCTCTAAGAACACAATGCGCAGTGGCCGGAGACGGAGTTTGAACCTGCTTAATGCTTCAAGTAAATGCAGCAAGCAAGATGTTGTATCCGAGTACAAAGGACCGCCCCTTCCCTCCGGACTCACCTCCCCAGCAGGCTGAGGATGGCGTTGGCCGTTCCCTGGTCGAGGCGCAGCGGAGGAACCGTGACGTGAGCCGCTGCCAGAGCCCAGTCCTGGTGGTATACTGCAGCCCGGAGAGCACCGAAGTCAGCAGCACGATCCTAACCCCAGAAGAGTCAACCCACTTTTCACAACTTTGATAGATGTCCGCTGTTTACTAGTACCACAGCTGTAACGCTACATCATTTACGGGACATATATAAGGCCCCAAACGATAGTGACGCTGGTACGGTCTGGAGATGTACAATAATGTTTAAGTGATAAGTTCTTCCTAATATCTTCTTGCGAATATGGGGTATTGTATAGCAACGAGAGTTTATGTTCAATCATTTCTGTCTGTACATATGGTCAACATAACCTACATCTAAGGGACCCGGGAACTCCTAAATAAAGTATTGCCCACATTATCGCTGATGCAATGCTACTAATATTACAAAAATCAGAGCATAACACGACTAAAAACTTTAATTGTGATGTTGGTGTGTTTTTTAAATATGGATCAAGCGAGAAGATATTATCATCTGATACCATGCTAAAAAATATTGCCGATACTAATGCATAAAAAATACTTAAACAATATCCAAAACTAAGCATAACAAGACTGTGATCTGACCTGTAACGTTAAAAGACCTGTAACTTGCGCACCCCCCGTTGGGAGCAAGAATTGTGAGACTGTATAGGAAAGATTACAGACCTATCTCTCAAAGCTATGCGCCCTTTTGTTAAGTCACAAGGAAGATCTTGAGCTATTACGCTTTATTTAAGTGTATCATGGAGAAAAGTGAAGTAGTTACTTATATTTGACACGCGCATTTTATTCATCTGTTCTTCATACTGAGGCTCGTGACCGGGTCTATCTGATGTC
This sequence comes from Chaenogobius annularis, assembly GCA_015082035.1. Taxonomy (NCBI): domain Eukaryota; kingdom Metazoa; phylum Chordata; class Actinopteri; order Gobiiformes; family Gobiidae; genus Chaenogobius; species Chaenogobius annularis. Next base: position 340,852 of record BJKM01000587.1, on the reverse strand, counting down.
GTGACGTCCTCAGTTTATCATACAGATGACTGAACGACAGCACGTGCTCGAGCGGAGATATGGCTTGCTGCAGTCAAAACGGTGTTCGGTGATAAGCGGGAACACTGAAGATGAGAAGAGACCCGTAACTGCGTGAGTACGCTAGCTGTGGTGTCGATGTCGCAGAGGCGTGAATAGAGCAGAAAAATGGAAGAGGAGACCAGAGACGTGAGCAGAGATCGCGCTGCTGTGAGGAGTTTCGGAGAAGCGTGAAAGTAAGAGAACCAGAGACGAGATACCAGAGCGAGGAGTGAGTGGACAGAAGAGTAAAGAAGAGTCCACGGTGAGCGGCAGAGAGAGAACACGTGAGCGCGTTAGATTGCGTGTGTGTAGTGAGTAGCCGGTTAGCTTGAGAGCAGCAGAGAACACTATATCTGTGACGTTAGACAGTGAGTGAAAAGCAAATGAGAGGTGCACGCATGGCAGGCCATGAACCGCGGTGGCAGAGGAGCTGTAGTGGGTATGCGACGCTCTCTGCAACATGCGGGAACTTTCTCAAGTAAACCTCCCCCTCGGCCCTCGCGAGCGGCATGACACAATCAATGGATACACCTGTGGAATGTCGATCTGATCTGAGTCTTTCACAAGGCGAGGCGCTTTGTGGAAGGATTCAATGAAGTGGTATATGATCGAAATAAATAATCCCGATTATCGACAAAGAGTTTTATTTTCAGCAAAGAGCACTCAAGAATCAATGTGTTAGTAGTCATTTAGTATTGTAGATGCAGTGTGTTCACGCCCACCCACGCTAGAGTAATTGGCATGATCTACACAGGACACCGCGACGAGACGTAGGAGGAAGGCTAACACAATCTAGATACGAGAGCAGACCTTGGAGCAACACGCTTGGAATTTGCATAGAAACAATTGAAGAAGGAGATTTAGTAGAAGACGTGGTATACTTGAAAACCTCGGGTTTGGGTTATGAAACCTTTCAGCTTTAGTCATGTGGGCTTTGCGTGAATTCACCACCGCGGAGACGCGTGCGTGCGTTAGTTTTAGTTCTATTGCATTTTGTTTATTTTTTGACTGTCAGCAGATGTATTTTTGAAAAATACTACTAATCAAAAATACATTATTATTATTTTTTATTTTGAGGGGAAAAAGGAGGTTCCAAATCTCAGCGGTACTTTCTCAGTTAAAGAGAGGTCTACAAATAAATCACTACGTTTTGCGCCAAAATATAATGGAGAGGCCAATTGTGTGCGCCTTTTTAAGAGCTATGGGGTTATTCTGAATTATGTTGTGGTAAAGAAAAATAAATAAATTTCCAGTAAATCCCATGGAGAAAGTCACGTTTCCAAACTGTCAAAGCAGGGTTAGAGTTTAGCCCGTGCTTACCTCCACATGAGGCCAAATGTCCGGATCACGGAAGTCAAAGTCCAGAGAGATAATTAGGACGTAAAAAAAGAAATGTTTACACAATGTGTTCTTGTCTTTTCTCACTCCTTTTCTCGCCTTGTCCTGTTTCGTGCACAGGCCCCGCGCTGCCCCGCGCTGCCCCGCGCAGCCCCGCGCTGCCCCGCGCAGCCTCGCGCAGCCCGTGGCCCCTGCGAGGACGACACAAATGTAAGAGGCGACGGTTCGAATAAATCCACCGTTTAAATCACGAACATTGTCAGAAATAATTTACTCAATAAAACTCTCACTATATATATATATATATATATATATATATAATAATATATATATATATATATATATATATAATATATATACATATTATTATATATATATTACTATATATATATAGTAATATCATGATGTCGTTCTTTTTCATTTGGTGCTATGGAATTATTTCTGTAATATTTAGTTGTTTGTTTTACTTGTCGGTGACTTTATACCCTGACCAATAATCTGTTAATTTTATGCAATGATGATTCAATATAAATAAAATTGATTATATTATAATTCCAATTTCTAGTAAAAAATGCCATGCGAATTTGGCAGATTTAGGCACATTTTCAACTCACGTTACGTCACGTCCTAACCCGCAGCAAAACGAGTCCAAATATATTTGTTTGAAATATTAAAAGATGAAACACGAATAATTCCAGGTAAGGACACAAATATAAAACAGCTGCTTTATTAGCTCTTTAAATTAGATGAAAGACAGAATTAAAAAATCAGATCACAGACGTTAAATCCAGTGTATTTCAAGTGCTTTTTTTTTTTTTCTTTACTCCGTTCGAATGAAGATATATATATATATATATATACTATATTTATACGTCTCAGTTGATTTTAGGCCTATGGAGAACAAAACGAGCAGAGTCAGGACTTAAATAAAAGGATTCAAGTAAAAACCGGTGGAATGTTTCATGTTAAACCTTCACGTGTAAACAGACTACACTGGAACTGAAACAGGTGCGTCACGACATCACAATCCACGAGAACGAGGAGGTATTTACAGCACTAATGTACACGCGCTCAACAATAGGCCAATCATTGAACGTCTCCTAATGTGGACTGGGTCAAAGGTGCTCGGTCAAACTGAAGCTTAGAAAAGCGTCCGAATCGGGCCAAAACATTGTGGGCAGTTGTAAGGGCAGGCCGCGTCCCGCATTGTGGAGTGCCCTCAGAGTTCCCTCAGAGTGCCCTCAGAGTGCCCTCAGAGTTTCTCCAGGCTCTTGGGGTTGGTCAGAATCTCTCTCGCCAGGCGCCACGTCTGTTTGGCCGCATTCTCCAGAGAAGAGTGCGGTTTTCCCTGGAACAGGTCTAAGTTAGGCAGGAAATAGTGCGGGCAGCGCCGGCACTGCAAACACGAAATAAGCTGTAATAGAATCCCGTTGAGACGGTCCCCGAGGCAGTTCTCGTCCCAGTCCGACTCCCGCGGGTGCTTCTCGCACTCGTACGAAACCAGAGTCTTCATGTGGTAGTTGTTGAGCGGCTGTCCGGGCAGCTCCAGGTGCCGGTCCCGCAGCGCTTTCAGCACCGACAAACACTTCTTCCTGCAGCCGCCCAGCAGCAGCCTGTTCTCGGCCTCGGCAAACTGCAGCACCCAGGCGTCGCTCTCCGCGGAGCTCTGCTTCCCGTTCAGAGAGTAGCACTCTTTAGACAGCAGGTTGAAGCCTTCAGCTTTGACCTCGGCCACGCGGTTGGGCCCGGGCCACGGGATGTGCGGCAGCGGCCAATGCGCCGCGCTGCGGGGCCAGATGCCCGTGCACTTGAAGGCAGGGGTGATCTGCACCACGTACCGGTCTCTGATGCGCAGCTTGACCTCGCTCGTGTCCGCCACCATTTTGACCACGTCTCTGTAGCTGCATTTATCCACGGCCTGCGCCACCAGTGTTTGGAACCGCGAGCGGATCTTCCGCGCGGAAAGGTAACCGGACGCGGTGATAAACTCTACCCACAGAGACATGCTCCTCTTGCGGCCGTCGCTCAGCTTCAGCACTGCGCAGCCCGGGAGAGAGCCGTCATCCACGAAGTTGAAGACGCCCATCTGGTTGAGATAAAGCACCACCTCGAACTCCGTGGGTGAGATGACCTCCAGCCCCTCGAAGCGGTTGTCCATCTCGCTGAGGGAGCTGATGAAGCGCGGCTCCTGCACCTCCACCTCCTTCAGCACATCCGACACCACCTTGCACACCTCGCGGATGGTTTTGGAGATGGCCGCTTTCCGTGACTGGCATTTCTCGTTGTAGTACTTATTGAGATGGTACACGAGCTTGGCCTGCGCGGCGATCATGTTCGGGCAGAGATCCGGGTTGTAGACCGGAGTCTCGCAGTACGCCGTGGGATCCAACGCGGCTGTTTGTACGGGAGCCAATTTTAGAGAAGAAAGAAAACTATTTAGAAAGAAAAATGTCCGCTCTGAAAACGGCCTACAAGTTGTGCTCTGAGCGCGCGCGCCTCACTCAGGTCACTGCGCGTGGAGTGCGTCCTCTTTGGTCGGTGTGCTTAAAAGTCCATTTCTGTCCCAGAGCTGGTGTTTCCTGTGGGTTTGTGCACAGAGGAGCCGCGTAAAGGCGCACGGAGAAGCGTGGCTCCTGACAGTGTTCACTCCACACACTCACAGTCTTTAAGTACGGGAGGGGCCGCTGCCGCGCGGCCAATGGTGCGCTTCGGCGTCACCGCGCTCCACTTTGTCCAAAACAAGTCGTTCGTGTTATAAACAGGTCTGAGCGCTGGTACGGGAGCGTAACGGGACCAGGACAAACACGAGGAGCCGCTGCGGCGCTTCTCCGTGCGCACGGAGCCGGGTTCGGTGCGTTTGGAGCAGGACGCGCGCCACAGGAGGACGCGCGCCACAGGAGGACTCACGCGCCCTCAGTCCTATTGTCTTCTGGTTTATGTAAAACAAATATACAAATGTTCGGTTCTGTCCAAGGCCCAGTCTACCCTCATTAGGAGGTCCCGCTTTTACGCACAGCTTCTCGGGGTTCGGCCTTGGTTTTGTGCGGGAAAAAACGCCTTTTTCTTTTAATTTATTAAAAATGTTTCCGAAATGTTTATTATGAAAAATAGAACTGATTTAGATTAATTCAGATGACTATACTACAAGTGTTAGGATTGGAACAAAGCATTTTGCCTGTTTTTACGCACGGCTCAGATGTGGAGGATTATTCAAGATTTTATTTTTATTTGGTCAAGATTTATGTGATTTATAAAATAATAATGATAATAATAATAATAATAATAATAATAATAATAATAATAATAATAATAATAATAACCTATTATTATTCTTATAATTCTTATTCTTATTCTTACAAATAATATGACTGTAATAATAATACTTGTTTATTGTGACGTCGCCACGTGTTGTCTTGTTTTAAGTGAAACATTTAGAAAAAGTCACGCATTTTTGGTTAAGTAGTTTTCTAGGTCAGAATTAAAAAAGAATCCTGTGTCCTGTGCACGCTCCTCCTCACTCCTCCTCACTGCTCCACACTGCTCCTCCTCACTCCTCCTCCTCACTCCTCCTCACTGTCCACACTGCTCCTCCTCATCTCCTCCTCCTCACTGCTCCACCTGCCTCCCTTCACTCCTCCTCCTCACTCTCCTTCCTGCCCCAACTCCCTCCATACTCCTCATGCTCTTCACGCCTCCTCACTGCTTCTTCCTCACTGCTCCTCCTCACTGCTCCTCACTCCTCCTTCCTCACTCCTCCTCCTCACTCCTCACTTGCCTCCTCACTCCTCCCACTCCTCCTCACTCCTACTCCTCACTGCTCCTCCTCACTCTTGCTCCTCCTCACTGCTCTCACTCCTCGCTCTCACTCCTCCTCCTCCACTCCTCACTGTTCCTCACTCCTCCTCACTGCTCCTCACTCCTCTCCCACTCCTCTCCTCACTCCTCACTGCTCCTCACTCCTCCTCACTCCTCCTCACTCCTACTACCTCACTGCTCCTCCTCACTTGCTCCTCCTCACTGCTCCTCACTCCTCCTCCTCACTCCTTCCTCCTCCACTCCTCACTCCTCACTGCTCCTCACTCCTCCTCACTGCTCCTCCTCACTGCTCCTCCTCACTGCTCCTCCTCACTGCTCCTCCCTCACTGCTGCTCCTCACTGCTCCTTCTCTTACAGCCACAGCCCTGTCTGCTTCACCGAGCTTCATTAAGTGCATAGTTACACTGTTTGCTAGGCAGAAGCTACACAAGGCATCCGGGCTTGCACGTTCACATTATTTGAGTTACTTTAATATATGGACTAATGTTATGTTATTCAGACACATTTATTGTAGTATTTAAATGCACTTATGTCTGTATTTGGCCGGGACATTTTCCGTCCCACAGATGTGTCATTGTCTCCCAAAGAAAGACCATTTGAAACATTTGTAACATTTGTGAGCACATCCTGCGAGACAAACATCCAGAAGGTACACCTCAGAACACGGCCGAGCAGGAGCTGAAGACACCACGACCACGACCACCCCGACCACAGGTACAGTGTCAGGGAGAGCGGGGCTTCTCAGTCAGCCATTCCGTTCAAAGAGTGTTAAAACGACTCATGAGAGTGTTCCATGAGAATATGACTGTGCAGACCCCCCTAACTGACCCGGTGCACGTGGAGGGGAAGACATTTGTGTATTTAATCATGTCGTCCCACTTCAGGAGCGTGAGCCTCTTTACAAGTGTTTGTGGGCCTTTGTTCTGGTGGATGAGAGTCTCGTGGCACGTAAACTGTGGAGGCGCTGAGTGGTCTACACAAACACACACGCTGGAACGCGCGGGGAATGTGACTTTATTGCGGACTTTCTTGACTTGTGATTTGAATGTTTTATTTAGTGAGTCATTGTCTTCTAAAGCAAGGCAGGAAAGCAAATACGAGTCTTCGTTGCTGCCAGTTTTTCCGGTTGTTTTGCTCCTTCAGGGTGCTTTTTCGTGTTTCAAAAACTACAATCCTATGAAAAACGTCTGTGAGTTGTAAATTTATTGAGTGAAGACTTGAATTGGCGAGGTTTGAACCAGTTTACTTGTGGTTGGTGTGCAAACACTCAACCTACTGTGCCACCACCACCCTCTGTATGAAGTGTGTAATGTGTATGGACTCTGAGCTTGGGACTGGGGGTGGACTGGATTGATGGACTGGGGGCTGGACTGGGGCTGGACTGGTGCTGGACTCTGAGCTGGACTGGGGGCTGGACTGGGTGAGCTGGACTGGGTGCTGGACTGGTGGCTGGACTGGGTGCTGGACTCTGAGCTGGACAGGAGCTGGACTGGGAGCTGGAGCACATGATTGGAAGCAGGCGGGCCCCATCTTCTCCTGGCCTCTGCGTATCTGGGCGCACCTCGGGCTCCTGGCCCCAGACTCAGGCGTGACAGTGGGGGATTTTCATTGCGATTCTCACGTCCTAATCCAAAGCATGTGGACGCTCTCACAGAAAGTCATGCTGCTGTTGTCTGGACGCTGTCTGGACGCTGTCTGGACGCTCCCATCCGCTCGTGTCCTCGTGTTTCTCTATGTTCAGTGGAGCACAGGCCAGCAGGGTTTGCAACTGGAAAAGGAGAAAAAGACTGGAATGTGCAAGTACTTTGTGAAGTTGTCCATTTACTAAAAATGAAGATGGCGTTGCAAAAAAAATCGAAATTTGTCAAAGAATCCTTGAAATATTTGTGAAATATACATTGTTACCGAGAGCTTTGAATAGCATATCACACATATATCTTAATAACCAACGAATAGGAAAATAATGACTAAAGTGCAAGTATATCCTCAGATTGCATCATGAACCCTAACCCTAACCCTAACCCTAACACTAGCTTTGCAGGTATCAGATACATGGGTTTCAGTTTCCCAAAGATGCCTTTTTGTGTGCTTTTGGTCATTTAAATTATAGGAAATCTGGTATTAAATGATTTTATCGAATGATTTGGCTAAGGTTGTAATATCTGAACTAAAAGTAATGATACTCTGGTATTAATACTGCTAGACTTAAACCTGAAAACTTAAAATGAGACACATCTCCAAAATCACCAGTCAATCACACACTTATAATTCACTTCATCACTACACAGTGCCATCACGATTGTGTTCAAAATATCATTTCACATAATATTCATTTCCCTATATTTTTTTGTAAAATTTGCACATCACTCAAATCATGTAAAACTTAACATAACACAAATGCATTAATTTCAGGTCAGTGTCCCCTGCAGCCTGCAGCCTGCAGCCGCCTGACTGCAGCCTGCAGCCGCCTGACAGCCTGCAGCCGCCCGCCCGCAGCCGCCCGCCCGCAGCCGCCCGCAGCCGCCCGCCCGCAGCCGCCCGCAGCCGCCCGCAGCCGCCCGCAGCCGCCCGCAGCCTCCCAACTGCAGCCTGCAGCCTCCCGCTTCTCTGCAGCCTGCCCCAATGCGGGCGTTAGGAGGGGCCTTTGTGTCCCACAGCGCCTCCCCACACTCCTGCATTCTTCTGCCTGCGCTGGAGCTCACCCAGCGGCCACAGGGTCAGCAGCACTTATCCAGGACGGACGCTGGCCTTTTCGTGACATCACTCTGCTTGAATGAGTCATGGCTGAATGTGTGGCTTGTTGGGCTGGAGCCTGAACGCGGCCACAGATAACAGGCCTATTGGAGCGTTAACAGTGCAGCTAAAACAGCTCATAATAGTCAAAGTGCCCTGTAAAAAAGACACTGAAATCTGAAATCTAAATTAGGAATTAGTTTGGGATTAAAAACGAATGTATTTGCTGACCTTAATTGTGGGGTATACAAAATCTACGGTTTCCTTCCTTCTCAGGGTTCTGGAAGTGAAAGTCACTTTTCCCAGAAAATTGGACATTTTTATTAAATATATTGTTTAGAAGTTTGGAAAAATAGAGATTGATTTGTATTTATATCAGAATCAGAAAAGTCTTATTGCCATTGGAACACAGCTGCAAACACAGGAACTTGTCCTCGGTGTTAAGGGACAACATAAACCAATGAATAATAAATAGAATAATAATAGCAACGTTTATATAGTCAAATATGGCATGCATAAATAAATAATTTAATAATAAAGAATAAAAAATAAACTTGGTCTCAGTATGTACACACCAGAAATTTACAACAAAGCGGATGCTCGGAAATAGTGCAGAAAGTGAACAGTGCGGTGAAGAGTCTTGGCTGAGTATTATTAAAGTGGCAGGTGTTTAGAAGTGTTCATGAGTCCATACGGCAGAGGGAAAAGAAACTGTTCTTGTAGTGGGAGGTTCTGGTCCGGATGGACCGTAGCCCAGCCGAGAGGGTCCAGCTGTGCAGTCAGAAGCGGTCGCTGTGTCCCCTGCTTGGCTCCGCAGACGTGTAGTCGTTCGTCCTCAGATGTGGTCTGAAGCCGATCCTTTTCGCGAGCTGCACAGAGCGCTGTAGTCTCTGTTTGTCCTGGCTGTGGCTCCAGCAGAGGGCGCTGTAGTCTCTCTGTTGTTCCCTGGCTGTGGCTCCAGCAGAGGGCGCTGTAGTCTCTGTTTGTCCCTGGCTGTGGCTCTCAGCAGAGGGCGCTGTAGTCTCTGTTTGTCCCTGGCTGTGGCTCCAGCAGAGGGGGCGCTGTCAGCTCTCTGTTTGTTCCCTGGCTGTGGCTCCAGCAGAGGGCGCTGTAGTCTCTGTTTGTCCCTGGCTGTGGCTCCAGCAGAGGGGCGCTGTAGTCTCTGTTTGTCCCTGGCTGTGGCTCCACGCAGAGGGCGCTGTAGTCTCTGTTTGTCCCTGGCTGTGGCTCAGCAGAGGGCGCTGTAGTCTCTGTTTGTCCCTGGCTGTGGCTCCAGCGTACCACACGGTGATGGGAGGAGGTGGAGGATGGATTCAATGATGGCCGTGTAGAACTGCACCATCATCTGCACTGGCAGCTTGGCTTTCCTCAGCTGCAACAGGAAGTACATCCTCTGCTGGGCCTTCTTGATGAGGGAGCTGATGGAGGGCTCCCACTGGAGGTCCTGGTGATGGTGGTGCCGAGGAAGCGGAAGGAGTCCACAGTGGTGATGGGGAGTCTGTCATGATGAGGGGGGGCTGGGGGGCTGTGACTTTCCTGAAGTCCACGATCATCTCCACTGTCTTCTGGCGTTGAACTCCAGATTGTTACCGCTGCACCAGGACACCAGCCCGGCACCTCCCTCCTGTAGACCGGACTCATCCCCGTCCGAGATGAGTCCGATGAGGGTGGTTCGTCCGCAAACTTGATCAAGTTTTACGGAGTCGTGGCTGGAGGTGCAGCAGTTTGTGTACAGGGAGAAGAGCAGAGGAGAAAGTACACAGCCCTGTGGAGCTCCTGTGCTGATAGTCGAGTGTCGAGACATTCTTCCTCAGCCGCACGCACTGCCTCCAATCCATCAGGAAGTTAGTGCTCCCCCTACAGGTGGAGTGGGGCATGTTGAGCTGGGAGAGCTTGTCCTGGAGCAGAGCAGGGAGGATGGTGTTGAACGCAGAGCTGAAGTCCACAAACAGGATCCTGGCGTAGGTTCCCGGGGAGTCCAGATGCTGCAGGATGAAGTTGCAATATGGAGATTGGTTTTTGCTTTTAACCTCTTAAAGTGACTCTAGCAGATTTCTTTGTCTGTGCAAAAGGAATTTGGCCCCAGTCCAGATGTATGTAAAAGCAGTCAAAATGAGATTGCTGTGTGCTGTCTGTGTCTGAGAACCAGGAAGTGCACTCGAAAACTCTGCTCTGAGCTCTGGCCCTTTTCTTTGTGATGCTGAGAATGTGTTAAGAAAGTGAGCGAAACGTTTGGCCCACTACAAACTTTCACATGTTTATTTTATTGTATTTCATTTGATGTTTTAAGACGGTAAAAGTCATTCATTATTTGAATGTATGTAACCTGAATTTGAGTGGACAGACTAGAGTGGGCAGCCTTGACCATAACAAGTCCACAACGAAGCGAGCTTTGAGGATTCATCTTATTAAAACAGCATCACACAGGGTTCAATTGGAGGAACACTTGAATTGGGAAATTCCATTTGTGCTATTGACAGATGCAGCTGAATGTGCAGTTTGTGGCACAGTGGGTGGGATATTTGCCCCCCGCACCTGGACTACTGCTGTGGGCAGGTTGTGACGGGTTTAGTGGGATTCACTGTTTAATTATACAACAATTTGCCCACCCCCTCCTCCTATTGGTCAACCTGAATGAGCCAATCAGAGTGAAGTATAAACTCTGACATCACACTCACAACTTGCACTTAAAGGCAATATAAAGACACGTCAGGACAGGCATCCGGCGTAAAGCCCATGTGACCGTCCCATGTGCGTGTGATTGTGCTCTGGGACGTGGGACGTGTGTTTGAGTGATGAAGAGGTTTGTACTGAGGAAACCACGTTCTGACACCATGAACAGCGTTCAAATCAGAGTGCGTCTGCCGCTACATAAAATGGACTCCTTTGGCTCAGGTCCACACAAAGGGAGTTTAGCCGCTAGCTGCTGGGCTAATGTGCAGATTAGGCCGGGTGATTGTACGCACTGACACATTTGGGTTGAATTGGATTAAGTCCGTGACACTTGAGCGATGTGACAACAGACAGGCTCATGTGTCGCCCGTCTCCAGGGATACACCGCTATCATTTTATTTGCCACAAAATGAAATTGTCATTGGGATTTTTAATAATGAGGCTTTATTATTCCAGGCAATATGGCGTCTCTGCTGGGGGCCGCGCTGCCATTGTGGACCCCTGCCGGAGCCTGTCCATTCATTTGGGTAATTTTCAGCTGTTTAATGGCAGCCTGGAGTCATGAAGCCAGCCCAACCCGCCACAGGAGACACCAGCTATTATTAGATCAATGCACCGGCGCCACCAGTCATTCGGAGCTGGAAATCTCCTTTGGCACACGTCTGAGTTACAATCAATTATTATTATTACAGAGAAAGTACAGGTGTATCAAAATATGAAGAATATCTCAGTTGTTGTTTCCGAGAACATCAAGTGAATCGTCTATAATTAAAACGATTAAAAATAGCTGTAAAAGAGACAGAAGCGTCTGGTGTGACCCCCAAACCAAAGTGATAATTCTGCACTTTTGGACCACCCTTACAGGAGCATTTGAGCACATTTAATGAAGTGTGGAAATATATTGAATATTGTTATCAGAATCATGCACAAAAAAAGAAAAAGAAAAGATGTATACTTTTTGGTCCATATGGCCCTTGTTCTAGAGCTCTGGTTGCTTCAGTGAACACTGTTTGAAACCACTGGAGATGTGAAGTGTCCTGACAGTGTTACCATCAGCGACTCTTCACTTTTAGGGAGGTTCACGGCTCTTTTCTTCACTTTGGATATTATTTTGGCTGAGGATTCATCAAACATGCTGGATTTTGGTTTGTTTGTTGCTCTTTTCAGTGTGAATCCTTTGAGTTCTAGTAACTCCAAATAGTGCTGAAACATATAAATGCAGGAGGCCTTCAGCTCATAACACTATTCTTATTTTGACGTTAAATGGTTGGATGTTCTTCTGTACAAATGCTCTTAAACTTTAGTGCAATTCTTACCATCATACTTCAAAACACGAGTACTGAAACATCTTTAATGATGTCATGTAGCTCACAGTGAAGCGTGAGAGAAAAGGATCATGGTCTGTGTGGTTTCTCTGCTTTCATTCATGTCCGTGAGAGGACTTTGATTCCACCAAATACACAAGAGAGTTTTTTTGTTTTAGTAATAATATATAATATACATAAAGTCAATATCCCCGGCCCAAAACTGTGAAGGATTGTATTCAATAAAGTGTGTTTTTAGTGTATGAAAACATCTAATCTCATTGGGAACTATTAGAGTATTGACTCTGGCCCGCACAGGTCCAGGGGCCGCCCGCGAAGGTCGAGGAGCCGCACGGGTCCAGGAGCCGCCCGGGTCCAGGAGCCGCCCGGGTCCAGGAGCCGCCCGCGAAAGTCGAGGAGCCGCCCGGGTCCAGGAGCCGCCCAGGTCCAGGAGCCGCCCGGGTCCAGGCCGCCCGGTCCAGGAGCCGCCCGCCAGGAGCCGCCCGCGTAGTCCAGGGGCCTATCTTTTGTCCATCTTTGCTGAAGCCCGCAGTTCAGGTCATTTGGTCACAAACAAACCACAGTTGGTGTAACGGGCCAGTGTCCCGCGCCTGTCCCGCGCCTGCCCCGCGCCTGCCCCGCGCCTGCCCCGCGCCTGTCCCGCGCCTGCCCCGCGCCTGAGTACAGCCAGTGTTAGGCAGTTGTTTGTAATATAAAATATTTTGAGAACCTTTTATTTACTATTCCTTTATTTGTTTAATTAATTTTGAGATCTAAATACAAAAAAACCAGATAAGTACTTTTGCATTTTAACATATTAAGTAACAAATAGTGTAATAAATAGACAATGGACAATAAAAAATATATTTAAACATTTTATATTTCAGTATATTTTAATGAAAGAGAAATTCAACCTCTGACGTGTTTATCATCCAATATTTACATTTTATGAGCCAAACAAGCTCTCTGTGAGCATTAGCATTAGCACGTTTAGCTTCTGTCTGCTGTCTTTGGCTTTGGCAGTGACAGAGAGGAAGCACCGGAGAGCAACACCGGAGAGCAACACCGGAGAGCAACACCGGAGAGCAACACCGGAGTAGCAACACCGGAGAGCAACACCGGAGAGCAACACCGGAGAGCAACACCGGAGAGCAAACACCGGAGAGCAACACCGGACACCGGAGAGCAACACCGGAGAGCAACACCGGAGAGCAACACGGAGAGCTGCTGGTCACCCTTCCACTGTCAGGCTCCGTGATAAATGACATGAATGTATTAGCATCCATTTGGCAACAGCTCTACTACTGTTGCCCAAAGAACACAGGAAAAGTGGCCCGTGTCCTGTTAGTGCAGCGGACAGAGAACGTTCTGGAGAGGGATAATGTTATACAGATACTTTTCAGAAAACTTTGTTTTTTGTTTTAACCCTCTGGTAACCTTCAAAATTAGGTCATGTTCAAATCTCTTCATCTACTTCTGCCCTACACATACATGTTTAAAACACCTTGTATATATGATGCATACTTTTATGCATTATTTTTTCCAGGAATGTTAAGTGTCAAGTGGAATAGTAAGCTACATTTATAAGAGCATATATACATGATATATATATATATATATATATATATATATACACACACACACACACACACACACACACACACACATATATAATATATATATATATATATATATACACATACATATATATATTTCATGCTTCCGAAGAGTGCAGACGCTTTCCTGCTTGCTCCTGCTTGCAATAGCTGCTTTCCTTATTTATTTAGCTTTTTATGGATTTTAAGAGCATTTTTAAGTTTTAATCAACAAATCTGATGAACCAGCGACATGTCAGTGAGAAGGGAAACAAACCCCTGTAAACGCTGTTTATTTCAACAAGAAATTCATGAGCTACAAGCACGGATATTTTGCTTTGGAATCTGAAAAAGGACTGCACGATACAATCCCAGTGTCATCCAGTGGTAAAAAGTCCACATTTTTACAAGAAAACAGCTACTTTCAACCTAAACCGGACTGACTCTGTGTCCTTTCCAAAACTTTCCAGTGACCAAACTTGAAACGAATTTGGGTGCGAAGCCTAAGCGATACAAGAGAACGTAACGTCAATCTAATTGATTGGTCTCTGAGTGCATTGGATAAAGTTTTTTCCCAGAGAAAAGCTTCCCCGGGAGAAGCAACCTGTCCCGACGGGACGTCCTCAGCGGGGTACGTACGGGACTATTGGAAGAACTGGCAGGTTATATGCATCGAGCCCTTGCTCATTGAAGATGTGGAGGACCTATTCGTATTTGGATTCATGATAGCAGGATTCCTCCTAATTGGGCTCGGAGTCGCCTTGGTCTATCGGAAAAATGGGAAGACAGAAAAATTCTCCCAACAACTGTCTGACATCAACATGAAAAGGTTTTTGGATTTGAGTGACAGAATGAAAGGACTCGAACAGAGACTTGAGCACGGCACGGTGCAAACTCACTGATCTGAACCGTAACATCTTATTTCGGACCATGGAGATGCAAAAGACTTTGGGGGATTCAATCAAGGAAATGGGAACTTTTCGCTGTCGGACGGAGTAACTCAATGAATCAAGCTGATCGCACACAGAGGACCAGAAACGATTGGATTATTTGATCGTAAATCATTGATCAACAAAATGTAATAAAAGTACTTATTTTCTCTTTTTCGCTGCTGTGCCCCTGTATCTCTCTCCCTTTTCTTATCTGGCCCCGGGCTGGAGAGCTACAGGCGTCCAAGGCCGTGCTGAAGCACAACACAGACACTTACACAAAAACAAGATTTTGCCTTCACTCACCGTCTGCACATCCCACATCCTAATCTTTGTGTGTTATCTTGTTGTGTCCCTGCCCAATATCCACTGAAAATATCCATCACGTTGACCTCGTGTAATGTACTCAATATGTGTTGTTTATCATTGTATGCTAACTGCTTCTTCATTTTCTAAGAGTTCAAGTTCCCGAGTAGGCGCTGTGCGAAAGCAAGCCGCCCCGGTGGCCGGTGCTCTTCATGCATGTCTCTCATGTCGCATCTGTCACCAAGTCACGTTCCTACGTTGTGAATTTGTTCATTGACAATGGCAATAAAATATATCCTGATTCCTGATTCCTCCTCCTGACCTAAAATACAGTTTACACCGATTTTCACCACTGAAGTAAAATGAACAAAGGAAAAATGTAAAACATGACGTGTTCAAAAGGCAGACAGAGAGAGAATCTGTGCTGAACGTCAAGGTCGTCTTGATTGGGGATGGTGCGATAAGTCACGTGATGCATGAAAAAATGAAAACACATTCTTTTCCCAGCGCCACAGTCACTGAGATTACGTCACGTATTTCTAATGTTTTGGCCACACATAAAGGAGTTAAACAGCTGATTGTGCACGTGGGCGCAGTGGACACACGACGCGAAGAGACTGAAGTTTTGAAAAGAGACTTCTTGTAGTTATTCAACGAGCTTGATAAAATGGAAATAAAAACATTCATAAGTGGACCTCTTCCAAACATCGACAGGAAGATAAACAAGTTTAGCCGGCTGCTTCAGCTGAACACATGGCTGTCCAAAGAGTGTTGCAACAAGAGGATTGCACTACATTGAGAACTTCTATCTATTCTGGAAACGAGAGGACCTGTTTAAGAGAAATGGCCCACACCTCTGTAGAGGTGGAGTGAGGGTGCTGACAGAGAACCTGCTCCACGCTCTGAGGCATTGGACTGGGCCTGGACAGGGTCCTGAGCAGATAGTTAGAGAAGAGAGGAATGAGAGAAGAATTCGTGCTCCATCAGCCATCTGTGACAGGCCCGGCAGCATCCCTGCCATTCCCCCTGCAACATCTACTCCCACTACAGATTCCTCACTCTCCTTCCCATCTCCACTCTCACCCAGGGGTCTTCCCTGCCATCTTGAATATCTGATCAAATCAGGCATTAAGATGGCTCCACTCACGCCCAATATAATAAATTCAAAAGTTCTAACGAGGATGAACTCTTCCTTGACTGCTGCTACACAGACAAAAATCGCCCCACCTAAACTCCCCCGCGTTTCACCTGGTCCCAAACTCTCACCGGCTCACAAACGAAAGCCTTCCCACCTATCCCCCCTCACCTTTCACCAGTTATCTCCGACAGCTAGGATGCACTGGGTCTCAGCATTGCCGGGACTTATAGTGATAATAAAAATCAAACCAACCCGGGGCCCTGTGTAAAAACAGCCTCCCCTAGTGCTATTTCTGTAGTCACATCACAGAGATGGGAAAAACAAAATGCGAGTCAGACTGCCCAATCTGAGAAATTTGATTCATATTCCCTGTAAAAAGATAACGCCCAGTCTCACTGAAACTAGTCTGAAACTTGCTGTGCTAAATGTCAGATCCTTATGTAACAAATCATTCTTAATTAATAATTTTATTTCTTTTTATAATCTTGATTTTATGTTTTTAACTGAAACATGGCTTGACACAAACACGGGAAATTTAGTTCTAATAGAATCTGCTCCACCCAACTTTATGTTGAATCTGAAACACGAGAAAACAAAAAGGGAGGAGGTGTGTGTGCTTTTGTTAGAGATGAAATAGTTACCCACAGGTTGTCCTTTGGGGTGTTTTCAACATTTGAGTACGTAGCCTTTAAAATTGAGCTAAAACAGTCTCCATCCATTCTTCTCTTCATTGTTTTATATACAAGCCTCCCCAGCACTGCAAAAGTTTTATTGATGATTTTACTGAGATGCTTTCAGTCGTATGCACAGACTTTGATGGTTTGGTCATAACAGGTGATTTCAATGTTCATGTTGATAACATTTGTGGCAGAAACATTTCAAGGACAGCTTCATGCTGTCCTTGAAACTTTCGGCCTTACTCAGCGCGTGAGTGAACCCACCCACAGCAGAGGGCACACTCTAGATCTTCTAATTACAAAAGGGGTTAATATTTCAAACGTCAATGTGGTCGATGTTGTGTCTGATCATTTCTGTGTCTTCTTTGACCTGTCTGTTTTTCCCAAACCACCAGCTGGTCCTGCAATTGTCCGGAGGAGACACATAAATGACAGCACAGGAAAACTGTTTATGGAAATGATTAACTTTGAAAATGTCTCATGTTCTAATGTAAATGATTTGTTGAACTCTGTTACATCTAGTGTTTTGAATGTTCTCGACACCATTGCCCCTATGAAGGCTAAAATAGTTCAAAATAAGCAGAAGGCGCCATGGAGACATGATGATTCGGTCAGGGCACAGAAAAGCGAGTGCCGTCGGGCCGAACGAAAATGGCAAGTCGAAGCTCCAGGTTCAGAAAGAGATTTACAGAGAGAAGTTGTACATGTACAACCTCATTTTATGTAGAACTAGGGAAGGATATTTTTCTGAAATAATTGGAAGCTGTAGTAACAACTCGCGTGTCCTGTTTGCCACAGTAAACAGATTAACAAACCCTCCAGCTCAGCTGCCATTAGATCTCATTTCCACATCCAAGTGTTATGAGTTTGCATTATTCTTTAATGACAAAGTTCAGGGCATTAAAAATGCTATCAATTCTACAATGCAAAAAAATAACCCTCAAACCACCTACACACTTTGAGCTGACTCACTTTGCACCTGTAACTGACAAAACTGTCCGGGAGATCATCGCCAGTCTGAGTTCATCTACATGCTGCCTCCATGTGTTACCTCCAGATTTCTAAAGTCTGTGCTGAACAGTTTGTTAGCACCACTCACTCACATAGTTAACATGTCGCTTCAATCTGGAACATTCCCAATGTCTTTGAAAACTGCGGTCATAAAGCCTCTCGTAAAGAAGAGCAGTCTTGATGCCGCAGTACTGAGTCATTACCGGCCCATCTCTAATCTGCCATTTTGGGGCAAAGTCCTTGAAAAGGTTGTTTACCAACAGCTCACTGATTTCCTCTTAATAAACAACTAATTTGATGTTTTCCAGTCAGGTTTTAGACCTCATCACAGCACTGAGACTGCTGTTGTCAAGGTGACAAATGACATTCACCTGAACACTGACGCGGGCAAAGCCTCAGTCTTAATTCTGTTAGATCTGAGTGCTGCTTTTGACACTGTCGATCATGGGACCCTCTTACAGAGACTAGAGGACTGGGTGGGCATCACTGGCACTGCCCTAAACTGGTTGAAGTCCTATCTGGAAGACAGGAAGTACTTTGTCGAAATTGGTAACTGTGTCTCAGACCAGATGCCCCTGACCTATGGGGTGCCCCAAGGGTAAATTCTGGACCCCTTAGGTCAGTTGATACGTTATGCAGACGACACTCAGATCTATGTTTCACTGACGGCAGGTGAATATGGACCAGTGGATTCACTCTGTCACTGCATCCAACAGATCAGTGTGTGGATGCAAAACAACTTTCTCCAGCTGAACTCAGACAAGACTGAAATCATCGTCTTTGGCCCACAGAAACACAGAGAAAGTGTTAGCAGTCACCTCCAGAGTCTCGCTCTAAAACCCACAAATCCAGTTAGAAATCTGGGGGTAATAATGGACTCAGATTTGAATTTTAACAGCCACGTCAGATCAATAACATCAGCAGCTTTTTACCACCTAAAAAAACATTGCCAAATCAAAAGTCTAGTGTCTAAACCAGACCTGGAGAGACTTATCCATGCGTTTGTCTCTAGTAGATTAGACTCTTGTAACGGCCTGCCTGGATTGATTACAAGAAAGCATCTGACTCAATGCCACACACGTGGATCACTGAATGCTTGGAGATGTACAACATCAATAGGACTCTAAGAGCCTTAGAAGCAAACTCGATGCGGCTGGGGAAAACAACCCTTGAGACCAATGGTAAACCACTTGCACAAGTGTCCATCAAATGTGGCATATACCAAGGAGACGCCCTGTCCCCACTGCTGTTTTGCATAGGTCTGAACCCCTAAGCTAGATAATCAAGACTGGCTATGGATACCGATCCAGGAATGGGGCCATGATCAGTCACCTCCTCTACATGGATGACATCAAACTGTACGCTAAGAGCGAACGGGCTGTCTACTCACAGATCCACACGACCAGGATCTACAGCGCTGACATTGGGATGTAATTCGGGCTTGAGAAGTGTTGTCGGATGGTGACAAATAGAAGGAAGAGGTCTCTCTCCCGAAGGAAACAATAGAAGACATTGAGGATGGTTACAAGTCCTTGAAATACCACAGGCAAATGGCAACCTCGAAGAGGTAACAAGGAAAGTGGCAATAGCCAAATACCTCCAACGAGTAAGGCAAGTCCTAAGAAGCCAGCTCAATGGCAAGAACAAGTCCCGGGCAATAAACAGCTACGCCCTGCCAGTGGTCAGATGCCCTGCAGGAATAATAAGGTGGCCAAAAGAAGAGATACAGACCACAGATGTTAAGACGCAAAAGCTGCTCACCATGCATGGAGGGTTCCACCCCAAATCCAGCACCCTGAGACTGTACACTAGCCGTAAGGAAGGAGGCCGTGGACTAGTTGAGCGTGAGAACCACTATCCAGGAATGAAACATCCAAGATCCACATGTACATCAAGGACAAGGCCCCAACAGATGACATGCTCAGTGAATGTCTCAGGTAATGGGGAACAGAGGAGGAGGTGCTGGAGGAGGACCATCATGGGAGGACAAGCCCCTACATGGGATGTACCACCGGAACATAACTGAAGTGGCTGATATCAAGAAATCCTACCAATGGCAAGAGCGGGCCGGTCTGAAGGACAGCACAGAGGCACTCATCATGGCTGCACAGGAAACAGGCCCTGAGCACCAGAACAATAGAGGCCCAAATCTACCACACCAGACAAGACCCAAGGTGCAGGCTGTGCAAAGGGGCCCCTGAGACAATCCAGCACATAACTGCAGGGTTTAAGATGCTAGCAGGGAAAGCATATATAGAACGCCATAACCAAGTGGCTGGCATAGTGTACAGGAACATCTGTGCGGAGTATGGACTGGAAACCCCAAGGTCAAAGTGGGAAACACCCCCAAAGGTGGTAGAGAATGACCGAGCCAAGATCCTGTGGGATTTCCAGATACAGACTGACAGAATGGTAATGGAAAACCACCATTGTGGTGGTGGATAAACAGCAGAGGAAAGCGATTGTGGTTGACTTGGCAACACCAAGCGATGGCAAGATCAGGAAAAAGGAACAAGAGAAACTGGAGAAATACCGAGGGCTCAGAGAAGAGATATATATATATATATATATATATATATATATATATATATATATATATATATATATATATATATATGTGTGTGTGTGGGGGGGGGCTACTACTGCTGCTGCTACTACTACTGTTGCTACTGCTGCAACTGCTACTACTTTTACTGCTACTGCTGCTGCTACTGATACTTTTACTGCTACTGCTACTACTACTACTGCTAGGTTTATTGCCATTGTCAATGAACAAAATTCACAAACATAGGAACTTGTCTCGGCCTGAAGGTGCATCTAAAAAAAAAAAACACTGATCAATAATAAAAACAACATATATGAAATCAAAAGGGCATGCATTAAGAAACAATTTAAAGTTACTATAGTATAAAATAAAAATATGCTTACAATGCACACAAGATTTTACAGTTTAATTTACAGTTGTGTAGTACAGTGAGTGATTGATTAAGTTGTAGGTGCTGCTACTACTGCTACTGCTACTAATACTGCTACTGCTACTTTTACTGCTACTACTACTGTTACTGCTACTACTGCAGCTACTTCTTCCACTACAAATACAACTGTAGGACCTGCAGCTTTGTGATTAATCTCAGTATGTGCAGTGTCCACAGCTGAAGACCAGTGGGCGTCGTCATCATCTGCCCTCTGACCTCCTGAACCCAGCCCTCTCCTGCACAGTGCAGCGAGCAGAGTATAGAACCGGGTACCAGCCTGGAACCCAAAACAAGCCCAAAGCCACAATCTGCATCCCATATAGTCCTGCAAAATGTCTGCCACCAAAACACGCGGTGACAAAATTAGTCGCTGTTTCCTAAATAAGGACTGAAGGGTTGATAATGGCGTGTGCAGGGATCTGAGGAGCTGGGTGCAAAGGGCCAGAGCCAGGCTAATGATGACAAATGTGTGTGTATGCAGATAGACGCAGCAGCAGCATTGAGACACCTTAGAGCTTTAATGACCTCAGGAAGCACAGGAGTGAAGCAGGTCGAGCGGCTAACATGCGACTAGACTAACATCCCACTCGCAATGAGGGTGTAGAAATATGATGCAACAAATCAGGCATGCATTCGGTTCCCTTTGCAAGGATTTGATTATAGTATGCTGTACTTTATACGTGTGTGTGTGTGTGTGTGTATATATATTTATTTACAAAAGAGCCGCAGGGGGAGCTCTATCACCTAAGTGATTTAGTAACTGACCAAGAAAGAAGAGCCCCAATGTCACCAAAGTCATTCTGATCATTGAAATGCTGTAATGTCTTCATCACAATGCATCTCAACATGGAATCTGGCAGCTATTGGTTTTAGCCTAATTTACACTCCTTATTCTTGAACCCTCTCCTGGCAATAAATGTTTTTCTGTAAGCTCAGAAAGAGGAAGCTCTTTTACAGGTTTTGTTACCATAGTTTCAGCCGTTAAAGGCCTTTAGGTTCTTGGTCAGGATGTTTTGTATAACCACTTCATTTCCAACCAGCAAGAAAATATGTTGCCAAGAAAGATGACTGGAAAATGATGCCATTCTTGATCAGTTGTATCTCCGCTTTGAAATGCAAACCCAAAACTTATCTTTACTCACTGTTGTGGGAACACTTTATTTTTGATTACATCTAAGCTTGAATTGTGAGTGAAACGCGCTGTTACTTTTGCTTAAGAGACCAAAACAATTTCTTTCCTCGAGACAGTTAGTTTTGTGTTAATAATGCGTCTACACAAATATTTGGGTGCTTTTCCTGCTCTCCCCCATGAAGCCCTGCTCAGACATAAATCTGATTGCACTTACTGTGACGTAAGGTGCACCCGAAAAGAGCAGGGAGGCGAGCTTGCCAGATTTACCCAATTTGTTGCATGAATGGCTTTTGAAAGGGCGCATTGTGTACAAAGGAGGTGCCGCCTTTGTTTTTGTTCGCCCCATCTGTGTCATCTGGTGGTCCGGGGGAGGGGGCGGAGTTTGGCACCGGGGGGAGGGGCCAAGGGTTTTATGGACTGGCGGAGTGGTGCTGCGGAGTTCATAAGTTGGAGGGTGTATTGTTTGGAGGCCAGCTGACACGTGTGAATGGGCTCGCCGTATTGACACATGATTTCCATGAATGAAGCTCCAGGCCTGTTTCCCGGTGTGATTAATGCGCCACAGCAGACACCAGCCCCACTGACATGCACACGTCACAACACGCCTGTTTCCATGAGCGGGACAAATGCTTATTTGTGACTCATCTCACTAAATGATCCCTCCCAACAACAATACCTGCATTTTTTGCTCATGTAGTTCATGTAGTCACAAATAAATATCAAATTAAAGTATGGCCTGTGATGTCACCATACGCACAGTAGGTGGCTTACAAAGCTGTTGTAGTTTTTACCGTAATCTCTGAAAAGAACATGACCAACTGGATGCATATTTTTGTCCTGTACTTTGTGCGTTGTGCATCTCTGTTTCAACAGCAGAGCATCTGAGCTGCGGAGACAGGAGATGAAGGCAAAGTCAAAGACTTATACCTGCAGTGTAAGGGCACAGGCTGTCTGCTGAACAGCGGAGCTGTTAGTCTGAAAAGTTCTCCAAAGCGGAGGAGAGCGTGCACACTGGTGATTGGCTCACGGGCCTTTGTCTCAGAGCTGTGTGTCAGAGCAGTGTTCAAAGCACAGTCGCAGAAAGAAGAAGCTGTGGCCCCTGCCAGGCTGTCACCCATCCTCTCCTCTCTGCCTCTGCCACATGGAAGCCACATTTAGCCACCATTTTCTGCCATTGTCACGCTCCCTCAGCACGAGAGGGGAGGGGTGAGGGAGGATGGGAGACAAAGATGGCAGCGCAGACATTTTGTCTACTTTCATTAGTTCTGCTGGAGCTGAGGGCCGCTCCATACGAGCCTGTTCTGGCACAGCCACACAATGTGAGCACAGACGCACATGTCCCATCACAGCCTCCCTCTGAAGCGGACATCTGGGGCAGGGTGCCAATTGCTTATTTTATACGGTAATTAATGTCCCTCAAAGCATGTTATGGAGAAGGTGTGTCTGACTGACAAAGTTTATCACACAAATTTACATACATTTTCCAATATAGCCTGATAGTATTTTAGGATCCTCCCAGCGTGGCCCGCTGATGTGATGGATGTCCTAAAATGAAGGATATTAAGTGTGCTAGCTGTCAGTCATGTGCACGGCTTCTGTTGAGACAGTGTCAGTCTGTGCTCCATCCACAGGCCCACACCCACCTCCACAGACCCCTGCACCGACCCCTCGATCCCCCCCAGACCTGCAGATCTGGTGCTGCCAGCTCACATCGGGGTCTGGTGCAGCGCTCGGACTCAAATTTGCATTTGTTTTCGGTAAACACGATAAAGCTAATATAAAACAAACAAGGCTCAACACATTGTTCACATGCCTCCAGTGCATATTCTACAAATGCTTTAAACCCAGAACCAGTTTTAGTGCCATTGTCAGTGAACGTTGCTTCGATGTTAAGGTGCAGCAAAAAACAATGTATAATAATAATAATAATAATAATAATAATAATAATAATAATAATAATAATAATAATAATAATAATAACAATAACAATAACAATAATAGTAAAAAATAGACTCTGCTAAAATAAGATGAAATAAGGTCATACAAAATAAAATGTGCAGAATAAAAGTAATATAAATACAATTTACTGTACAACAAGATCAGACTGATTGGGCTAAACAGTGGTATAGGAGGTAAAGGTCAAGTATTATTTACTTGAATTATTAAATGGTGTTTTCAGAAGTGTTCATGAGTATAGTGGCAGTATGGAAGAAACTGTTCTTGTGGCGGGAGGTTCTGGTCCGGATGGACCGTAGCCTCCTGCCTGAGGGGAGTGGCACAAATAGTCCATGTCCAGGGTGAGAAGGGTCAGCTGTGATCCGACCTGCTTGTCCCAGAGCCCTGGAGGTCACCAATGAGGTCGCCAAATTCAAGATGGTATTTACATACATACATACTTTATAACAGGGGTCTCCAATAATATTTTCCAGGGGGCCTGATATCTCAGTCAGAGGGTTGTAATGGTCATGACTTTGTTTAATTCCTTGGTTATAATAACTCCTTATTTGTAAATACCTATAAAAGGCATGTTTCTCAAAGCCATGTGATTATCTTTTACAAACTGGTTAAAAACTTTTATACCTTTTACAAACCAGACCTTGAATCTCAGGTCAGTTCTGTTTGGTACAAAATCTTGGTCATAAACCAACCAGTTTATGATTTATAATATCTTTGTTTAGTTTTTTATGTTTTGATCAGCTCCTTCCATGTACACAGGGATTCTTCCTCCAAATGACTCAACCTTTGTCAATTGCCAGTAAGGACTGCACAGGAACCCCTGGCACAACATTACTCTCAATATTCTTCCATTGAGCTTCATATTCTGGGTCACACCAGCAACGCCCTGATTTGAGCTGAAATAAAGTAATTTTTCAGATAAGGCAAACCCCAGCCTCCTTTTTCTTTTGATAATAGTAAAGTTTTAAATGGGTTAGTTACTTTTTAAAGGTCAGAGGGGGTCGCCAGTATGAGAGGATTTCAGTTTTTTGTACATTTAATTTGTATCCAGACATTGGACCAATATCATGAAGGAAATGCATCACATTGGGTATGGAAATGTCTGGTTTTGTTAAATAGAAAGACATCAATTGAAACATCATAAATTGTTTCCGACTGTCTAATATATTGGGCCAATGGATCCAAGTACAAAGAGGGGACCAAGCACAGCCGTGTCTGAGTCTGTCAAGTGACCATTTGTTTTGATTCTTAATGTTGGACCATCGTAAAACCATCATATTTTTTCTATTATTAAATCATCTATTTTAAATGTGGTTAACACTCTAAATAAATATGGCCAGCTAACAGAATCAAAAGCTTTCCCAGCGTCCAAACGAATGACGACAGCTTTATTTGTTGTTTTTGTATTTGGTTCATTATGTGTAGAGATCGTCGTATGTTATCTTGTGTTTGTTAATGAATCCTGTCTGATCATTGTGAATTACATTTAGTAGGAGCATGCCAAGTTCATTCTTTTTGGACATAATTGAGGTGTAGATACGATAGTCCACATTCAGAATAGAAATATGAGGCCTATTCAAGTCAGTCTTTTCTTTCATTATGAGATATGTTTGCACTTTTCTACCTTCAAGGCACTCAAGGCGCTTTACATCAAGGAACCAGTCACACATTCACAGTTGTACGCAGACTCTAAGGGCAAGGACACAATGGCAGTATTCACCTGAGGGTCAGTGAATCTGACCACTCTACCAGGATGTTCATGTTGAGAGCTGGATTCCAATTGCCAGCCTTCGGATCGGAAGCACTCTGCCACTTAGCTATTGCCGCCATATAACTTACAGATACAGACTTTCTTTCCAACCAGTAGGAGTTATTTAAAGTGCCCAGTTAGAAGTTATTCAAAGCAAATAGCAAAGAGATAAGTGTTTCTTTTAGAGCTTTATACCACTCTGAGGTGAACCCATCACTCCGCAGAGATTTATTGTTCTTTAGACTTTTGATTGCACCTTGTTATTTAAGCTCCTAATTTTGTATTTTGTTATGTCATAGCAGGCAGATTAAGGGTGTCCAAAAAAAGTATTTATTTAATCTTCTTTATCTTGGAAGATTTTGAAAAAAGGTTTTTTGTGAGGTCAGATAATGAATTTTCCCTTTTAATCTTTTTAATTTCTTGTAATATTTGAGGATGCTCCTTCTTGGCATGTTTTACCTCCAGCTTTTTTTTTTTCTTCTTGCCGATCATTTAGCTTTTTCTTCCTCGGTTTCTTTTTTGCAGAAGCAATGGCTATAATTTTTTTTAGAATCCCATAATTGTCCTCCAGATTGGTCTTAATTTTTTACATTTTTTTCTTGAACAAAAGGTCATTAAGCAGGCTGGCATTGAACCTCCAAAGTGTGTATTTTCGTCTTTCCTCCAAATCTATTGTGCCTATTTTGAATTGAAGAAATAATCTATTCTGGTATTGATTGTATGTGGATTCAACAAATCGGTATACTGACGTGCACTGGGGTTCATCTCCCTCCAAATGTCAATCAGTCCTATATTCTTCATTCGTTTACAGAATGTGTTATTTATTGCTCCTCCATTGCCTTTTGAATTTGATCGATCTAATGTTGATAAATTGAACATGAATATTCCAATCGCCACCACAGACTAGGGTTCCCTCAGAGTGGTTTGCATCAGGTCCATTGTCTTTACATTCAAAACGTTGTTCAAAAGCTATTCGGTTTGAGATCAATATTGTCACTCTCCTCCTGTGTTTTCCTCTGTATGATGAACAGATTTGTAGTTTTTGATGTTCTATATCGCTGAAATTTGTTTCTTGAAAGCTTTTTATAGAGCTTTTAGGATATGCTGCGAGCAGGAAGTTACAGTAGTCTAATTTAGATGTTACAAATACAAAAGTTCTGCATCGCTTTTAGGCAAGATTTGTCTGATTTTGGCTATATTACGCAGATGGAAATAGGCTGTTTTACAGGCTTGATTTATGTGTGCTTTGAATGAGAGCTCTTGGTCAAATAAGACTCCAAGGTTTCTTCCAGTGAGCTGGAGGCCACACTGACGTTGTCCAGTGGGACTATCTGCTCAGATAAAGCATCTCGTAGATGATTTGGGCCTAGTACGACGACCTCGGTTTTTTCAGGCTTAAGAAGCAGATAATTAAGTGTCATCCAGTTTTTATATCTTCACACAAGCTCCAAGTCTGTCTGCTTTCTTCACTCTCGTGGTTTCATTGATAAATACAGCTGTGTGTCATCTGCAGAGCAGTGGAAGTTAATGCTATGCTTTCTGATCATGTGACTAACGGCAGCACATAAAGAGGAAACAGAATTGGACCGAGAACTGAACCCTGTGGCACACCGTAGGTTACTTTAGAACAGGGGAGGAGCTCTGGTTTACGTTAACAAACTGGCACCTATCCGATAGGTAGGATTTAAATCAGCTGAGCGGGGGCCTCTGACACCTACATCAGATTCTAACCTCTGCAGTAGAATGTTGTGGTCGATGGTGTCGGACGCTGCGCTGAGGTCCCCAATAGAACACAGGATTGAGACCAGTCCATCTCTCAGCAGCTAATAACAAATCATTTGTGACTTTAACTAGTGCAGTTTCAGTGTGTGGGGGGCTCTGGACCCTGACTGGAAACATTCGAATAAGTTATTGTCCTGTAGATGCGACAAAGCTGTTTAACTACAACTCTTTCAAGATTATAGAGAAAAAGGTTGATTTGAAATAGTCTGTAGTTTATCAACATGGTCAGGATCAAGATTAGGCTTTTCAGAAGCGGTTTAATGACTGCATGTTTGAAGGACTGTGGAACATCACACTTTTTAGTGAAGTATTTATCATATTAAGAATATAATCTATAATTAGGGGAGAATGTTTTGAGAGAGTCTGCTCTGGAATCGGGTCTAGAATACAAGATGACGTTTTAGAGGAACATAATGGCTGAAGTTCTCTTCTGCTTGATCAACAGCAGTGAACCTTTCTATTGTTACTGATGGTTTATATGGACACTAGTTTTACAGCTGGGCTTGTTCAGGGCGAATAGTGGAGGAGTTTCATCTAATTTATCTCTGATTGTTTTATTTTATTTTGACCTTCTGCTTTAGCAGTGCTCCATCATCAAGAGCGGACTTCAGAGAGTTCATGGTCAAGTCGACAAATTGATCACTTACACTGGGACTAAGGCCGTTCTCAGCAGGATCACATGACATGATCACATGACATGTCGCTGAATATTGGCTCTATTATTTCTTGAACTTTGAGATAGATTTTTCCGATATTGTCCTTTTATTATGACTTTATTTTGTGGGTTGGATAATCTTTTAGAACAAACTGAAAGGTAATTAGGAAATGATCTGACAGTATGGGGTTTTGAGGGAAGACAATGAGGTCACTAATCTCTATTCCATATGTTAGAAGATCTAGAGTGTGCTTGTTGGTTTATTTACATTTTGAGCAAAACCTATGCTAACAGGATGTTGAAAGAATTACTGAGAGACTTATCATTCACGTGGATATTGAAAACTCCAGCTATCACTACTTTAGCATGAGCATGAGTACTTTTCTAAGCTCTCTCAGCCGCTCTCCTTGTTCTCAGCCATTCCCTCCTTGTTCCCACCACTTCCTGTTTCCTGTTTTTTCCCTTCCCTATGTATTTTTGTTTTTTTTATTTGGGGATTGATGTAAATATGGTCTCATAACA